>OX463864.1:21828464-22428464 GCA_949825065.1 Odontocerum albicorne
TTTGACAAAGGTCCAGTTCTTCATCCCTAAATTTATGGTTCGATAGGTTAAACACTTTTTCTGCGAATTTTAAATCTTGGCTTTTGTCGCTTGTGTTAGTGTTAGGTATGGTCACATTTTAATTTATTTAGTTTTTTATCCAGAGTTTTTTTCTTTTTCGATCCAAATGCACTGACAGATTCATACACATAATCGTTAAAAAAGGTCCCACTCAACTGGATGCAAACAATGAATGAGTTCTGTATGTAAAAGTTTTATATAATTTTGTAAGACGTTCTTTTGTATATGACACTGTTTGATTTCTTTGTTAAGCCATGTTTTCTTAGCACTTTTCACTGATTCTTGGCCTGATTTGGTTTTACTATTGGTATAAAATATTAATGTATCTAGAATAAGTCCAAATACCGCAATTATATGGCTTTAGCCAAATTACACAAAAACAATATACCTATAAGACCTGTAGTCTCATATAACCAGGCACCAACCTATAAAATATGTAAGTTTGTCAAAGAACAGTTTCATAATCTAACCCAATTTAAAGCTGAATACTCAATCAAAAACTCATTGGAATTAATTGATAAATTAAAAAACATAGAAATGCCTCATAATGCAAAACTGGTATCCTTTGATGTCACTAACCTATATCCAAGCATACCAGGTTGGAGATCCTTGAGGCTCGCAAAAAATATCATAAATGACAAAAGTAAGGACCTTGTTAAAAATTCGGAATTGATTTCACTGATGGACTTATGCATCAAACAAAATTATTTTAACTTCAACAATAAAATATATAAACAAACGAATGGTTTAGCTATTGGCTCACCATTGTCTCCCCTTCTCAGTGAAATATTTATGAACTATTTTGTAAAATGTATTTTTAGGAGTAAGTTTAAGTTAACCAAAAATGTTTTGTGCTGGTTTAGGTATGCAGATGACATTCTTTGTGTTTGGACGGGTACCGATAGACAATTACACCATTTTCTTAAATATTTAAATTCTATAGAAAGTTTTATAAAATTTACATTAGAAACAGAACAGGACGGAAAATTAAATTTCTTGGACCTAACATTATCTCGGAAAAAAGGCACATTTGACTTTGATATATATAGGAAAAATACTTATTCAGACTCTATAATACCAGCAACTTCTAACCATCCTAATAATCATAAATTCGCCGCCTTTAACTGTATGCTTCATAGATTGCTCAGTGTCCCATTAACCGACGACAATTTTAAAAAGGAATTAATAACCATCAAAAAAATTGCTACAAATAATGGCTATCCTGGAAGCCTCATTGATTCACTTTTAAAAAACAAAACAAAAAAGAAACTTATAAAAGATTATATATTTAACGACACCTATAAGCATACCTATAAATGGAGCAAAGTCCTATTTATAAAAAATATATCAAATGAAATAACCAAAAATATTCCAAGTCACATAAAGCCAGCTTTTTACACTAACTTTAATCTCCGGAAGCTCTTATTTAATGGGAAAGGCAAAAATGGAATACTTAACAACAGCGGTGTGTATAAACTTTTATGTGCTGACTGTGATAATTTCTATATAGGAAAGACAGGAAGATCTTTTGAAAAGAGATTTCGTGAACACCAATCTGCTTTAACAAATCCTCTAATTTATTCTGAAATGGCTAATCATTGTCACCGTGAGAATCATACTTTTTCTATCGATGATGCCAAATTCTTACATATTAGCGACAACGGAAATAGATTGGACAGATTGGAGGCCCTAGAAATTTCTAAGTCAGTATACCGATCAGAGCATCTGCTGAATACTTATTTCCCCAAAATGTCCCCGCTCTTGGCCGAAATTATACCTAGCCTTCCTCTCACCCCTCCCGCCTCCAACCGTTGAAGTGTCTATATCGGTGCCAGTCCGAACAGCATTTAGTCTTGTTTACGCTCCCCTGAAGATGAGGTGAAAGCCTTGAAACCGGTAGGGTTATACCGTCATAAAAAATAAAAAAAAAAAAAAAAAAAAAAAAAAAAGTGGAATAAACAGTGTTTGTTAAAAATAAATTACAAGTGATATTAACACATTCGGCTTTAGGTGGAGTAGTGGATGTGTGTAATGTTAATATGAAATCAAAAGGATAAGACATATTATTTAAGGTATTAACATTGTGGAGGTTCAAAGACATTGTAATTTGTTTTATCAAACACTGTTGATTCCACTTTTTGTAACGGTATAACCCAATCGGTTTCAAGGCTTTCCCTTCATCATCAGGGGAACATAAACAAGACTGAATTCTGTTCGAACTGGTACCGAGATACATGCTTCTAACGGTAAACATTCGGGTTGGGAACTGGGGGTTGAGGGAGACATCGGACAACGTCGGTGAGCACCGGAGAGATTCTTGGAATATATGTGTTTGCCAGATGTTCACCTTGATGCACTGACTTAGACATTTCTAGGGCCTCTAATCTGTCAAATGTATTTCCGTTACAACTGATATGTAAGAATTTGGCATCATCGATAGAAAATGTATGGTTTTCACGGTGACAATGATCAACCATTTCAGAATAAATTAGATGATTTGTTAAGGCGGATTTGTGTTCACAAAATCTGTTTTCAAAAGATCTTCCTGTCTTTCTTATATATAAATTATCACAGTCAGCACATAAAAGTTTATACACACCACTGTTGCTAAGTATTCCCCTTTTGCCTTTCCCGTTAAATAAGAGTTTCTGGAGATAAAAATTAGTGTAAAAAGCTGGCTTTATGTGACTTGGAATATTTTTGCTTATTTCGTATGATATGTTTTTTCTAAATAGGACTTTGCTCCATTTATTGGTATGCTTATAGGTGGCGTTAAATATTTTGTATGATATGTTTTTTTATAAATAGGACTTTGCTCCATTTATTGGTATGCTTATAGGTGGCGTTAAATACTTTTACACTTAGAAGATGACCCTGCAGCACCGCAGGACCAGATATTTGTTTAACATTACAAAAATTCTGGTAAATTATGAATTTGAAAGGGGGGAAAACTGGTACATATACACAGAAAGTGTGAGAACCACTGCCCTGATATACAATGAAATTTGTGTGTAAATTGAATTTTTTTCCATGTCTCTCCATAATTTGTCATAAGCGTTCATTTGTCCGCTGAGTACACATCGCTCACAGCGCATTGTGTGTGTGCTATGTATGCTGTGTGGGGGAGTGGGGTCCGATTGTGTCCCCAGTTGATTTATTCCGTCATTTGTTTACATTTTCAAATGAATTGCGGGTGAAATTAGTGCAAATTTCGGGAAACACTGCGAAAATTAATATTTCGCACTAACTCAAATTGGCATTGACTACGTAGTTAAGTGAGAAAAATAAGTAATAATAAGAATAATAAAATTACCTTTTATATAGCGTCGTTTATAGAGCAGATTTTCTTCATCGGTGGACTTATTAAAAGTGTTACAAAATGAATATATACAAGTTGAGTGTAATGATAGAAAGGTAGTGGCTGCAGCCAGTTCAGTTCATTTCGATCCCACCACCTGCCCCGCTGTTATGAGGATTAAATAAGTACCCATCTAGCGCGATCTTTACTAGAAGATCGAAATCTCCATTATTTTTACGAGCACGACGTCACGTAGTGACGAAGACGGAAATATCCAAAGGACTTTTCTTCCGGTGGCGAGTGTGAAAATAATAGTAGCGACGACAGACTTAAGGTCTGACGTAACGGGAGAGAAAATGTATTTATTTATTTTATTTTATAAACGATACAATAGTGTTTTTTATATGCAAATGAATACATGACAAGTTATACAAGTACTTAAAATTATTGACAAATAATACAAAACTTTATCTTAAACTAACATGAAGATACAAAAAGCAGTAGTAATAATAAATTACAGTCATTGTTTTAAATTATTTAATGTTAATATGTATATTTAAGTTCAATATATGTATGTATACCACAAAATATTACCAAACTTCACCAAGTAGACTTACGTAATTCAATTACAGTCATTGTTTTAAATTATTTAATGTTAATATGTATATTTAAGTTCAATATATGTATGTATACCACAAAATATTACCAAACTTCACCAAGTAGACTTACGTAATTCAATTACAGTCATTGTTTTAAATTATTTAATGTTAATATGTATATTTAAGTTCAATATATGTATGTATACCACAAAATATTACCAAACTTCACCAAGTAGACTTACGTAATTCAATGCAGTAAATTTATTTATGAAGCGGCTCAAGGTCTGGAGTTCGAACCTTTAAAAATCGCGTGAGGAATCATTTATCATTACGGATTGACCCTGATGTCTGCAGTTATTCAATTAGCTACTTCTCCGTATCTGTATATGTTAAGAAAAACATTTTTGTTAAGAAAACAGCAGATCACCATCATTAAGATCACGCCACATCCCTATTGAGATTGGCTTGTAGCGACCGTGCGTGCGGTCACTGAACCCACCAAGGCGACCCTTGTCCGCGCGGTCATTGACCTCGCCTGTGGACAGTGCGAGACGGCGCCGGGCGAAGGTCACCCGCGCGGTCATTGAACTCACTAGTAGCGAAGAGCGAGAGCGAGACACCGATATATCTCTTGCCTCTCCTGCAGACCGTAGTATGAAATGTATATAGAACGTGCAACAATAACCATATGTCCAGCGAAGCGAGACAGCGACATGTTCTGCGACGTTCTTTACGTTATAAATACAGACGCTTGCAATAAACTTTCTCTCTTTACTTATTCCGATCTCGACGACTTTCATTCAAACAACCTCATCCTTCTATGCGAAACAATAGTCCCTAAAGGCTAAAGGGACAGATCTCCACTTTATTCTATCCTAATAACTTCGTGATTTAGTTGATAAGATGCATGTCTTTCTATTATAAAGACTTTTCACTCTTCCTCTTTTAGATTGATTTGGTCGTACCACGGTTTTCTTAAGTCTTCTCAAACTTTTTGTACCTTCTATACAACCCGAACATGTATTTTTTAATAAATTTCACATAATTGGAAAGCATAATCGAATAAAGGTAATGATATTATGAAAGAAGGAAATGTAAGAATTAAGAAATCGATAGATATGTATAAGAAGGTGTATGGATGTAGAAGAGGTTAAAAATATGTGCCCTGGTAAGAAAGTCTGGCGCCCTCTCCTATCTGCCTGCCTCAACAAGAAAACGATATGTGGTATGTTTGTATGTATCTTTCATAATTTATTTTTTCTCCGTGACCAATTCATCTCAATGTTCCTTTCTTCTTCTTAAGCTCTGCATTTTATTTCAATCCACATTGTTTTCTCATGTGCTCATCATTACTTAATATGTAAAACATTGTTTTCTATAGGGTCTTTCAAATTGAGCGTTTTTTTAAATCCTCGAATAAAACACAGATGGCGTCGCAAACTTGCCTGGGTCTTGTGACATTTGAGAAGTGTAATATATGACATTTATAAAAATGTTGCGTTATACAATACAACAACACGTTCAAATTATTGAATTATTTTATGTATTGTAATCTCTGGAAACGGTTATGTTAATTGGCTGACAAGATCATGTGATCTGACACCGTTGGACTATTTTCTGTGGGGTTACGTGAAAAGCCAGGTCTATAAGAATGACCCTCGAATAATTCCTGAGATGAAGGACGAAATTATTCGCGTTATTGGTGAGTTAGAACCGCAATTATGGCAAAATGTCATCGAATTTTTTGACAAAAGAGTGGACATCTGTGGAGCTGCAAGAGGTGGACATTTGGCGGATATTGCTTGTTTGTGTTTAAATATTATACATTATACTTCAATGACCAATAAAAAGTTTTCTGAAATCAAAGGAAGTTGTGTGTTTTTAATTTTTTTTGTTATGTATAAGTGAAAGTGGTCACCACGTGGTTACGTTACGAAGGTGGACACAACGTGGTGACGTTACGAAGTGGACACAACTTGGTAACGTTACGAAGTGGACACAGCGTGGTAACGTTGCGAAGTCGAAATGTGGTAACATTACGAAGTGGATACCACGTGGTCACGTTACGAAGTGGACTGAACGTGGTAACGTTACGAAGGATCGAGGCTTTTGCAATCTATTGACTTATTCTCAAGTTTCCATGAACAGATCGTGTTGCTCGTATGTGTAATGTCAATCAGTCAACAATAACTCGATTTCTACAACGCTTGACATACATATATACATATCATCATGCCATTTCCCTTTCGGGGTAGGCAGAGAGAACAGTGTCTTAATTTCCTATCTCAACACCCTCATCTTTAGCTTCTTCTACATCTATATAACTTCTACAATTTCTCTAACTTCCACGTTTCCTTCTATCAGAATAAAATTCACTTGATCCGACCATACTTTTCCTGTCCTTCCTCTCACACGCCTTCCACTCACATTTGTGTTATATATCTGTTTTGTTATTTTTTCTTTATTCATTCGTTCCACATGCCCAAACCATATCAGCGTACATGAACCTTCAGTTTACATTCACTCCTTATCCCTTCATTATGTTTTCTATCATACATTGTCAATCCATGTATTCTTCTCAATGCACGCATTTCTACAGCATTTATTTGGCTCCTTTCAGTATTTTCCACGTTCACGTTTCACACCCAGACATCAAAGTTGGCACTAAAATACTATTGTAGATTATCATCTTAGCAGATTTCGATACTGTCCGGTTCGAATGTGAATGTTTTAGTGCACTATTGACCTCTTGTTTTCTATTGCTACACGCCGTTCAATATCCCTCTTCCAACTCTTCATCTAATAGAATACTACCCAAATAATATAATTTCTTAACTGGCTCCATTCTTTCATTACTCACCCGTATGTCGCATTTACTTTTCCTGTCATAATATGGTATAACACTATGATATAACACGGTTTGAAGAAAGAAGACTTAAAAATCGTATATATGTATTAGCCTCACAAAGGATAACTAACAATCATACCCGATACGATTGGTGATCCCTCGTGATCGGGAATGATTGTCAATTATCCTTTGAATGAAAGTCACCTGGGCTTGTAGTGTCGTCCGCCTGAAAAGAGCCTCGAGATAGGAGATATAAACATTTATAGCGGAGACTAATGAAATTAGTATAATACAAACATATATATCGTCACGCTGTGTCCCTTGTAAGATAGGCAGAGATAACAGATCATCAAACTTTTCTACCAAAGCACACAACTTTCGCCTCTTCCACATTAAAAAAATCTCGTAATGCACCATCTTCTTTACTAACTTTACCTTATTTCAAAACCTGGTCCACTTGTTCCAATCACGTTTTTCTCTGCCTACCTTTTCCACACACACTTTGCACAAAAGAGCCACTCAGATGCAAACTGATCATCGATAATGTACCATCGAGCAAATCATGCGATTCACTTACTTAGATGTAGAGATCTCCAGCAACAGTGACCTATGTAGTGAAGTACGAGCACAAACTAATAAAGCGACAACTTTGGCTGGCTGCCTGCGGGACACTATATGGAGAAACAAACACATGCTAACCGAAAGTAAGGTCAGGATATATAAGACACGCGTCCACCCCATCTTGACATATGGGATAGAAGTGAGAGCCGATACCAACATGACAAAAAACTTTCTCGGAGTGGCGGAAATGAGAACCCTACGCTCCATCGCAGGCAGAACTCTTAGAGATCGGATCAGAAATGAGACGATAAGGTATGTCTGTGGTGTTGAAGGCAAGAACTGTTCTCAATAACATACGCAAGAACGGGTCTTCCAGCCGCTATGCCTGTTAGAAAGGCCTTAACTCTTCTGAACGGGACTGCTTCGGATATTGACATATTTCATATCACATTACCAAAAGCAAAAGTAAATTTTCTTCTTAGATTGAGCGCGTTAGAAAGCACTCATCAACGTACTTAAGTGACTGTGAATATATGTGTATCATATGTTTGTGTGTATATACTCATTTGTATGCATATGCATTATTTTTTTATTTAATTTTTTTTTTTTTCTATGTAATTTTTCTTCTTTTTTAATAGAGGGATCACATGGACCGCATGGAGGATACAAGACTGGCAAAAATCGCTAAGACTGAAAACCCTAGAAGCAGGAGATTACCTGGAAGACCGCCGAAAAGGTGGAAGGACAGCTGGACGTCATCATTTCAGGACAGCCCACCGTCATAAACAGGTCATACGACATAAACTAAGAGGAAGAAGAAGAAGACTTTGAACTTCAAACTTGTCTATTCTTTCATCGGTAATTCCCTCCACATGTTCAAAACATCTTAAAGCTTTTTTATTTATAATAAAAAGTAATTAATTGTTTAATATTCTAATATGGAGTGCAAAAAAGTTGAAGCCGAAACCTTTGATAACTTGATATTTCATACTCAGGAACTCTTTGTTAAGTAGGGAGAAAGTGTGTCAACTACAAATGACGTAATGTAAGTTTCCCACACACTGCGTAATTCCGTATAAAAGCGCAATTTAGCACGCCCAATCCTCTCGAGTGCGTGGCAGGAGGGGTACACTAGTCTCGGGCAGGTGCAAGTTCATTAGCGCTCGGCACAGCGGACGGGGAGCGAGCCGCGTTAATGGCACTAATATGTCAGCTGTCAGCCCTTGTGACAAATCGTCACGTCACCAAATAATGGACGCGCTTCGCTTATATTTTACCATTATTACTTTTTCATAAGAATAATGGAAATGATTAATTTTTTTTTGTTTATATTTTCCCTTGACAAATAAACGGTACGCCAATGGCACTTCAGATTTTCGATGTTGATAGGAAAGTAATTGATTTTGTGTGAAGGCCCTCCTTGTTGATATTGGACAAACTTTATCATTTGTTTGGTTACTAAACATACAAGTTCGACCTTCGTGGTCTAGTGAAAAAAAAACGCTGTATTTTTATTATACTAGACACAATTATGTACATATATGTATATTAGAACAATATAATCATGTGACCAATGTTATTGCAAATTAGGTGGTATCAGTTCAGAGTCCAACAAACTAGGTAATTAACTGGCAAGGTCAAAACAGGCTAAATATTTTGAAAGGGGTAGAAGTGATAATATGTTGGGATAGCTAATATTCAATACGATAGGTTGTTGAGTATGACATTATTTATACTGAAGGATTCAAAGCTGGAAAAAATATGGAAGACCAGAACGATCGCCATCACTACAAAAATTCGTCCAGTTTAGTCTCTCGTCTTCGCAATATTCAAGTATAGCGCGAAGACTTGAACTCTGAGGGCAATAGAGAGACGTGGAATAGATGCATTTAAATGTGGCACTGGAGAAAGACGTTACGAATTCTATGGCCATTAAGGCGAACAAACGCCTCCGTTCTCTCGCCTCTATTTTTTTATCCACTTTGCACGGATTTCTCCTGTTACACAAAGAGGGTCTGGTTCTAGAGTTAGCTTATTCGTTAGGAAGAATATCAGCTAGGATTCTTCTCATACTGTTAGGCGATACCGAGAATATATCAACAGTGTCATTCAGTTGGTTCAATATCTCTATACCACGCGTGACTGAGTGTTTAGCTATGATATTTGTCCTGTAAGTTGGTTTGTAGAACAGAGAGTGATTCCTTGCGTGGCTATATTTATTAGGTACATATTAACTTAGTGCTTCTAGAAACGTGGGACAGTTAAAACCACCTTGAAAAACCTTAAGTACGAATATCGCAATAGATTCTTGCCTTCTTGTTTCGAGGCTTCTATAGTTACACACCGTGAGAAGTTTGAGATGGTAAGCATATTTTGGGAAATCGCCCTTTGTTCTGTTCCATAGATATCTGAGGATATTTTTTTGTATTTGTTCTATATTGTTTTTATATTTGAGCTGATGAGGAGCCCAAACTGTAGATGCATATTCTGATGTGGTTCTAATTAGATAATTATATAAGTTTCGAAGGGTCTTTGACGAATCCACCAATCTTTCCAAACTGTCTCCTTTGGGCACATTTAATGTAGCTCTAAGGAAACAGTTTGGAGAGGTTTGTGGTTACTGGAGGCGTGAAAGGACGACATACAAGAGGAAGAATTCCAATCTGTTGGATTGCCCAAGTGAGAAACGCAACTGGACAATCCTTAACAACATCCTTTCGATCCGTGGAGTGTATAGATGGATGTAGAGGATTCGTCAGAGGCTATCACGGGAGTCACGATATTTAGTCATGAGCTACATGACATAATATATGGAATGAAGGATTATTCAGATGTAAAAATATATATATTTTAGACTCAACAAGGTTATAACAAAGACCAGAGATAGGAGACAATATTTCTGTCGTGTCGACTAGGGATGTGACGTCGTTGTCGTTACTGGACCTCGTAGATGATGATCTCCTCGCTATTTCAAAGTCAATTCAGTTTGAATGCAAAACTGTGCCATGGAGATTTTTTTTGTAAGTAAGCCGCTGCACACCACCCAACTAACTGGCCATACCGCTGTACTGGATCCGTGGCAAAATAAGAGGGTTTTGATGTGTAGAACGAATAACAAAACAAGAAAGATTAACAAAACAAATATTATAGTGGAAATGTGAGTGGAAGGCGTGGTAAAGAAAGACCAAGGGAAGTATGATTGGATCAAGTGAATGATACTTTGAATGATGCAAAAATAGACAGATAAATCGGAGTTGCCTGCGTAAGTCATTAAGCCCCCCAGGTTGTACCCATTACGACGAACGTATACTATAGTTACATTTTCAAATTACGATAAAACGAACAATGACGTGCTGCGGAAGAAAAACTAAGTAAATGGGACAGTTAAAAGTACAGGAAATAAAAAAAATTTTGAATTTTTATTTTTTTTAAATTTATTCATACTTTTAAATTTTTACAATTAGACATGCAAAACACTCTTCTGCCTACCTAGCCGTATGCCTGTCGTTAGGCAGGTAGTTAACACAAAACAAATAAAAAAGATTAAGAAACATTTAGAAATCATAAATATTCAATATCCCACCACAATCCTATAACACGTTTATTTGAATAACACAGTGTCAAGCTACTGAAAACTTTTAAATGCTTTTTTAAACATTTTTTTTCAACAGAAGGAAACATAAAAAGTCAGAGAAATCGTAGAAATTGAATGAGAAAGTACATGGATGTAGAAGAGGCTTAGGATGTGTGTCGAGATAGGAAATTCTGGCGCTCTGTCCTATCTGCCTACTCTGACAGTGAAATTAGCGTGATGCTATGTAACATGTTATGTTATGTGTAAATCTGCAGTTCATGTTTTTTTACTGGTAATAGAATCTGCAGTTCATGTTTTTTTTTATTAGTAATAGAATCTGCAGTTCATGTTTTTTAAATAGTAATAGAACCTGCAGTTCATGTTTGTTTAATAGTAATAGAATCTGTAGTTTATGTTATTTTACTAGTAATAACATATAATCTGCAGTTCATGTTTTTTTACGTGTAATAGAATCTTCAGTTCATGTTTTTTATTAGTAATATAATCTAATGTGTTTGTTTAATATAATAGTAATAGAATATGTAGTTCATGTTATTTTACTAGTAATATAATCTGCAGTTCATGTTTTTTTTACTTGAAATAGAATCTGCAGTTCATGTTTTTTATTAGTAGAAGAATCTGCAGTTCATGTTTTTTTATTAGTAATAGAATCGGCAGTTCATGTTTTTTTTATTAGTAATAGAATCTGCAGTTCATGTTTTTTTACTGGTAATAGAATCTGTAGTTTACGTTCTTTTACTGGTTATAGAATTTACTATTCAAACTATTAATTGTTTTATTTCAAAATTAACAATATCGTATTTAGAGGTATTCTTATTAAAGTAATACACAATTGCGACGTGAAAATTCTGTTGCATTTACGTCCTAGGATGCAAAACCTAACCGTTCGAGTGACCTCAGTCCTGCACGTGACACGTGGGTACAGCGGTACTGCACCAGCGGTCTGGTGAACCACCCTGATCTGGAAGCGGAGGTCACCGCGGTTTGCAGGACCGCCTACATTTTCATACATTTACATATATTGCCCCTCCCCCGTTCACCCAGGGGAGTGGTGAGGTTAGCATACACACATGTGAAATGTGGTGTTTAAATATGTAGGACAGACTATGCACGAGACGCCAATGTTAGCGGGTGCCTAGAATTGTTGTATTGGCAATTTACTTAAATTTTATAATAATTATTTGTAATTTGTTTTATGAACACTGTTTATTCCACTTTATGTAACGGTATAAACCCTACCGGTTTCATCATTAGGGGACCACGAACAAGATTTGTTTTTGCTACCCTGATGTAAAGGTGAAAACCTAGAAACGGGCAAGGTTATTCAGCTATAAAAAAATAATAAACAATATTTGAGTTAAACAAATTATAAAGTTTATATATTATTTATAGTTAAGACATTAACATTGTGGAGGTTTAAAGATATTGTAATTTGTTTTATCAAACACTGTTTATTCCACTTTTTTGTAACGGTATAACCCTACTGGTTTCAAGGCTTTAACCTCATCTTCAAAGGAGCACAAACAAGTCTTGTTTGTGCTCTCCTGAAGATGAGGTGAAAATCTTGAAACCGGTAGGGTTATACCGTTACAAAAAAGTGAAATAAACAGTGTTTGATAAAACAAATTATAAAGTTGTTTATTTATACTTTATAATAAGCAAACAAACAAATTTCTAAGAATCACAAGGACCAACGACTGTCAGCAGCTAACAAGAAAGTGTAAAGCTTAAAACCGGTAAGTTTATACCGTTGCTTGAAGTGGAATAAACAGTGTTTGATAAAACAAATTACAATGTCTTTAAAACTCCACAACGTTAATGCCTTAACTATAAATAATACATTTTATGTAAAGTTTTATGCTACAATATAACGTTTTTTTCTTCGAAACGCCCCTGTGTTGTGGTGGTTGCAAAATGTCAAATTCGAACACCGACCCATTTTATGCCGTGCGAATTAATTTTGCACCGCGTGTTAGCGGCGCAGAGGCTGTTTTTAGCGAAAATGCCAAATTAAAAATAAATGACATTTTAAATTATTATTTTTCCGTCCACAAAGAGAAAAAAAACATCAGGCTACCTTAGTTGACATCACTCGTGTTACATACTCATTTCATTTTCACACTTTTAATAAAACCTTGATGATAGTCTGCTCTTTAAACGGCGCTGTATAAATTGTCTTTTATTATTATCATTATTAACTTTTATAATAATGATAATAATAAAATAATATAAATATCGCGCGTTCCGGTGCTGTGTATTCAATACACATCATGTAAAATAAGCGATTTAAAATCGGATAAATGAGATTATTCATAGCCAATCGCTTAAATTAATTAAATTTGAAGTCAAAAGTGATAATATTTGAAATTACATTGCTGAAAACATGATATCTCACTTTATGTGAAAAATAATAATCGGGTGATTGTCTGTCTTTGTGGGGTTCGTGGGCATGTGCTCACGCATATGTTTATGGATTTCGTGGGGATGGATAGTCATTTGAATGATTTATGCGACCACATAACTTGCTTCATTTACTTTTGTCTGGTTGGTTGGAAAAGATTGCCACTTGGAAATAAGCCCGCCAGATTGTATTCGCAATAAAAGTGTTAAATAAATAAATAAAATTAATTATACATATTAACGATTGGTGGCTTTCTGATTACTTCGAAGATATAGCTAAATGGCATAAAGGCCACAACATTTTACTGCGTGAAACGAACGTGCGATACAATACTATTCAACGTTTTAAGATCTACTTCTTGCCAAGAAAATATATACCTTATACAAAAAATATCTTAAAAAGGGTTCATTTCACTCAAGTTCACCCTAAAGGGAAAAAATCCGATTAGTTTATTTAAAAAACTCACCCAACTGAGTTGAAGCCTTCTCCAAGATTAAAATACAAATCATTTTATCTTAATTGTGACTCACCTGAAAAAAAGAAAAATAAATTTATATTAGATGCAAATTATTAAAAAAGAAAAAGAGGCACTTGTTAATGAAACAGGTTGATGTTGAAAATTATTATGATGATGTAGATTTATAATTATTTATTTAGGAAAAACTTTATGCTGAAGATTATATACATGTGCGTGCCAAATTATTAGTATTAAAACAATTAGTTGTAACAATTGTTATCTAGTTATAAGTTAGTATGTAGGTGTTAAGTATTTCTAAGAAATTTAATATTAAGATTATTAAATTTAAAAATACAAATAGGAAATTAAGAATGAGTTAGTTCATAGTTATAATATATAAATTAGATAAGTTCTTAAGGTTTAGATTTGCATACAGGTGTAGGAACCACGGTCGTCGCTGAATATTATTGTCAACACACACGGTCAACGACCGACGAAACGACCTTTGGATATGTCCAAAGGTCGCATACCAAAACATTGAAATTGTTTACCCACAAATACTATTTACGATACATTCCACAGTAGAAAGAGAACGCATCACGCTGTCTCGCCGTTTTCGCAAACAAATTGTCTACCCACAATACTATTTGCGATGTCTGCAATATTTCAATCGACCATTTCTGCACGCACAGAAGCGAGATAAAAATATATTGCGGGCGCACTCCCGCGCCCATTCTGAAATGTATAAATACCCACTTACCGATAAATAAAGATTATTAATTATTATTCATTAATTCATTCACTCTTTCATCCGCATTGCTAATTGACGTATTTTATTTAAATACCAAACAATCAAAATCATCATCGCGTCCATCAAGGACATTCCGCTAAAGTGGTGACCCCGACGTGATTAACAGCATCGAAATCATCTCAGATTCACAAGTATTGAAGCACCAAATTTTATATGTGGGAGAGAAAAGAGGGCTTTAAAAAAATAATGAGAGAAACTGAATAAATTCTATAAAAATGCATGCACTTAGAAATATACCTGCTATGATAATGTTAGGTAGAATAACTGTGATTGAATATGAGCTTTCAGTTGATGTGTTGAGTAAGATGGAGAAGAGCATTCTGAGATGGTTTGGACACGTGAAACGAACGAATGATGAAAGACTAAAAAAATAAATGCATAGTACAATTTTTTTTTGTGTTAGATCTAAATGATGATATTTTGAAGGAAGGAAAATTCAAAGAATTTATTTATTTATTTAATTAACGACACAACAGTGTCTTTATATACAAATGAACATGTGACAGGTTATACAAGTACTTAAAATTATTGACAAATAATACAACTTTATCTTAAACTAACATGAAGATACAAAAAGCAGTAGAATAAATTACAGCCATCGTTTTAAAATTATTTAATAATCTTTGAGAATTTTGTGGGAATTTTATGGATATATATTAAGATATAGAAAACACATGGCCTCATTAGTGGAACGAAATGCAAGTTGCTTTGCAGAATTAAAAGCTTCACATATGTTGATACAGGGTTACTCAACTCCAGAGGCAAAATATTTTCCTTAATATTTGGTTTGTATTACGTTATTTATATTAATAAAGGAGAGCACAAAGTTAGTAGCTATTTCTAAATATTGTTGTAATATTCTGGCGAATACAATATATACTTATATTAAAAATATCTAAATTGTTGCAAAACTCGTTTCCAAGTCTTTGCATACGAATTATAGAGGAGTTGATTTTATAGTTAGTATAACAATTTTAGTTATAAAAGGGATTGAGCTATCTTGTGGATCTAGTGGGGATATGAAATGAAATACTTGCGAGTAAGTGAGGTGCATCAATCACTGAGTGAATGATTTTGTATAGCAATGAATGATTTTGTATAGAATTAATGATATCGTAGTAGTTGTATGGATGTGAAAGAGGCGATTGATATCGATATAGGAAATAATGGTGCTACGTCCTCTCTGCCTACCCCAACAGGAAATGTCGTAAAGATATGTTTGTATCTTTATTTTTAAAAGCGCATGAAAGTTAAATGAATTGAACGACCTTTGGGTAGAAGCAGCCACCCTTAAGTCAACCGCTTAACAACGGGGTGGGTCTGAAAAAAAACGAGAACTGGCTGAATGATGTGTATTGCTTTTTCAGAAAGAACCTCTTTGATGTCTTTCCCCTTTAGGCATTTAATGAGTGACATAACAGTGCTTCTCAAAAGAGGTTCTAGGCAAATATAAAAACAGATGAATATTTCAGGAAGGCTCTCAGAATTTTACACTCGTCACATTCTTCGATTTTTCGGTCACAAGACATGGGAAGACTTAAAATCGTTGATAATGTGGAGGGGGGCAGAAGTAAGGGTAGAACATTTATGCGTTGCTGCCACTAAGTGAAGAGTGCTAAGAGCCTGCTATTGCTACAGTCTCTTCGGACAGCGGAATGTCGAGAGGACAAAATAAATTTGCGAAACCTACAACAATCTTGATGTGTTTGGCGTTCCTCAGGTTTGAGGTCAAGAAGACAAAGAATAAGAAGAATTTAGCTAGGTTGGATTTTTTTTTAACTTTTAATTTAGTTCTAGTGGATTTGACATGTGTAGAACCAAATAGGAGGTACATTCGATCAAACAAGAAAAACTTAAACAACGAATTACTTTGTTATTTAACTTATTATATTAGTCCCCACTATAAGTGGTTCTAAGTACTATCCTGAGGGTTTCTTCAGGTGAAATTATTTCGGATCATTACGAGTGCAGTGTTTAGATCAGAATAGTATCATGTTACTGTGGACAACTTATATCGAAGGTGTATGTGGTTCATAGATGTTTAATTTATTTATAAACAAAAATACATTACATTTAACCTTTCCCTTCTTGTGCTAAAAAAATCCGCATGTTCCGATGCTGTGTATTCAATACACATCAATACACATGTAAAAATGAGCGATTTAAAATCAGAAAAATAAGAATATTCATAGCAAATCGCTTAAATTAATTGAATTTGAAGTCAAAAATGATAATAATTGAAATTTAATTGCTGAAAACATGAAAAAACATCAGCCGACGTTCACAAAACGGGCAAAGTGACCACCTCAAATGGATGCTCGAAAACTACTAAAGCAAGAGAACTGAGATTATATTTCTTGCGTTCCCATATACCGAAGTAGAGTGAGAGTGAGACGTGAATAGCGTCACTTCCTCATCCATAGCGTTTTTTAGAATAAATATACCTACGTCACATACTGGCACACGTTTGATAGTATCGGTGAATTTATTCCCGATTTTCACAAAATATCTCTGATGTGGCCGATACGTGCTAATTATTATTAATATTATTGTTTTCATTCAATGCGTAAATGTATTACGGAGGAATATCTAAAATCTGAGCCCAGTATTTATTATATTTACAGAGATATTAAAGTTTTTAGAAGCAATGTGTACTAGATACACATCACAGGGAAGGAAGGGTTAAACATCGTTATACGTCAAGTTATATAGAAAACTGTGGCAGATTGGATAAAAGAAAAAAATATTAAACATGGATGAAACCTTTTGCATTCTATATGTATTTCTAAATCTTGTGTTTTTGTTTATGGTTTGGTGTGTCTCTAATATTTAAAACAAAAAAAATAATAAATAACCAAAGAATCTAAAGTATGTCACCTCTCTTAAACATTTTCCCCTTTGGGTCAACAGACCTCACACACTTCGGATGTAATATGACACAAGTCTAACCTAAGCACTACTCTCGTAACAAACCGAGATTATTATGTTTAAAGAGAGTCTCAGTATAAGATGTAGAAACACGTGTAGCAAGAATTAATCACAAAGTTCAAACCCAGTGACACAAAGTTCAAGCCAAAACCTTTAATAAGCAAAAAAAACGTTGAAGATCTGAATATAAATAAATATATGTGGAATAAATAGAAAGGAAACTAGATTTTTTGGTTACCGCCGAGAGTCGAACACAAAGTATACGGGTTCAAACCAAGCGTTTTTCTACTAGATAATAGAAATTGTGGTTTGGAGGTAGATATTTTTATGTGAAAACAATATATTTGAAAACCACTGTTCTTTAGATACCCTTCCGACGCGGAAAATCGTCTGAGATTCATCTGTGCGGAATGGGTTAATGATTTCAACCCCTTTGCCGATGCACGCCTACCCCAATTAGAAAAGATTCGTCGGAAGACTCTCAAAGTGTGAAGACAGGGACTATCAAATAGTTTGCCTCGCAAAATGAATACCGACGAGATTTGAGTATTTTTATTTTTTCAATTATGAATGCACTGTGAAAAATATATGATCTTTTACTATGAATTACTTTTTATGTTGTTTATAGTTAAGGCATTAACGTTGTGGAGGTTTAAAGACATTGTAATTTATTTTTAACAAACACTGTTTATTCCACTTTTTTATGACGGTATAACCCTACCGGTTTCAAGGCTTTCACCTCATATTCAGGGGAGCGCAAACAAGACTAAATGCTGTTCGAACTGGCACCGATATAGACACTTCAACGGTTGGATGCAGGGGGGGGGGGGGGGGTGATGGGAATGCTAGGTATAATTTCGGCCAAGAGCGGGGAGATTTTGGGGAAATAACTATTCAACAGATGCTCCGATCGGTATACTGACTTAGAAATTTCTAGGGCCTCTAATCTGTCCAATTTATTTCCGTTGCCGCTAATATGTAAGAATTTGGCATCATCGATAGAAAAAGTATGATTCTCATGGTGACAATGATTAGCCATTTCAGAATAAATTAGAGGATTTGTTAAGGCAGATTGGTGTTCACGAAATCTCTTTTCAAAAGATCTTCCTGTCTTTCCTATATATAAATTATCACAGTCAGCACATAAAAGTTTATACACACCACTGTTGCTAAGTATTCCATTTTTGCCTTTCCCATTAAATAAGAGTTTCCGGAGATTAAAGTTAGTGTAAAAAGCTGGCTTTATGTGACTTGGAATATTTTTGGTTATTTCATTTGATATATATATATTTTTTTTTTTTTTTTTTTTATCTATAAAAAATATATCAAATGAAATAACCAAAAATATTCCAAGTCACATAAAGCCAGCTTTTTACACTAACTTTAATCTCCGGAAACTCTTATTTAATGGGAAAGGCAAAAATGGAATACTTAGCAACAGTGGTGTGTATAAACTTTTATGTGCTGACTGTGATAATTTATATATAGGAAAGACAGGAAGATCTTTTGAAAAGAGATTTCGTGAACACCAATCTGCCTTAACAAATCCTCTAATTTATTCTGAAATGGCTAATCATTGTCACCGTGAGAATCATACTTTTTCTATCGATGATGCCAAATTCTTACATATTAGCGGCAACGGAAATAAATTGGACAGATTAGAGGCCCTAGAAATTTCTAAGTCAGTATACCGATCAGAGCATCTGTTGAACAGTTATTTCCCCAAAATCTCCCCGCTCTTGGCCGAAATTATCCCTAGCCTTCCTCACCCCGCAGCCTCCAACCGTTGAAGTGTCTATATCGGTACCAGTTCGAACAGCATTTAGTCTTGTTTGCGCTCCCCTGAAGATGAGGTGAAAGCCTTGAAACCGGTAGGGTTATCAATCATCCGACTTATAAAAGACTCGCACTATTGTGGAAGAGCTTAAAAAACCGAAGTTATAAAAATATTACATCTCTCATCTCACATATCGTGTTTTTCATCTTTTTAATTATAATAAAATGACATATTCATTGATTTGGGATATTAATAGTAGAAATCATTTTTGTTATATTTATTATAGAAACTTCATTTAACATAGTATATTAATCGTAGAACTCAATTAGGTGTATTTATTGTAGAACTCTATTTGGTGCAATAATTGTAGAACTCCATTTGGTATATTTATGATATTGCAGAATTTCATTTGGTAAAGTCATTGTAGAACTCCATTCGGTATATTTATCGTAGAACTCTATTTGATATATTTAATGTAGAACTCCATTTGGTATATTGATTGTAGTAATTCATTTTTAAACAACACTTAAATGTGAAAAAAAACCTCTACATAATAAACTTCAACTGACAGGCCTGTTTCGCTTAACTTGTTTGTTAATGGTTTTGCAAAGCTTACAGGCACGTTACCTGTGTTAAATAATTTAGTTTAATAATAAAAAAAACTATTTAAATACCGTTGTATAGAGAGTAAACTGTCGTCGAGGATGCCCTTAGTCGGAATTTGAATCTATTATTATTGACCGATTATAATATTACACAAAAAATAGATGAACATAAGGATAAGAAGGTGGTGGCTGCGACCATAAGATGGGGTACTTCCTCGCATCTGCATATTTGGAAACAAAATTGCAGAAAACTTACTGCAGAAAGATGACTACAATGGAACCTTTGTTGGTCTTCTGATATCATTGTAATACATTCTGCTTTAGGTGGAGTAAAGTGTGTGCGTATAGTGATCATATAACATACATTTTGATTAGATCTACCAATAATGGTTGTTGTTAAGTGCTTCCTAAACTTGCACTCAACACCCATACATATACTTTGAGGTAGATCATTCTATGCCACAAGACCAGCAACTGTAAAAGCTCTGTCATAAAATTCTTCCCTATTGTATTAAATTGACCTCAAAGTTCTGCTACTCTTTGCACCAACATACGAGTATATAAGACACACATTTAAAAAAATAGACATCCTCTTGAACTAAGACTCTTGAACACAGAGAGATTTCCTATTTTTATTGTGTCTAATTTGTTATATTGAACATTTTTATCCTTGCAGAGTTGTACTGTATAAAAATATATGCCTTAACACGGATTAGTGTTACAAAATTGTTCACACACAACCATATTAACATTTTCCATTGGGGATAATCTATAGACTGAATGCTCAAGCATTAAAAAACGTTGATGTTAAGCGTGATCTTGGTGTTCATTATAACTCTCGTCTTACGAGTACAGTTGATTATCTTGTGAAAGCGATAGTAAAAAAGAAGTGCTTTAGATTACTGAGATTCATAATGAAAACCATTCAAGAATTCCGGATGTTTAAAGAACACTATGTGGAAAAACAAATATATGAACATCCAAAGCAAAGTGAGGATATACAAGACCTGTGTCCACCCCATAATGACATACAGCATAGAGTCCAGAGCCGACACTGTAAGAACCAAAAATCTCCTTCGAACCAGCAAAATGAAGGTACTCAGGAGTATCGCTGGCAAAACCCTTCGTGATAGAGTACGAAACACAGAAATCCGAAGGATGTGTGAAGTTGAAGATATTGTCAGATGGGGACGACAGAGAAGAAGGTTCTAGAACGAACATGTATCCAGAATCGTGGAACCAAGAGCCGTAAGAATGACCAGGGACAGTATCCCCTAAGCAAGCAGACCTCTAGGACGACACCTCCCAAAAGATGGAAAGACAGCTGGCAGTCGACGTCACAAGAGGAAAACAATGATGCAGGACCATAACAGGCCAACAGGCCTAAAATAAGAAGACGGAGAAGAGAAGATTCAAGAATTTGTCATCAGTGATAATACAGTTTAACTCATTGGTAAGAAGCCACTTGAAGAATGCCTCTGAAATCTAGAACCCTTGCTAAAGGTTGTGCGTTGGTTTTGTTAACGCTGCCCAAAGGCGATTTACGAGGTGTTTGTGTCACAGAAAGGGGTTACTAAGTGTTCTTAGGTCGTCGTTGCTGCGACTTGTAGTCGAGGATCCCCTCGGCATTCCAACGTTAATTCAGTTAGAAAGCGAAGCCGTGCCATGAATGTAATATATTTTTTAAGTGAGTGAGCTATTGCACACCAGCAAACTCACCGGCTACACTTATGTACTGGATCCGATGGTACACCGAAGTAAGACGATTGGTAAACACCAGCATGTTTTTTTGGAAGAATATACAATATATGACCAAAGGCAAAGGTATCCTTACATCCTCGAATACTAGGCGGAAAAAAATGCCTGTGTCATTCGAGGGGAGTAACACAGCGCGGGGTTCGAACCAACGACCTTCCGCACAAAAGTCCAATCCATCTTAGGTCGTACACTGGTATCCTATAACTTTTTTCGATCTTCAATCGCTTGAGGCTTGTAGAAGAACTATTAATCTTGCAGTGCTTCATAAAGTCTTGAATTACACTTTCGTTGTATACAGTACAATCTGGCGGGCCTATTGCCATGTGATAATCTCTTCCAAACAACCAGAAATATGTTAAAGAACCTTAAGTGAAAACTAAACAGGAATCCTTTTTTGTAAAAATCTGGATTCCAGCAGAATTTGAACCCGCAACCTCCAGGCTGGGAGACAGGCGTGTTACCAACTAGACTACGGAGGTCGTTATGACTTTGAAACGTATTGGTTCAAGTGCTCTCTCTCTTATTCTATTAGAATACCTGCCCTGCTCAATTAGAAGTAACACCGGTTTCTATAACCCAGTAGTAAGGTTGTGCTGAGAATACAATGCGGTAGCTGACTCGGATGTGGACATATTTAGTTCAACACTGTCAGAGTATTGAAGAATCCTTCTGAATTAACTGAGAAATGAGTGTTTTATTTTGTTTCCACACAGTGTGTATAATTTGTAACATTTTCACTGATCTGCTGCTGACATGAAAAAACTGTGCATGAGCTAAACACTGGTAATTGGGATTTTAAACCTTGGTATTATTTATAAATGAAATGTGCATGAGCTGAATACTGGTAATTGGGATTTTAAACCTTGGTATTATTTATAAATGAACTGTGCATGAGCTGAACACTGGTAATTGGGATTTTAAACCTTGGTATTACTCGTATTTATAAATGAACTGTGCATGAGCTGAACACTGGTAATTGGGGTTTTAAACCTTGGTATTATTTATAAATGAACTGTGCATGAGCTGAACACTGGTAATTGGGATTTTAAACCTTGGTATTACTCGTATTTATAAATGAACTGTGCATGAGCTGAACACTGGTAATTGGGATTTAAAACCTTGGTATTACTCGTATTTATAAATGAACTGTGCATGAGCTGAACACTGGTTATTGGGATTTTAAACCTTGGTATTACTCGTATTTATAAATGAACTGTGCATGAGCTGAACACTGGTAATTGGGATTTTAAACCTTGGTATTATTTATAAATGAACTGTGCATGAGCTGAACACTGGTAATTGGGATTTTAAACCTTGGTATTACTTGTATTTATAAATGAACGAGCTGAACACTGGTAATTGGGATTTTAAACCTTGGTATTACTCGTATTTATAAATGAACTGTGCATGAGCTGAACACTGGTAATTGGGATTTTTAACCTTGGTATTATTTATAAATGATATGTTTTGCGTGAAAAATTTGATTATATTTCCTGTCAGTGTACTTTTAAATAAATAAAAAAACATTAGTGTTACATACGGACATAAAAACTATTTAAAATAAATACATAGTGGTTCCATGTGTCGTTTGTCTTCTGAATCGTGTCGATGTGTTATCTTTTATTTTTATTTTTTACACAACAAGAAATTTACATAAATCGCGTTAAAAAAACCAGACGTAATTTAATTTGGACAAATAATTTAAATATATCTGGGTTTGTTGAATTTAATTCGTCGTGTCTCCAGTAAACTAGGCTTTCGCCTGTATCTCACTGAGGACATAAAGCATGAAAAAATAAATCGATATATATATTTCCGATTTTTGATTATATAAAACCCCGTTTCCCATTCTCATCAACCTGACAAACAGTGACACTCAATTACATATATGTATACATCACGCGAAATCAAACTCCTCACACTTCATCACTCCAGACAGACGAAAACGTTCATCCTGCAATATACCGCACATAATCATGAAAAAAATATTTAGTAAATGTTGTTTTATGGTTTGTTAAGGACATTTCAAGAGTTTTATATCCTTTCAATGAATAAATAATAAAGTATAATATTCAAAGATTAATAAATATTGAAATTCTCTGTTTTTACAGGTAATTGCTTTGACAGTTTTATTTTCTTTTTTTTTTTTTAATGTTTTTGCTTCTTTTTCCTTGATTTTATTACGTTCGCTTTGAAGACTCATTGGAATGGAAAACTCTGATGCTCCGGTTTCTTTGATTTGAAACAAAAAAAAATATATATAAGAGTCCAGCTGAGGTACTTTCTCTCTACAGGATGGCTTGGGATTGATGCAATTTATTGCAAGATGTGAAGACCGAACCTATAAGACAAATGTTATATTAATTCTTAATCATTGTAAAGCTCGAAAACATTTTAACGAAACGTTTTAACCTTCAATCCTCAGTGGCTTGGGGTTGATGCAATATATTGCAGGATGTGAAGGCCGAACCTTTAAGACAAATGTTATATTAATTATTAATCATTGCGAAGCTCGAAAACATTTTAACGAAACGTTTTAACCTTCAATCCTCAGTGGCTTGGGGTTGATGCAATATATTGCAGGATGTGAAGGCCGAACCTTTAAGACAAATGTTATATTAATTATTAATCATTGCGAAGCTCGAAAACATTTTAACGAAACGTTTTAACCTTCAATCCTCAGTGGCTTGGGGTTGATGCAATATATTGCAGGATGTGAAGGCCGAACCTTTAAGACAAATATTATATTAATTCTTAATCATTGCAAAGCTCGAAAACATTTTAACGAAACGTTTTAACCTTCAATCCTCAGTACTAAAGCTAAAAGCTCAAATAAGATCCTTTTAATCGTTTGACTTCCTTCCGGGAGGATTCAAGTACGATCTCTGATGGCAACCGGAAAAAAAATAGAGTCCCTGTTTGTTAAGGCGTGTTTCTGATAATAATACTAAACAAAGCTGGACGTATGTTAGTGTTGTTGTTTCTTCCCATGTGGAGCAGTATTGCCAACGTGTGCGATGGCGAACTGCGAGTTGTGATTAACAATAATGACAAACATAGGTTTGATAGCAACATAAAGGGTCTTTCAAATTGAGCGTTTTTTTTTTAATTCTGAGATAAAACACAGATGGCGTCGCGAACTTGCCTGGGTCTTGTGACATTTGAACAATGTAATGTATGACATTTATAAAAATGGAGTCGTATATAATACAACAACGCTTTCATATTGTTGAATTATTTTATGTATTGTATTCTCCGGAAACGGTGATGTTAATTGGCCACCAAGATCATGTGATCTGACACCGTTGGACTATTTTATCTAGAGTTACGTGAAAAACCTGGCCTATAAGAATGACCCCCGATCAATTCCTGAGTGAAATTATTCGCGTTATTGATGAGTTAGAACCGCAATTATGCCAAAATGTCATCGAATCTTTTGACAAAAGAGTGGACATCTGTAGAGCTGCAAGATGTGGACATTTGGCGAATATTGTTTCTTGTGTTTAAATGTCATACATTATACTTTAATAACCAATAAAAAGTTTTTTGAAATTAAAGCAAATTGTGTGGTTTATTAAAGAATTTAAAAAAAATGAATTAAAAAAACCGCTCAATTTGAAAGACCGTATAGTATGTACATACGAGTAAATATATTTATCCTGAAATCGCATATAGTATATATTATATTTAAAGATAACCGAGAAGAAAATACATTAAAAGAGAAGCTGTCAAAAGACCTCGGCTCATCTCATCTCCCCAGTCAAGATACATAATCACCAATAATACCGATAGTTAACGGGGGTTCTAAGTCTGAAGGGTCAATTAATGTGGCAGAGGGTAATTTTGTCTTGCTATCTACAGTTCACAGTAGATTATCGTAGTAAACAGTGAAATCTGGCAAGATTATTGCCATATAGCATTCTCTTCCAAAGAACCAGAAAGACGACCTTCGTGGTCTAGTTGGTCGGATGTTTGTTTTCTAGCACGAAGGTTGCGGAATCGATTACCGTTAGAAGCTAGAACTGAAATATCATCAATCAAAATAATAGAAACGAATGCTGGAGAGGAATATAAAATCAGGAATGAAACACGTTATAAAGGGTCTTTCAAATTGAGCGATTTTTTTAATTCTAATTTTTTTTAATTCTTGAATAAAACCCACAATTTGCTTTGATTTCAAAAAACTTTTTATTGGTCATTGAAGTATAATGTATGATATATAAACACAAAAAATATATACGCCAAATGTCTACCTCTTGCAGCTCCACAGATATCCGCTCTTTTGTAAAAAATTTCGATGAAATTTTGGCATAATTGCGATTTAAACTCACCAATAACGCGAATAATTTCGTCTTTCAGGTCAGGAATTGATCGGGGGTCATTCTTATAGACCTGGCTTTTCACGTAACCTCAGAGAAAAAAGTCCAACGGTGTCAGATCACATGATCTTGGTGGCCAATTAACATCACCGTTTCCGGAGATTACAATACATAAAATAATTTAACAATTCGAACGCATTGTTGTATTGTACGACTCCATTTTTATAAATGTCATACATTACACTTCTCAAATGTTACAAGACCTAGGCAAGTTCACGACGCCATTTGTGTTTTAACCAAGAATTTAAAAAACCGCTCAATTTGAAAGACTCTTTATTACTGACGTGAAATTAAAAGTTTTTTTCAGTCGCTTCTCAAAGCATGCCAAAGACGGAGCGAGTCTAATATTGGTTTGTAACCAGTTCCACAGTCTTACTGTATAGACAGTAAAGTAGGAAGGCTAATAAACAATCTGTATTTGAACGAAGCGCTAGTCCATTATTGGAAAGACGCTGAAGATTTTAGGTGAAATAATAGAAGGGAGCGGGACAGTTATACTCTTGTTAGTAGTAAAACTCATATGAAAATCCATATAATGTCCATATTGATGGCCCAATATATGCAGTATTGTTATACAAGAGTTGTACAACTAATTAGATGCAATCACTTCACTATGGAATATAAGCAAAGTACTTTGTCGCGTGGGCCTACAAGAAACGTGTAACATGACAATTTAAGTTAGTTCCAGATACTTGAAATTTGAGCTGGCAATCTCAATGAATATTTTCGATTAGACAAGAAAGGGGGACGGGACAGCTAATGATATTATAATATACATACAGTATGTGAATCTTACAACTATTTCTCCCGTTCAACCATTATTTCTCAAGTTCGTTTTCGCTTGATTGGAAAAGATTGCCACATAGCAAAAGCCTCTATGGCTGTACCGTGTAAAATAACTCATTATACAAGATATTAAAAAAATCTTCAATGTTGGGCTGGATCTTTGTTACATATATTATAATTGCTGATCTAATCTAAAAAGGACACCTCGCACTCATGCCGTGTCCCCACCCAACTCTTGCTTCCGTTATTTTTTTCTTCGGTGGCGCTACGCTATGATGTATGTATATGCGAGTATATTTAAAATGTAAATATTTTGCATAAAACCCTTTTCGCATGATGGTGGAACCCTTCCCTAACACTGTGAGTAACCCCCACTGAAAAAAGACTACCCCTACCACTCTGGTACCCCCTCAACCACTTATTCGCTTACTCCCTACATAAAATAAACGTAGTTTACATAATTTTACTAAATAAAAAACGGGTAAAATATGCAATTATTTCTTTGTACGACTTCCTTTGAAAACTATACAATGTCCATATTAGAAACACGCTTTTATTTATTTATGATATTCATTATAAAAACTATTAAAAAAACTACTTATTTATTCCTACTTAACCCATTTTAAAACTATATGATACCCGTATTAAAAACATTTTTTATTTATTCGTAGGATACACTGTCTAAAATGTATAGGATACACTTTCTAAAATGTATAAGATACACATTCTAAAAAGTATAGAATACACATATTAAAACGTGTATTTATTAATTTGTATGATACACTATCTAACATGTATAGGATACACTAATTCAGTACATCGGTCCGAACATCTGGTAAACAGTTATATCCCAAAAATCTCTCCGTTCTTGGCCGAAATCGTCCCATGCCTCCCTTACCCCTCAGTCCCCAGCCGTTGAAGCGTGTATATCGGTACCAGTTCGAACAGAATTTAGTCTTGTTTGTGCTCCCCTGAAGATGAGGTGAAAGCCTTGAAACTGGTAGGGTTATACCGTTACAAAAAAGTGGAATAAACAGTGTTTGATAAAAATAAATTACAATATATTTAAACCTCCACAACGTTAATGCCTTAACTGTAAACCATAACTTTCTAAAAAATATAGAATACCTAAATTTAAACATGTATTTATTCATTCGTAAAATACACAGTCGAAAATGCATAGGATACACTTTGTAAAAAGTATGGAATACCCATATTAAAACATGTATTTATCTATTCGTAGGATGCACTTTCTAATTATTATAGAAACTAATATACTCTTAACTGAAACATGTATTTATTCATTTGTACGACATCAATTATAAGAATTTTACAACACTCATACTAAAAACATGTATTTTGTTCACTTGTATGATTTCAATTTTAAAACTATAAAATACCCATACTTGAAACATGTATTTATTCATTCGTACGACACCAATTATAAGGATTTTACAATAGCCATACTAAAAACATGTATTTTGTTTACTTGTATGATTTCATTTCACAAAACACTTTTTTCGGTTATTTGAGATAAATTTATATCGCTTATCAATAATGAGTAAGTAATAATATAAAATCAGACAAAGAAAAATTAGGCATATATTGACTAAACTTGACAGTTCATTCATTATATTGAGAAGAAACAGCTCAAAAAATTTTCTACTCACAAAACACTTTTTTTTAGTTATTTGAGATAAATTATTATCGCTTATCAATTATCGGTAAGTAATAATATGAAATCAGAAAAAAAAAATTGGCATATATTGACTAAACTTGATAGTTCATTATCTTGAGACAAAAATGCGCAAAAAATATTTAACACACAAACCACTTTTTTTTGGTTATTTGAGATAAATTAATAAATAAGTAAGTAATTATATAAAATCAGAAAAAAAAAATTGGCATATATAGACTAAACTTGATAGTTTCTTATATTGAGACGAAAATGAGCAAAAACTAATCAACTCACCAAACACTTTTTTTTAGTTATTTGAGATAAATTACTATCGTAGTTATAATATGAAATCAGACAAAAAAAAATTGGCATATGATTGACTAAAGTTGATAGTTCATTCATTATATTGAGAAGAAAATGCTAAAACAATTTTCTACTCACAAAACACTATTTTTTGGTTATTTGAGATAACTCAATATCGCTTATCAATAATAAGTTAGTAATAATATGAAACCAGAAAAAAAAATTTTGGCATATATTCACTAAACTTGATAATTCATTATATTGAGACGAAAATGCGCAAAAAATATTTAACTCACAACACACTTTTTTTTTGGTCATTTGAGATAAATTAATATCGCTTATCAATAATAAGTAAGTGATAATATGAAATCAGACAAAAAAAAAATAGGCATATATTGCCTAAACTTGATATTGAGACGAAAATGCTCAAAAAATTTTCAACTCACAAAACACTTTTTTTTTGTTATTTGAGATAAATTAATGCCCCTTATCAATTATGTGTTAGTAATAATAATAAATCAGACAAAAAAAAATAGGCATATATTGACTAAACTTGATAGTTCATTCATTATATTCAGAAGAAAATGCTCAAAAAATTTTCTACTCACAAAACACCATTTTTTGATTATTTGAGATAAATCAATATCGCTTATCAATAATAAGTTAGTATTAATATGAACCCAGATTTTTTTTTTGGCATATATTGACTTAACTTGTTAATTCATTATATTGAGACGAAAATGCGCAAAAAATATTTAACTCACAACACACTTTTTTTTGGTTATTTGAGATAAATTAATATCGCTTATCAATAATAAGTAAGTGATAATATGAAATCAGACAAAAAAAATAGGCATATATTGCCCAATCTTGATAGTTCTTCATATTGAGACGAAAATGCTCAAAAAAAATTCAACTCACAAACACATTTTTTTTAGTTATTTGAGATAAATTAATGTCGTTTATCAATTTTGGGTAAGTAATAATACTAAATCAGACAAAAAAAATTAGGCATTTATTGATTTAACTTGATAGTTCATTATATTGAGACGAAAATGCGCAACAAATATTTAACTCACAACACACTTTTTTTTTTATATTTGAGATAAATCAATATCGCTTATCAATAATAAGTAAGTGATAATATGAAATCAGACAAAAAAAATAGGCATATATTGCCCAATCTTGATAGTTCTTCATATTGAGACGAAAATGCTCAAAAAAGATTCAACTCACAAACACATTTTTTTTAGTTATTTGAGATAAATTAATGTCGCTTATCGATTTTGGGTAAGTAATAATACTAAATTAGACAAAAAAAATTAGGCATATATTGACTTAACTTGATAGTTCATTATATTGAGACGAAAATGCGCGAAAAATTGTCAGCTCACAAAACACTTTTTTTTAGTTATTTGAGATAAATTAATATCGCTTATCATTTATCGGTAAGTAATAATATGAAATCAGACAAATAAAAATTGGCATTTTATTGATTAAACTTGATATTGAGATGAAAATACTCAAAAAATGTTCAACTCACAAAACACATTTTTTTAAAGTTGTTTGAGATAAATTAATGTAGCTTATCAATTATGGGTAAGTAATAATATTAAATCAGACAAAAAAAAATTAGGCATTTATTGACTAAACTTGAAAGTTCATTCATTATATTGAGAAGAAAATGCTCAAAAAAATTTCTACTCACAAAACACTTTTTTTTAGTTATTTGAGATAAATTTATATCGCTTTTCAATTATCGGTTAGTAATATTATGAAATCAGACAAAAAAAAATTTTGCATTTTATTAAACTTGATAGTTTATATTGAGACGAAAAGGAAAGGAAAGGAAAAAAATCAGGAATGAAACACGCTATATTACTGAATAGTAATTAAGAGTTTTTTTTAGTCGTTTCTTAAAGCATACCAAGGACGGAGCGAGTCTTACATTTGGTTTGTAACTGATTGCAGAGCCTCACTGCATGGACAGTAAAGGACGACGTAAAAAAAGGGGAGCGGTGAACTGAAAAGGACAATACACAATCTGCGTTTCAGCGTAGCACCAATCCATGATCGGAAAGACGGTGAAAATCTTCGACAAGATAAGAGGGAGCGGCGGGACAGTTAAGGGTATTATAAAATAGAGACAGTGCGTGATTTTGGGGTCTATTCCTAATATTCAACCAGTTTATTACCTTCATTCAAAATGTCATTCTCTTAATCTTAACATACTATCTTTTTTAACGTACATTCCATTATTTTGTGTTCATTCTTATTAAATAGAATAAAAATTATTAAATATTTTTCCAATTGGATATCCAGAAAATTCTGGATTTGTCAAACACATATTTGCACAAATGTTTATGTCGATCAAAATATGTGTTATTATTATTATTTTTTTCACATACATGGGTTCAATATTGCTGTGGTAACACACCACCCTCTTTCCACCACAATCCGTTTACACCCTTTGCCACCCACCCCAACAGCGAGATGGCGCGCCGTTAATGATAACACGCTTTATAATAATACAGACCGCAGTTTATTTTGCGGCAACAAACAGCGGGTGACAATTAAATACCCGACCGTACCTGACCAATGTACTCTACCAACCCCTCGCCTTGGCTACAGGTGAGTAATTTATTTTCAGCAATGTTTGAATTCATTTTCCAACAACCAACCTTGCAGAGTGTTAACTCTAAAAATGAAAAGTTTTCTGTTTTTTTATTTATTTAAACTTTTTCAGTATTCTTACATTCATATATACCTACCGACAAGCCATTTCATTATTGGGGCAAATAGAGAGGAGACAGCGCCAGACTTTCCTATCTCGACATAAATCCTTCGCCTTTCCACCTCCATACGCCTTATAATACAACTCCTTCGATTTCTGAGAATTTCTAAGTTATTGTGCTTATTGTCAAATGGCAATCTCTTCCAACCAAACAAGCAAAAGTAAATTACATGATCACAAAACAAATATCAAATGATTTTCACTTTTTGAAATGGTATAACTTTACCTCTTTCAAGACTTTCCCCTCATCATCAGGGGAGTACAAACAAGACTCCTCTGATGATGAGGGGAAAGTCTTGACACCGGTAGGGTTATACCGTTACAAAAAGTGGAATGAACAGTGTTTCATAAAATAGATTACGTCTTTAAACCTCCACAATGTTATTGTTTCAACTATAAATAATATAATCAAATAATTATTCATCTTAATGAACATACACGTATGTAAAAATGAGGTATAATCAATTAAAGGAAAAGGAAGGGATGGTGGAGTGGAAAGAAAAATCGGAAATGAAATACGTTATATTACTGACTAGTGAGTTTTTTTTGTATTTATCAAAGCATGCCAAATACAGACGTATCCTTTTTTTTTTTTTTTTTTTTTTTCAGCTGTGTTTAAATAATTCTTGCGTTCCGGTGCTGTGTATTCAATACACATCTAAAAATGAGCGATTTTAAATCGGAAAAATAACAATATTCATAGCCAAACGCTTAAATTAATTAAATTTGAAGTCAAAAATGATAATAATTGAAATTTAATTGCTGAAAACATGAAAAAACAACATTGGACGACGTTCACAAAACGGGCGAGACGACCGCCTTGAACGAAAGCCGGCTGGGTACTAAACGAGAGAAGCGACCGAACTAAGATTATATTTTTTGCGTTCCCATATACCGAAGTAGAGTGAGAGTGAGACGTGAATAGTTTCGCTTCCTCACCCATACGGATTTTTTAGAATGAATATACCTACATCACACACTGGCACACGTTTGATTGTATTAGTGAATTTATTTATTCCCGATTTTCACAAAATATGTCTGATGTGGCCGATAAGTGTTAATTGTTATTAATACTTTTTTTTCATTCAATGCGTAAATGTATTACGGAGGAATACCTAAAATTTGAACCCAGTATTTATTATATTTATAGAGATATTAAAGTTTTTAGAAGCAATGTGTACTAGTTTCACATTGCAGGGAAGGAAGGGTTAATATAGACAATAAAGGACTACCGAGCCTCAAACACAGATAGGGTCATGATAATATTTTTGTGAATATCTGTCGTTAGTAATATTTAATAGTAACATTATCAATCAAATTAGATCTACATGACTTGATTGCACGATTTGTGACTATGAGAGACGGAAAAAAAAGAAAAAATCCACAAGAAGCCACGCGATATAAAATAAATATATTGTGCGGAATTCCAACGAAAGGCCGGAACGATAATAAACGACTATAAAAAGCGAATATCTCTCGCGTCTATCACCTTTACGATAGTTTTGGTTCTATGTCGCGTAAAAGCAAACATTTCCAAAGTTTTAAATGTAGAGCACTAGTTATTTTTTTCGGTATATTTTATGATGATCATTTGAAGCAATACTGCCTTATGCCACTTAAAACCGAAAAGCCGATATATCGGCTCAACGATATTTAAGAAATACACTGCGCCGATATTTCGGCTTCACGAATTTTATCATAAGATGAGCAAATCTAGAAGTGTGTGTTTAAAACAGAACAAAAGAAGCACCACGGAGACTTATTATCTTAGCTTTAGAAACTTCTTACTAACGTTACGCTTCTTGAAATCATTATACCATATTACTTCTAAGAACATTTGCAACGTTACTTTAAATGAGTTTTCGTGATTTTACGTAAGCTAATATGAATTCTCGTTATAATTCGTTAGGTTATATTACTTTTCTGCATGTTTCGTTAGGTTAAATTGCTTTATGATATGTAAAGTTAGGTTATATAATTTTTCGTTAAGGTACATGACTTTTCATTATGACAATTTAAATTGATATTAACATATCTGTTTATACATACATAAATTGCCAACAGAAAAAATAGGAAACCCTTTGTTGACTAACCAACTTTTGTTTAATGATTCGTATAATTATTACGCCATTGTGAGTTAAAATTGTTTCTGCGCCGAATTCACGGACTGAGCTCTTGAGAAAATCACCACTAAGATAAGAAATAACTAGCCTTGTTGAATAAATTTTTCGATATCAATGTCTCCGAAATCTCGGTGAATAAATTTAAATTGAATAACTTAGTCACTTCACAGGCAAGTATAGTTTTAAAATTTATAATTACATTTTTGTTGTTGTTATTTGACGTAATTGGGTTTGACCTGTATTAAATGTGCAATAAATATTGTATATGCATGCTATCTTTTAAAATTCATTCCATCATATCGTAAAGTTCATTACTAGCATGATTTACTTCACAGAGAAGCATGAGTAACATTGTTCCTGTTGTCATTATGTTATATTTAGACTTGTAATATTTGTTTTTGTTAATTGATGTAATTGGGTTAAACCTACAATACATCAAAAGTAAAATAAATATGTAAGTACGCTGTCTTTGAAAAATTGATTCTATCGTATCGTAAAGTTCATTACCAAGCATCGTATAACTGAGTCACTTCACAGAGAAGCACGAGTAACATTGTTTCTGTTGTCATTATGTTATATTTAGACTTATTATTTTTTTGTTATTTGATGCAATTTGGTTAGACCTGTATTTAACATAAAATAAATATATAAGTATGCTATCTTTTAAAACTCATTACATCGTATCGTAAAGTTCATTACTAGGCATCGTATAACTGAGTCACTTCACAGGGAAGCATGAGTAACATTGTTCCTGTTGTCATTATGTTATATTTAGACTTATTATATTAGTTTTTGTTATTTGATGTAATTGTATTAAACCTACATTAAAAGTAAAATAAATATATATTATACTATAAGTAACACATGCTATGTTTTTAAATACATTCCATCCTATCGTAAAATTCATTACCAAGCATCGTATAACTGAGTCACTTCACATAGAAGCACGAGTAACATTGTTTCTGTTGTCATTATGTTATATGTATGTAGACTTATAATTTTTGTTTGTTATTTGATGCAATTCGGTTAGACCTGTATTTAACATAAAATAAATATATAAGTATGCTATCTTTTAAAACTCATTACATCGTATACTAAAGTTCATTACTAAGCATCTTATAACTGAGTCACTTCACAAGGAAGTACGAGTAACATTGTTCATGTTGTCATTATGTTATATTAAGACGTATAATACGTTTTTATTGTTATTTAATGTAATTAGATTAAACATGTTCCAAATATAAAATAAATAAAAAATAGTCAACAATAAATTTGTAATAATTTTGTGAACCACTGTATCTTGGTATTTCCACATGCTATCAGGGTGCAGGGTGCAGGGTGGGGAAAGAGAAGCACCGGAAGGAAAGGGGAGGATCGATAATGATGACAACCTGAGGAACTCGGCAATCAATTGAAGCTATATTGAACGGTTGGCACAATGGTGGCCCACAAGGTCAATGGGCAAGGCTCTGCTGGGGGTAAGAGACAAGTACCCCAATTTGGAATCAAACCTGAATGCTTACACTGAAATCAAGCACTCGGCGACTTATTGCAGTAGGTCAGTGAGCACATTGATTATCATGCATAGATACCATTACGCCATTTCTCTGGTGTGTTAGGTAAAGACGAAAGAGTGCCAGACTTTCCTATCACAACACACATCTTTCGCATATTTTACATCCATACAATTGTTACGATTTTTCAATTGTTACGATTCCTCGTACAATTGTTACGATTTTTCTTACTTTTTACGTTTCCCATTTTTTTAAATATCAATCACTTCATCCAATTATACAATTCTTGTTTTTTTCTCTACCACGCCTTCTACTTTCATTTATATTGTATATTTTTATTGTCAGTCTTTTCTCATTCGTTAGGTCTAAATATCCTAACCATAATACCGTATAAATGTCCAAACCATATTGTCCTTAGTGAGATACAGGCAAAACCAATGTAAAACTCGCTCAGTCCTTGGCACGCTTTAAGAAGCGACTGAAAAAACTCTTATTTTCTAGTCAGTAATATAACGTGTTTCATTCCTGTTTTTATTTTCATTTCGTTTCCTCTCCACCATCCCTTCCTTTTCATTTGATTGATGATATCTCACTTTATATTAAAAGGAATGATCGTATGATTGTCCGTCTTTGTTGGATTTTGAGCTGTCCAGCATTACTACAAAGATTAGCGTTAAATGTTCCTAACAATTACACTAGACTGCGCCGGCAAGAACTGTTCTCAATAACATACGCAAGAACGGGTCTTCCAGCCGCTATGCCTGTTGGAAGGGCCTTAACTCTTCTGAACGGGACTGCTTCGGATATTGACATATTTCATATCACATTACCAAAAGCAAAAGGAAATTTTCTTCTAAGATTGAGCGCGTTAGAAAGCACTCATTAACGTTTTTAAGTGACTTTGAATATGTGTGTACGTGTGTATGTATATGTATGTTTGTGTGTATATATGTATGCATTAACATTTTTTTTTTCATTTTATATATATTGTTTATACTCGTATTGTATCATTTTTTTTAATGTTAACATTTCTTGTATTTTTCAATGTAATTGATTTTTTTTTAGGATTAAGAAATGGTTATGTGGAATTAAATTCAAGAATATCTCTCTTAATTAAATAAAAAAAATATTTTTAAATTTAATAAAAAATAATAATAATTTAACAATAAATAATCATTTTAATAATAATATAATACACTTTATAATATTAAATTTATATTTTTTAATATTAAATATTTTTATGTTATTATTAATTAATAAATAAATAATTTCATTCTTTATTTATTATTATATTATATTTATTATATTATTAATAATATTTTTATATTGTATAAATAATTAATTATATTATAATTAATTGTAACACAATAATAATATAATTATTAATATTATATAACATATCTATATGTATATTATTATAATTACAATATATATTAAACATAAATTATGTAATAAATAAATATTTAAATAAATATTAAATAAAATAAAATAATTTAGTAGAAAATAAAATTAATAATTTTTAAGTATGTTAATGTAAAAATAATACGTAACAAAAAATATTTATTTTTTAATAATAGGTAAATAATAATAATTTTAATAATAATATTGTATAATACACTTAAAAATATTAAAATAATATTAATTATTAATAATAATAAATCATCATTAATATTAAAATGATAAATAATAATTTATTAATAAATAAAACAATTAATAATAATAATTTAATAATAATATAATACACCGTTTCACTTTTCGTGACGTTCAGGCCAATTTGCCCTACCGCGCCTATAGAAGTTTCACTTCAAAAAACAGAAAATCTGAATGTGTTAACACTTTTATCACATACCGGAAGATCTATTTTCTTTTTGACAAGTTTTCTGCGATCTTCTAATCAAATACATTTATATAAATCAAAGTAGAAGCGAGAAAGTTCTTTATCTAAATGCCGCAGCTACCACTTTCCCATCATTAAACTCAACTTTTTTTTTTTTTTGTAATATTTTTAATCTATTAATAATAGTGGGTTCGAATCCCGAGTTAGAATTGCTTCTCAAAACGGCGCTTTATAAATTGTCCTTTTTTTATTATTATTATTATCAAACATTCAGCCAGGTCTCTCAGTTTGTCCTCTTAATTGATGTTACGTTTGAGTGTGTTCGAAATCTGTTTTCTTTTTGACAAGTTTTCTGCGATCTTCTAATCAAATACATTCATATAAATCAAAGTAAAAGCGAGAAAGTTCTTTATCTAAATGCCGCAGCTACCACCTTCCCATCATTAAACTTAACTTGTTTTTTTTGTTGTAATATTTTAAATCTATTAATAATAGTAGATTCGAATCCCGAGTTAGAAACGTCTTGCAAAACGGCGCTATATAAATTGTCATTTCATTATTATTATTATTATCAAACATCCAGTCAAGTCTCTCAGTCTGTACTCTTAATTGATGTTACGTTTCCTCTAATAGTTGAAAAAAGGTAAAATTTGAAAAGGATCTTTTTGTGTGTATAAACGTTTCATGATATTACCCATACGACAGATAGAGATCTTTCATAGTGTTTTGTCACGGCATTTATCCATTGACCCACACACTACCTTGTTCTTATGTTAAAACACATAATGTTACATATTTAAAAAAAAAATTTATTGTCCTGAAAAGTTGCCACGTAACAAAAAACGGTAAACAAAAAAAATAATCAAGTCTCGACTTCAATTTGCGATGGTGACCAAAATTGATTTTGCTTGAATTTTTTTGACGTAATTTTTTTGTTTATTATTTATTTAGTCAACATTCGCAATGAAACGTTGACTAAATAAATAATAAACAAAAAGATTATGTCAAAAAAATTCAAGCAAAATAAATTTTGGTCACCATCGCAAATTGAAGTCGAGACTTGATTATTTTTTTTTGTTTACTGTTTGTTGTTACGTGGCAACTTTTCAGGACAATAAATATTTTTTTTTGTCCTGAAAAGGCGGTAATATTTTCCAACCAACCAGATAAAAGTTAATTATTTATTTATTTTACACATGACAAGAAATATACAAAAACCAGACGTAATTTAATTTGGTCACACAATTTTAATGGATCTGGGTTTGTTGCCTTTCATTTGTCGTGTCCCCAGTAAACTAGGTTTTTGTCTGTATCTCACTGAGGATATATAGCATGAAAAAAAATAGTTGATACTTCTTTCCCATTTTCGATTATATAAAACCCCGTTGCACATTCTCATCAACCTGACAAACATTGACACTCAATTACATAACATATGAATACATCACGCTAATGATGATAAAGGTTTTCTCGTTGCTTGTCCTGTGGCATTGAATGATCTACCTCTTAGTGTAAGACATATGGGTGGCGTGTGTAGCTTTAGGAAGCACTTGAAGACAACTCTTTTTGGGAGGTCGTATTAAAATTTACAATGTTATAATTACGCTACATAAATACACTACACTACATCTAAAGCCGAATGTGTCACCATTACATATCGGACAATCTACAAAGTTCTTTGTAGTTTATTTTATCTTGGTAAGTATTCTTCGGTTTTCTTAATCTTTGGTGTTCTATCCTCTGTGCCGACTCCAACAGGGAAATAGCGCGATGACGTATTCGAGTGTGTACGAATTCCTGTATGCATATTAATTTAGAAATGTGAAGGGTATCATTCGAAAGATAAAACGTGTTTTTCTAAACATACGCAGATGCGAATAAGTGTCTTATATCATGGCTGCAGCCACTACCTTCATATCTTTACATTCGACTTGTACATACCTATAATTGATTTTGTAATATTTTTCTTTTGTTAATAATTGTGACGTAATACGACTTCCATGGCCTTGCTGGTAAGATGCCTGTCTCACACCTGGAGGTTGCGGGTTTAAATCCCTCTGGAACCCAGATTTAAAAAAAGAGGGTTACAGTTTGATTTTCACTTAATACCCCTTTAATAGCTTTCTGGTTGGTTGAAAGAGATTGCCACATGGCAATACACCCGCCATTTTGTTTGTGTACAATGGAAATGTAATAAAATACAATACAATACAATAGTGAGTTCGAATCCTGTTCGATAGAGCGCTATTGAGCACAGGCTGATCACTTAACAGCGCTATATAAATTTATCATGCTTATTATTCAAAAATTTATGATGATTATTATTCAAATAGTTAAGGCAATAACGAAATAAAGCATTTTTCCACGCCGATATGACCACTGTCCTCGCCATTTTAACAGATTGCCCACAGCGAGTCTAATGAGAGAATAAACTTTCGGAGCAATTTGTCACCAGAGCTCCCCCAACTGCTGGCCCATTCCGCTAATTGAACGGCACTCCTGGGCACAGTAATGTTCACTAGGCCACAACGCTGGATGCGTTGTCGACCTCAAGGTAGACGAACTTCTTTCATTGGCCATTCACATAGTTAATTGCTTGTAGTTTCAAAGTGGTCGTTTCAAGTACAATCTTTTCTGTACTGCTGCAGCAGATGGTTCCCATCTAATGATAAACACTTGAAACTTAGCTTTTAAAATACCGAAGAGTTCCTTGACTTCTCAAGGTTGCACAGTATTGTTTCTTTTTTTTTTTGAATGGTACCTTTCAACATATCAGAGTTGACCATTCGAACAACAATGTCTTCACCCTCAATACCGCATCCGCAATGTCTTCACCCTCAATACCGTTCTACCCCGCAAGTGAAAAGGTACGACCACTCTAGTCTAGCGTGTGACAAAATAAATCTAGTGTGTACCATATGCCCCCTATTGGGAATAAAAAAAACAGTATAACCAAACTTATATGACACGAATGAAAGTACGCTAGATGGATGAAATCAGGAAGCATGGCAACATCACATGGCACCAACGAGCAAAGAATTGAATGATTTGGAGTCAACTTGCGGAGACCTTCTTCCAGCAGTGGACCGACCTAGTGGACAATGATGATGATGATATGATACGAGTATAATATTGAGCTTCATAAATACCACAAGGGGATAAAAAAATACATTATTTTATAATTTAACTTTTTTTTTTCGCTAAAATCGAAACCTATTAAAACTAAAATTAATTATGCTGCAGAAAATAATAATTGGATGCCGCTAGAATCTCAATATATACCAGCTAATCATTATTGAGCTGTCGAATAATCTAATGAAGCAGGGTGATCCGAAGATCATTTTTCCACCTTCCCCTCCCTTGATAGAAACTTTCATGATTAAGGTGGTTGATGACAAGATTTTGCTGTGAATATGATTCTAGGACATACATAACATAACATATATTAGGTCCCCACATACGAAACCGGCGTTTTGCCGTACTGGCAACTTTGATCTCAAATATCTTCTCTTTGGTTAGGAATTTCAAATTCAAATTTATACAGCTATTTACTCAAGTATTTGTGTTTCGAAAATTATAATTCATTTGTTTTTTCCTCAATTGTTTTTTTTCTTTGCGTCACTCAGTTTACAAAATGGAAAACTTGAAATATCGCGTTATTTACGAGTACGAGTTCCACCGTGGCACCAGTGCTGCAGAAACGGCTCGAAGGATTAATGATGTGTATGGCGACGGTGCAGCAAAAGAAAACACAGTGCGTTTTTGGTTCCAACGTTTTCGTTCTGGAAATTTCGACCTGCAGAATAAGCCCCGTGGACGGCCGGAGACCAAAGTTGATAATGAAGAATTGAAGGCTATTGTGGTAGCGGATTCATCGCAAACCACGTCCGAGTTAGCTGCAGGCTGCGGTGTTAGTGATAAAACTGTTTTAATCCACTTGAAGCAAATTGGGAAGGTGAAAAAGCTTGAAAGGTGGGTACCTCACGAATTGAGTGAAGCAAATCAACAAACGCGCGTTGACTGCTGCGTTGCATTACTCAACCGGCACAATAATGAAGGGATTTTGAATCGAATCATTACCTGTGATGAAAAGTGGATCCTGTATGATAATCAGAAGCGCTCATCGCAATGGCTGAACCCTGCCGAACCAGCCAAACCATGCCCCAAGCGAAAATTGACTCCAAAAAAGTTACTTGTGAGCGTTTGGTGGACTAGTGCTGGTGTCGTTCACTACAGCTTTCTTAAATCTGGCCAGACGATTACGGCAGATGTCTATTGTCAGCAACTGCAAACCATGATGGAAAAGCTAGCTGCTAAACAACCGAGGCTGGTTAATCGCTCTAGGCCACTGCTGCTTCATGATAACGCTAGAGCACACACTGCACAACAGACGGCTACCAAATTAGAAGAGCTTCAATTAGAATGTCTAAGACATCCACCGTACTTTCCGGACCTTGCCCCAACAGATTACTATTTTTTTCGAAATTTGGATAACTTCTTGCAAGGGAAAAAATTCAACTCCGATGGGGCAGTCCAAACCGACTTCAAAGATTTTATTGATTCCCGTCCGAATGGTTTTTTTAGTAAAGGGATCGATGAACTACCTATGAGATGGCAAAAGTGCATAGATAGCAATGGTACATACTTTGATTAAATAAATATATTATATTAAAAAAAAATCAACTTTATGTTCCTCCCAAACAAAACGCCAATTTCACATGTAAGGACCCAATATTATGTGTATGAAGTATTCTAAATTTTTCTTTTTATCTTCTCGTGTTGTTTCTACCTTAAATTCGAATGTTCTGGTTTTGTCACTCATAATACAGCAGTGTATGTAATATATTAGAGTTAATGGTTCCATGACTGAGTGGTTTAATATTTAAAACGGGGTAAAACAAGGATGTGTTATCTCACCCTGATTGTTTTTTTGGGTGGCATAAAAATGTTTAATGGGAATGTGTGCGGATTGCTGTATGCTGATGATGTGGCAGAGTTAATGGAGAATGAAAATTAATTACAGAGTGATAAGCAAATTGAGTGAGAGATGCAAAGAGAGAAGATCTGAGAATGAAAGTTGCAAAATTCAAAGACATGGCAAAATTCAAAGACAGGAAAGTGTGAGAAGAAATGTAAATAGTGATATATATTTTCTCAGATGATGGAACAGTGATAACAATGATGATAGAACAGTAACAACGGCGTGCAGTGATAAAAAACAAAGTCAATGGGGTATTAAAACATTTACAATCGAATTGATCCTTGTTTTACCCCTTTTTAAATATTAAGGCTAGGTGTTGAAACCGAATGGTGTACTGCAGGCACTGCTGAGTATTTTGGGGTAGTAAAGATTTATAACGTGTAAAAAAAAGAAAATAAAAAACATTGAAAATGAACAAGCCATGATTTTTTTTAAACCCTTCAGTTTTTCAGTGGCCATATATAACTGTATCCAGACAAAGGCAAGATAATTTATGTGGCCTAGTTGATATGACGTCTTTCTATCTTCCAACAATTAGGGGCTACGGGTAAGATTTTATTAAAAATCCAATTAAAAAAGAAAAAGGTCCAGTCTAGTTTTTATTTGAGTCTTGTTTAAAACCCTTTCCGATTGTTCTGAGTCTTGTTTAAAAACCTTTCCGATTGTTCAAATGGTTATACGAGTGAATAACTAATGAGAATATATAATATGTGTTGAAAAGATCTCCAAGAGCTTTGTCAAATATTTTTTTAAACATTTAATATTTCGTCATTAAGAAAATCTACATTTTGTCTCAACAATGTGTTGTCAATTCTTGACGCAATTTACAACATGTTCCTATTCCCAAATAATATACATATAAACACGAAGAACCACAACCAGATTAAGCGTGTGGCTTATTCTTTTACTGCTAAGTTGTATTATCAAGAACTAATGAACCAGGGACCACAACTTTCTACAATAGTTTGCAAGAACCCTGTCATCTAATCTAGAGGTCATGTGATTGATTCCTTTTATTTACCGAACTTTTTTTCAAAATCGTTTTTTTTTATTATTTCTAAGAGGTTGCCTCTAGGTAATAAACTGGCCAGGTTATATTGTATACAGTGAAAACGTTATTAAATACAATGTAACGAACGAGGTATGAAATACGATTTGGTATCGTTTTCTTCAATGTATATTTGATAAGAAAATAAATTTACCACGTAATGAAATAAAAAAATAGTTTACCCCATATTGTACTTAAAAAAACAGTTCACTGAAAATAAAAAAATGAGTTAAATTTAAATAATTGACTCATCCAAAATAAAAAGCTTTGCTCTTCTTCGTGCGTCATTTGTTAACACTAATAATAAAGTCGATAACCAGGATTCCAAAAAAATATGACAGCTACAACGCTTTCGAAACGTCAGCACTTGAAATCGCAAAAAATGCAGTTTTATCTTGAAAGATCTTTATCCGTGGAATTTATACACTAACATATATATTTATATCATATAGAAGTTCGAAAGGGTGACTTCTGCACCTTCTGCTTCTTGAATCGTTATCGTTAAAGACAGGGTTAAAACCAGGAGGTTCTTGTATTTTCCACCCTGCAGCCTGAAGTGATTGGAGTGGCAAGTGAGCAGAAACTTCGCTTCATTGGGTGATGCAGCGTGTTGCAGGGTAAATTATTTTAAATTACTTTACTAACGATGTTAACTCCAGTTCACTGCATTTAGTTAATTTATTGGATTAAAGTTACTTGGTTCAAAAATGTTATTTGAAAGTTTAGATTAGTTTGAAACGGATATATTACACCTTACAAGTAGTTAATTTTAAACTTTTTATTAATCTCATCGTTTTCATTTCCTCTATCCTTTTTTAACCAGAGTTGGTGCGAAAGATGCTACCCCATTCCTCTAATCCAGTCGGTCTTAGATATTTTAAGGGGTGGTCTCCAAGTATATTCTATCTCAGTGTCTTCATCTACCAATTACACATCCTTATTTGTACAGTTATTACTAAAGATATAATTACGCCATATGCGGATTACTGCGCCATTGTACTTCAGAGGAAGATCTCCGAAAGATGCTTAAGGTTTGAACCAGTCTCCACAAATTTTAAAATTAACTCAATCTCCACAAATTTTAAACTCCGTCTTTGACTTTTATAACAGTACATATATTGCTTACCATATTCAACAAGATCAGCAACAGTACACTGTTGATGGTTTGTGCTTGGAATATCGATTCGATTAATGAACACCTGGCTTCTTCATCGGACTTATGAAACGGACGTTGGATATTTGATGGAGGCATGACTGGGGGTTGTGATGAGAAAAACATGGCGGTAGAGAGGAAATGATAGAATTTTACATATATTAACGTGTTCCCCGCGGGGAGCACAAACGCCTGTGATCTGACGACAATCCAAGTTTCAAATCACAAATATTTAAAAAAAATGACACAAAACCGGAATAAAAATTGAACTAAAATTTAAAATAATCTTTATTCTAGCGACATCTCTGAAAACCTTGTCAAATAATATATTAGTTTATGAGATATTGTTGAATAAACAGAGCGCCGAATTTTTTTGGTTTCTCAATATTTCCAGCATTAACGACCTGTCTCGCGGATCGAGTCCTGCGATAAGTCTCTCTTACGTAAATAAACATTACTTAGTCTCTCTTACGTAAATAAACATTACTAGTGCTATATGCATTTGATTGGGTGAGTGTCATGAAGCATTGATTTGATCGTAGCATTCTTTTGTTTATTTTACGTAATGTTAAGTTTATCTCCTTTATTTAATGAGTCTCCTTAAGAGTAATGACTATTATTTATTATCAGAAAATTACTTAAGTGTCATGTTTACTTGGTGTTGTAATCAAATATCAGTGGTTCTAAACAAAATATGTGTTTAAATTTAGAAATTAAAAAACGCTGAAATTGTGCCGCGCACAGGATTCGTGGAATTTGATTTTTAACGCGGTGAACAGGTTAATATACGAGTACATACACGTTACACATTAACTTTTCCTTCCCTATGATTTGTAACTAGTACACATTGCTTGTAAAAACTTTAATATCTCCATAAATATAATAAATACTGGGTTCAGATTTAAGGTATTCCTCCGTAATATATTTACGCATTGAATGAAAAAAAAAAAAATAATAATTAGCACGTATCGGCCACATCAGAGATATTTTGTGTAAATCGGGAATAAATTCACCGATACAATCAAACTTGTGCCAGTGTGTGACGTAGGTATATTCATTCTAAAAAACCGCTATGGGTAAGGAAGCGAGGCTATTCACGTCATATTCTCACTCTACTTCGGTATATGGGAACGCAAGAAATATAATCATTGTTCGTTCGCGACCATTCGTTTGAGGTGGTCTCTTCGCCCGTTTTGTGAATGTCGGCCTATGTTTTTTCATGTTTTCAGCAATTAAATTTCAATTATTATCACTTTTGATTTCAAATTTAATTAATTTAAGCGATTGGCATTGAATATAATTATTTTTCCGATTTTAAATCGCTCATTTTTACATGTGTATTGGTGTATGATATATTGAATACACGGCACCGCAACGCGCGGATTTTTTTAGCACAGGAAGGGTTAATATATATTATTTATATATACATGTGTACTATATACTATTTCAATATTGTTTCACTTCCCATTTGTCATTTTGTAAAATTTGGACTCCTTTGAGGCTTTTCTTTTTTTCGTTCTTGCTGACAGTTAGTAGTAACCTGAGGTGATATATGTGGGTTTACTTTTTATTTTGTTTTCTGCCATACGTTTTTGTTTTTTTATTTATTCTTTAATCTAGATATGCGGGGGTGTGGGATGGAAGCCCCCCGATGCCCTTGCGGTCGAGCTCGCCCTACATTGGTGAGGTGTATCTCGGCCGGGGGAATGTTTGTGGGATGAGCCTGGACCTTTTAATGTCTTCTCTCTTGAATGTATTTTTTTTGTCATCTATTTATTTTCTATGTATTTTTATCTTCTTGCTCTACGTGTTCAAGCGCGTGGGCTGAAAAACCTCTGGTTTCCTCGTGGCTGGGCTCGCCCTATATTGGTGGGGTGTATCTTGGCCGGAGAATGTTATTAGATGAGCCCAGACCTTTTGATAGCCTCTGTTTATTAATGTATTATCTTTTTAATGTGTTCTTGAAATGTGTTTAAATGTATTATGTACATACTATGTTGCTATCAATAAACACGTATTTATGTATTTATTATATGTCACATGCATAAATATGTAAATATCATAAAAATCTCTGTCATTATACCCACTTTGTTGGATTAATCATAAATTCTATTGTATCACATATTTGTTGTAAACGGTACAATCTGGCGGGCTTATTGGCACGTGGCAATTTCTTCCAAGCAAACAGTACTAAATAAATATAATATAATAAACAACACTTTACAATACTGAACTCAGCGAATTTCAAAACGTTCATTTTAACTCAAAGTGTTTTTATTTCAAAATGGTACGAAATTATTAAAAAAGTACCACTCCACGCACATTTAAATAAACATTGAATGTTTTGGAGCGTGAGATGTAAATTTAATTGCTCGCATATAATTGGATTCCGGTTCAATTTGATTATATATGGTTATTGGCTTTTAATTATCTTTCCGATACCGTTAATTGAATAATAATAATAAATCAATGTCTTGATTATACCCCTTCCACACCCACGCCTATCCCCGGAGAGGGTTTCACTTGACGTGCAAAATAATTATTGTTTTGATTATTACATCTCGATAAATGATTATTACGCTTTATCTGTCAAAAATGAGCTATTTGATTTAGATACGATTCTAGTAGATATTGGAATAATTGTTTCCAATTGGTTTGCCGTTTTCATTCCTAATTAATATTAAACTAAGATATTAAAACAGGAGTCTATAACCTTTTTCCTCTCGAGGTCTCGTAGAAAACTGTTTTGTAAGTCAATCTATTAAACTATTTGATAACTGATAATTGAAGATAAAACAATAATAATACAATATACATACTACCACACTGTTTCCCTGTTTGGGTAAGCAGATATGACAGAGTGCCATGCCTTTCTATCACGATGCATATTATAGTGTGAGACAAGGTTACTCTCTCTCTCCAGTGTTTGTAAGAGAGGAAATGGACGGCGTCAGAATTCACGGCCAAAAAGTGGATATGACAAGATTGGCAGATGACATTGCCCTGATCGCCGATAGCGAAGAAGAACTAAAGGAGACCTTAGAAACTATGGAGAATGTCCTAAATACCAAGTTCAACATGAAAACAAACAAGGAGGAAACAAAAGTGATAACCGTAGGCAGAGACGAACACCAAATGAACATACTAATGTCAGAAGCTGCACTTAAGAACGCTAAAGAGTTTGCCTGTCTTGGAAGCAAGATTATATGGGATGGCCGTACAAAAAGAGAGGTTGACAGTCGCATCCACCAAGTGAAACTCGCCTTTAATAAGAAATCAAATATTTTCGAATCCAACACCATGGATCTAAAGCTCCGCAAGCAATTGGTTAAAACATATGTGTGGAGTATTTTGATGTATGGTTGCGAGATATGGTGTATAGGCGAAAGAGATCGAAAAAAATTGGAGGCCTCCTCCATGTGGACCTATAGACGAATCCTAAGGAATTCCTGGAGAGACCACATTAAAAATGACGAAGTTCTCAGCAGGATCGAAGAAACCAGGCACCTGTCAAACACCATATCGGAAAGGCGTGCAGAATGGGTGGGTCATATGCTGCGACATGAAAATCTCCTGCACAATATACTGGAGGGAATGATTGAGGGATCGATTGGCATAGGGCCCCCTTACCGGGAGTATCTGGAGCAAGTATGCCACGATATGGACTGCACCTCCTATACAGAGCTCAAGAGGATCGCTGAAGATCGAGCGGAGTGGAGGAGGAGATGCAGGGCTTTGCTGCTAACCAATCCCCAGGATTGAAACTGAAGAAGAATACATATTATATATTTCGCTGCTTACACATTTATACAGCTTCTAATACAGCTCATTAGGTAACACCACATGTACCATATAAAATTATCTACCAAAAAAATAATATAAATAAATGTTTCAGCAAAGCAATTCAAATGCCAAACGATTTCTCTTACATCTAACTTTTCCTTATTATTCACTTAATTCAAATCACATTCACTTAATTCAAATTATCATTCACTTGATCCGACCATATTTTCCTGGATCTTCCTTCATCTTACTCAACACATCAGCCTTGAATTCAAATTCATTTCTTATCACTTTGTTCCGTATTCTGTCATATATTGTCGCTCCACATAGTCTGCTCAATGCACGCATTTCTACAACATTTATACGTATTTTTCCACGTCCACGTTTCATTCCAGACATACAAGACGAGGTATATGGCCTAGTTGGTAAGATACTTGTATCCCAACCAGGAGGTTACGTGTTCGACTCCCGTTGGAACTTAGATTTTTTATCTCCACAACATGAAGCAATTATTCCTCTTTTTTTATCTACTAAACTGAAATATTTATAATGTATAGATCGTGCAGCCAGAAAAGTCATTTTACAATAGAGTGAGTAACACTTTCTGTATTACACAACTTATGTAGTGGTACTGGTTTTAGAATGCCACACGATTGGTTTGCGCAGAGCGCACGTTTGTGTTGTTAAAATACTCGGTGATTAGAAAAACACTACCATGTCGAAATTAGGAGTGCGATTTTTGTCTAATATAATGTATAATTAAAAAATTTTCGAAAGCTTAGAATGTACTCGTACTTTGTTATAACTTAAAGTTTCCTAGAATTTAGTATCACTCCATCCACTATTATTTTAAAACTTTATTATTTGGCATTGTAATTATGATACATTAATATGTTAAATAATCTTACATTTTTATGTGCAATCTAATTAAAGCTGACGAACATTTTGACTTTATAATATTTGTACTTATGAGTATATTAATTTTAAAACTTGAAAAAATTCATTACTGTTATTTAACGTTTCCTAGAATCTGCCATGCCTAAACAATTAAAATGTTGAATAAACTTACTTTCATTTTATTTTTACGATTATTACAATTTAAGCTGACAGCATTTTTAATTTACAAAACCTGTGTGTTCATTTCAATGTTTGAATGTAAAATATTATTTTTATGCTTTTTCCCTTCATTGAAAAAATTAAGTGACAGGTTTTTGTAAACATACTGTTTCTCACACTATTGCAAAATGACTCTTCTGGCTGAACGATCGATACTGTATTATTTAAAGACTCAAGATTCTAGTTTCATGTTAATATAGTCGTTTCACATTTTGTTTATCATTTTTATAACAACTTTCTAGTCATAATATGTAAATTAGTTTCTATAGCTAGTTGCTCCGACAAGTCCGATTAACAAGTGCCCGGAGTCGCTTAGTGGCTGTCATCACGCCAACTCCGGGGAATTTTTCATAATTTGTGCACGACTTAGTGGGTATAGAATGCAGGAATATTGAAAATGGAGAATGCAAGTTTTGATAAGAAAATGTAATAAGGTGAAATCAAATTAATCCAAATCCATTTATTATGAGATTTTGATACTATAAAACGTTTAATGAAGAAATACAAATTTCAGCGTGAATGTGTGTAAATGGCGTTGTAGAAGAATAAAGGTGGGGCTGGACAACTAACAATATAAAAAGACAATTTATACAGCGCCTTTTAGTGAGTAAACTGCTCGAGGGCATCATCCAATGAAGATACACAGACGACGCCTCTGTGAAAATGAAACTGAACCACCTAACACAAAAAAAAATGATATTCAAAGCTTGAATGATAACGTCAACCCATCTCATCGATAGGCATCCCGCACAAATATTACAGGCATTCAATAGTATTTTAACTTTGAACAACCATTGTAAGAATTGACGATCTCCGTGGCCTAGTTGGTATGAGTAAGACGCCTGTCTCGCAACTTGGAGGTTGCGGGTTCAAGTCCCGCTGGAAACCCAGTTTTTTTTAAAAGGATTCTTGTATGGTTTTCACTTAATGTATTTTTAACATCTTTATTTATTTATTTAACACTTTTATTGCAAATACAATCTGGCGGGCTTATTACCAGGCGGCAATCTCTTCCAACCAACCAGACAAAAGTAAATGAAGCATGTTACGTGGTCGCATAAATCATTCAAATGACTATCCATCCCCACGAAATCCATAAACATATACGTGAGCACATGCCCACGAACCCCACAAAGACGGACAATCACTCGAACATTATTTTTCATATAAAGTAAGATCAAACTAAAAGGAAGGAATGGTGGAGAGGAAAGGAAAAGAAAATATTAGTGTATGGTCGGGAAACGTGGATGCGACAAATAACTGAAAGGAGTCAAATAAATATAACAGAAATTCATGCACTATTATTCAAGTTCTTGAGTGTAAAATGAAAGATTGTAAGGTAAAAATAGGATTAAGTATTGTAAATAAAGTTAAAATTAGTTTATAATATTTTTTTTAACTATTATTGTCATATATTACACATCCCATGGATTTGGTCAATTTTGATTTTCACTTATTATTTTTCTTATTGTAGTATTTTTTCCCTAAGGTTGTCGTGTCCACTGGTCAAGTAAAATGCATGACTATGCGGAAAATATGGAAAAACAGTATTTATTTATATTAAATTTTACAATACATTTACAAGACTTTATTTAAAAAATGTATAAATTTTTCACAACCCTCTGCAAATACTTGAATTCCTTTTGTTCTAACAAGTTATGTATTTAATGTTTTTTGTATTTATTTATTCTTTCTATTACGTTAATGATTTAATTTTAAACACGGACTTCTGAAGCGTCATCTGTTGCCTGACAAGTCCACCTGCGGTATTAAAAGGATTACCAAGGTCTGAGTGAATGTGATGAAATGCAAGTAGCCTGAACGAGTGTACATGTACGTATGTATAAAAATAAATAAATATTATAATAATTAGTTGTACGAATTGTTATCTAGTTACAAGTTGGTGTGTAGGAGTTAACTATTTCTATGAAATTAAATATTTAATTTTGACCTATGCAGCACCCGTTTGGGGTAGTGTGAGCAGCACATATAAACTGTAGCTTCAATGAGTGCAAAACAAGGTATTCATAATCTCTTTTGATACCCATCCCAGAACAAACCTCTCCCGATTTCACTCCAAACAGTGTGAAGGAACTGTCCAACACCTCATCCTCGCTTGGACCGTGAAGTTATATAAAATCCAACAGGATCAAAGCGATCATCTGATCGCTGCTCTGGCGGCTTACTAGAGTTAGTCCGACCTATCTTTCCGTTATAAGCACAGGCTTTTGAGGCATCATCTGTTACCTGACTAGTCCACCTACAGCATTAGCAGGGAAAACTAAGCCCTCAGTGAATGTGAGGAAATTCCAGTAGCCTGAATAAGTGAACATTTACTTGTGTATAAAAAGAAATAAACATAAAAATAATTAGTTGTAAGAATTGTTACCTAGTTGGGAGTTAGAATGAAGGTTTTTACTATTTCAAATAAATTAAATACTCGTATTAAGATAATTAAAATAATATAAAAATACGTAGGAAATTAAATAAAGTAAACTAAAAGCCTCGGGCTCTCTAGCACTATTCAGTGGCCTAGTTGATAAAACGCTTGTCTTCAAACCCGGGGGTTTAGGGTTCAATTCACGTTGGTACCCATATTTTTAAACAAGTATTCATGTCTGGTTTTCACTTAAGATTTTAATCATCTTTCTTGGAATATATTCCCACATTGCACTTTATAAAACGAAAAAGTGTTAATTACAATTATTAGGTTCAGTAAATTCAAATAACGATTTTTTTTCTTTTTGAGTGATTTATCTTTATCTATTCATACGTTTCGGGATACAGTTACTACGGACTTGGTTAACCTTTCCCTTCCTGTGCTAAAAAAATCCGCGCGTTCCGGTGCTGTGTATTCAATACACATGTAAAAATGAGCGATTAAAAATCTTAAATTTATATTTTTTAATATCAAATGTATTAATATTTTTGTTTTATTATTAATAATGAAATTAATTATTTATTTATTATTATATTATTAAAAATATTATTATTCATTAATTATAATTTAATAATAATACAATTATAATATAATTATTAATATTATAACAACATTTATGTATTATAATAATCATATATAAAATATAAATTAAATAAAAAAATAAAATAATTTTATTTAAAAGAAAATTAATGAATGTTGAATATATTAATAAAAACATAATACAAAACAAAAAATATTCATAAAAAAAAAATAATAATTTGAATAAATAATCATTTTAATAATAATATAATACACTTAATAATATAAAAAATATATTAATTATTGTGAATAATAAATAATTATTAATATTAAAGTAATTAATAATAATTAACAATAATAATAAATAATAATAGTTTATTAATAATAAAATAATAATATAATACACCGTTTCACTTTTCGTGACGTTCAGGCCAATTTTCCCTACCGCACCAATGGAAAGTTCACTTCAAAAAACTTTGTAGATCTTCATGAATGTGATACTCGTAGTATTGATTCAATATGATTCGGCTTTTGGTGATGTGTAGTGGTCACATAACATCATACATTATGATAAGACCTCCTCAAAAGTATTTTTCTTCAAACGCTTCCTAAAGCTGCACACGCCATGGCATTCCTAAAGAGGTACCATGTTAAACCATGTACACAAAGACACATAAAATAAAATTACTACCTAAATAGCAGAATCCCTAAAATTATTTTGGTGAAACAATTAAATTATCTCTCTATAGGATGTTGTGCCGGGAAAACACGACATATAAAGGGCAAGTCTGTGTACTTTTTGACTGACAGTTTTACGACCCTTCCCTTACCCAATATACCTTAGCATGGATTTTAATTTTCCCTCTGAAATGAGAAGCCAAGAGAAAATATGGCCGGTCATAAATACAGCTGTGCCTCATTTTATATTCTGTATAAACAACAAAATATCCCGACTTTATTATACATATAATCATTGTAGCTATGTGTAGAAAAATATTGTTTACTAAATCTTAATGATTATATCAAATTACAATTTATATAGCGCCGTTTAGAGAGCAAACTCTTCTCAATGGCGCGGACTCTCACTCAGGACTCGAACCTGGTTTATTTAATATATTAAAAATATTACAAAATAAATATATATAAGTTTAATGTTAAGGTAGATAGCTAGTGACTGCGGTGATTAGATTAGGTACTTCCCCGCATTTGCATGTGTTCAGGAAATACATATTTGGTAAGAAAACAGCAAAAAACTTTTCAAGAGATGACACGAACTACAAAAACCCCCCCGTTTCCGCCGGCCGAGATACATTCTACCAATATAGGGCGAGCCCAGCCGCGAGGACATCAGATGTCTTTTTTGTGTAATACGAAATAAAAAGGCTTTTGAGTGAGATAAAGAAGAGCACTCTAAAATGGTTTGGGCATGTGGAACGAATTAATGGAGAAGGACTTACAAAACTAATAGGCGTGGTTGAGGAAAGGCGTGGTAGAGGAAAGGCGTTGTAGAGGAAAGGCGTGGTGGAGGAAAGGCGTGGTAGAGGAAAACCAAACCTACCCCTACAGGAAAACTACATAATGGTATGTATATGTAACAGAAATTGCAAAAAAACGGCCCCATATGAAGAAGAAAAAAGTTCTCTTTCATCAGAACAAAGCACCGTGTCACAAGTCGATGGTAACGATGGCCAAATTGCATGAGTTGAACTTAGAATTGTTTCCGCACCCACCGTATTCACCAGATTTGGCCCCCAGCGACTATTGGCTGTTCACAGACCTCAAAAAGATGCTCCAGGGAAAGAGATTTGGCTCCAATGAAGAAGTGATTGCCGAAACTAACGCCTATTTTGAAACCAAAGATAAATCGTTCTATACGGCTGGCATAGAAAAGTTAGGAAAGCGTTGGAATGAATGTATCACTCTTGTAGGAGAATATGTTGATGAATAAAGAAGAATTTTGGCAAACAAATGTTGTTTTAGTAGTTAGTCCCGGGACTTATTGATCGATGTATTATGTATAAAGACGTTGGTATACTTTGCAATCTATAGGTGGCCATGTGATCACCGGATTCTCCTGACTTGCATACTTTTTTCTAGCTACATGCCCAAAATGCACAAGAATTCTTTTTATGTATTCTGTCGAAAGTCTTTCGGTTATCTCAAATTCTACGATGATAAAGATGTTGGTGAGTCTTACAGTCCATGGGATACGGAACATCACATCTCGAAGGCAACTATCATGACGGTTGGTTTCCATCTCGTCGTTCATGTTTTCCATCTGTGCAGTGTTAAGGAGAATATTAGATGATAATTAAATGATAATGAGTTAACCTGCGTTGTTTGTTGGTAAGACACTTGTCTCCCAGACCGAAGGTTGCGGGTTTGATTCCCGTTAGAACCCAGATTTTTTTCAAAAGCATTTCAGTTTGGTTTTCACTTAAGGTGCCTTTAACATGTTTCTGGTTAGTTGGAAGATATTGCAGCCCCGCAAGGTTGTACTGTATACAATGAAAGTGTAATACAATAGAATACATTGACAATAAAAATATTGCCAAGCACATGAAAATTTAAACACTCATACCGATATAGTAATACGTTCGTAAATATATGAAACACATCGCATCAGAAAGTAACTAATCCCCAGTTTGTAACAAAAAAATGTTGTTAATCGCTTAAGCAAGCAAAATCATCCCCATTCCCTTTCAAACCACCCTTTAGCCCTCCGTTACTCCACTTCGCTATACCCTCATCCAAGTTTCATTACGTATGGATGTACTTTTACTTTATATCAGTACAAAACTTTATTTTTCACCCGTGCAGACGTGATAAGGGTACGCGCCCTAAATTTGTTGTGACTAACGTCTTTCGGGTGTGCGATGTGCCCTCGCCTTTTCAATATGTCCAAACCGTTTAGGCGGCCTTTTCTTAATTTTCCAGAATCCATTCATAAAGCACTATATCCGTCAACTTCCCGATGATCAGCTTGAGACTTTTCAATATAATCTACATACATATATGGAACCAGCACTGAAAGTTTCGAAATGAAATGAATGAAGGAGTTCGGCAGGGATGCTTCAAATTCTTTAAAAAATGCGTTTTATTTAACATTTTCGTTACACACAATTACAATTTCTAGGGTTCTTTGTTCGTGGGCAAGATTTTTAATAAAACAGAAAATTGTTAAAAGTTCTCATTGAGAAAAATACTGAACATAACTTTTTTTTTGGTCATTATCAAAAGAGTTTTTTTCATTACCTTAGAAGAATAATATTCCTCTCAGTCGAGAGTATGTAGTCGCTGAAATCAGATCTCTTTTAGAAAATAATTCCTGGAGGATTCTTTTACGAAATGATTTTACTCTTAGACCGTTTTACATAATAATTTATGTTTTTCTATAGCTTGTATAGTATATAATATTCTTTAGTAAAGTCGTACCTCAAGTCCGTCGTTGCTACTATTATTTTTACACGCAGGTATGTTGCCACTGGAGGAGAAGTCCCTTTGGGCAGTTCCTTCTTTGTATCTACGTAACGTAACGTTCATAAAAAGTAAAGAAGGTTTGGTTATTCTAGTACAGATGACCCTGGATAGAACTTATTTTCTTGTCCATAACAACATTGGTGGTGGTGAACTTAGCTTATATACAGTAAATCATAAATTCTTCTAGAAATCTTAATAACAAAAATAATTTGTCTTAGAACAGTTATCTCTTTGCCACAGGAACTTTATGTTTGTTCAGTTAAGATTGTGTGTTTGCTGAAGTTCAACAGCTTGCACACTATACACCAATACACGCAGAGCCGTCTTTTTTCCACAAGATACCTGACAATCATACTTGATCACGAGGATTAAGCAATCGTATAACAGAGAAAAGCTTTTTCAAACCATGCGTACAGTCACACCAAAGTCAGCGGGCAGTAAGATCACCTTCTTGAACACCCAATTATTAACCCTCCGTCGGGCGCAATACAAATCCTAACAAGTTTGGGCGCAACTCATCTGTGAGATTAAAAATTAAATTTCTACTTAGGCTTAAGGGAAAGCTTATCAAATTGAACTTTTCATTCATATATGATTATATAACATTTGTACATTTCTTTGCACTTTTCAATGACAAAATTTTTCATTTTCTCATATTGTTTTCCTTAAAATAGAAGATAACTAGTTTACAACATTCTCAGTCTTTTGTTGGCAGCTTATCAACACAACTAATGCAATTCAGTAACATCACATTTTTTTCAGTCATTTAATACCCTGTATAGGTTTGTAAAAAATATTCAGCACAATAAAAAGTATGTGGAATTAACTGTCACATCTTCATAAAGTATATTAGGTGTTCATGTGACGAAAATAAAAACAATAACTTAACATTAGAGAACACTATGCTAGCACTTTTTCAAACATTATTTAGAATGTAAAATTCAAATTCACTTGTGATCATAAAACGTCTTCACAAAAACAAAAGGGAGTAATCAAAATATGATTAGAAAGTTATTTCTGATCAGGCTCACACTGAACATTTTCGAAAACATTCTAATAACAATTTTCACACACCATGCGTGCATGTTTGTATTCATATAGTAAATAACGATCAATATCATTGAATTAGGGACTAGAACATAGATATACGAACTATTGCAGGTATATAAAAATAAAAATTGAGAAAAAAAAAACGGAAATCAAAAATACTAACGTAATCGGGCGCAACTCATCCGGCAGATTAAAACATCCGTCACGGAGACTAACGGTGCACTAGATAAATAACAAAAATACCCTTGTATGAGGGGTAGGGAGTCAGGAAGCTACTATAAACCTCACCTCTTTGTCGGTAAACCTCGCCCAGTTAGGTAAAAGTAAAAGTTAGGTACCTCATCTCACAGATTAAATGCGCCCACCCAAAGGTTAAGGTAGGTTCTGCACTTATTTTTGAGGTTTTTTGTTGTGAAGGTAAAAGATGCAATGATATAAAAATATATACATGTACGTATCATCATAAATGTTTCTTTTTTATGTTATGTGTCATATGCATGTTGTTGCACACAAGCAAACTCACTGACCACACCGATGTACTGCATTCAATTGCATACTCGAAGTGAGATGATCGGAGGACACCGGCAGCTCACTTACTTAAAGAGGAGAAAACAAGAAGAAATATCAAGAATTCCACAGCACAGCAAAGCTTTCCAACTGAATTGACGAATCCTCGACTACGAAGTCCAGTAATGACGACGTCGATGTACATATGTATTGTAGTATTTCCTAGGTAAGTTTTTTGCTGTTATCTTACCAAATATGTTTTTTCTAAACGAGGATAGCCTACCGTATAACTGATAATGTGAGAACATAAAAGATGGAGGTGATGAACAAACAAATAAAAAGTTTATGTACTAAAGAAACAGAACTGAACAAGTAAGAAGTCCTAATGAACACAGTGTAAACAATGTTCAGATCGTCTCTAGTCAATAAGAAAAGTCAGAATGTTGTTCAGAGTTGAGAATTAGATGAAAGGGGATGGTTAAAAGGGGAGTGGAGGAAGTCTGCAAAGATCATTTAATATTTATATTTAATCCCTACCACTGTCTTCAATATTGATTGTTGTGCACAGCTGTTTGGAACTGTCGGATCGAGAGTTTTTTTTATATAATGCATTAATATTGTGAATTTTGCGCATTGACTTGTATTTTTGCCAACAAATTTATTTATACTGTGTATTTATCGCATTGAATATTATTTTTACCAACAAATTTATTTATACTGTGTATTTATCGCATTGAATATTATTTTCACCAACAAATTTTTTTATACTGCGTATTTAGCGCATTGAATATTATTTTTACCAACAAATTTATTTATACTGCGTATTTAGCGCATTGAATATTATTTTCACCAACAAATTTATTTATACTGTGTGTTTAGCGCATTGAATATTATTTTTACCAACAAATTTATTTATACTGTGTATTTATCGCATTGAATATTATTTTTACCAACAGATTCATTTATACTGTGTATTTAGCGCAATGAATATTTTTTTACCAACAAATTTATTTATACTGTGTATTTAGCGCATTGAATATTATTTTTACCAGGAAATGTATTTATACTGTGTGTTTAGTGCATTGAATATTATTTTTACTAACAAATTTATTTATACTGTGTATTTAGCGTATTGAATATTATTTTTACGAACAAATTTATTTATACTGTGTATTTAGCGCATTGAATATTATTTTTACCAGGAAATTTATGTATACTGTGTATTTGGCGCATTATTTTATGTATTTATTTATTTTAAACTTGACAAGAAATACACATCATTTGTGAAAAAACAACAGGTAATTTAATTTGGACCACACAATTTTAATGAATCTGGGTTTGTTGCCTTTCATTTGTCGTGTCCCCAGTAAACTAGGCTTTTGCCTGTATCTCACTGAGGACATATAGCATGAAAAAATAAATTGATGCTCTTTCCAATTTTTGAATTTATAAAACCCCGTTACACATATCCATCGAACTCACAAACAGTGACACTCAATTGCACATGTATACATCACGTGAAATCAAACTCCTCACACTTCATCACTCCAAAGATTACCGAAAGACTTTCGACAGCATGCAGTTAAAGAATCCTTACATATGTACTTTGGATATGTTGCTAGAAAGAAAGATGAAAGTTTAGAGACGCTGGTAATCATGCGAACAGTTAAGGAAAAGCTAGCAAGAGGAAGGTGTCTTTAAGATGGACGGACTACAAAAAGAAGTTACCAAGACTGTCTTTCAGTATACATCACGCGAAATCACTCCAGACAGACCAAAAAAATTCACACCATAATGTACCGCACATAATCATAAAAATAAAAACAAAAATAATAAAAAAAAACCACACTCAAGAGCTCACACAAACCTTTTCCACAAGTCATCCCTCTTGCAAGCCCAAGTACTCAAACTCCTGTCGCAATAACAATCATGCTCCGATCGACTGCCTAAATGGTTTTCCTCCCTTTACCTTTATTGAATTCGGCACCCCATTGTATGTCATGGGAACTAAATATTGCATTTGGGCAAAATATGTTTTAACTCTAGGGATGGTGAACATTTCATTAGTTGCCATGTGTGTCATGTGTCTCTGCTGAGTCTGCATCTTCCCTTCCTATCGATGATAGTGCCAGATAATGGATTCGAGATGTAAATTGGTTATGTTCAGGACCCGATACTCCCTGAAAAGCTCCAAAGTTATATTTTTTCCAATAAAATTGTTAATACTGTGAATTTGGTCCATTGAGAATTGTTTTTGTAAAAATAAATTAGTATTTAGTGCGCCTGAATTATACATTAGATATATTGGTTCAACTCAATATCCACACTTCTGCTAGATACACACGAATACAATTCAAATATGTCAAAGCTTACTTGGGTTGCTTGGATTTGTGCCACCAAATTATTCACAGACACCTATGTTCTCCGAATATTGTATAACTCTCTTGTCAGAAGCAGAGCCGTAATTGCTAACAGACAAACCTTGGCATTTTCTTAGGAGCGCTATACTAAAGAAGATGCTCAAAGATTCATAAATCTATATAAATAAAAATGTAAATGTTCGTTAATTATTGCTAGCTAATCTCCGGAAGTTCTCTACCGATCGCTTTGAAATTTTGAGTAAAGTTAATATTCGTCAACGGAAATGTTTTTTTATTTTTATTTATATATATATATATATATCAGTGTATATAATTTTTTTTTAAAATCAAAAACAAATATCTATGCGAACCTGTCGGGGACAATGACTAACTAGATTTGTGACACATGTCAAATTTCATTTTCGACGTTTCGGAGTTTATATCAAATATTTAATTATTAGTCTATATAAATAAAATATTTAATAATTTAATGTTTAAAAATAAATAATAAATTTTATATATAATAAATGTTTTATTTTTGAGTCGAGACACGAACTGATAATAAATTGATTACAGGCGAAAAATAGGTTAGAATCCAAGATACGTCAAACTAAGATTTGTGTTAATAAGGATAAGTTCCATTGTGTCATAGCAGCTTGAGAAAATCTTAATATGGCTGAATCAGGACTTTATAGCGCAAGCGCAGGAAATATATTTGACAGAACTAATACTAAATTTGTAAAAAATATCCAACTAATATTTTATCTGTTTTCAAATCTTTCGAGTATCGTTAAAATAAATATAATCGCTAAAACAAATATAGCTTATATTTATAAAAAGATCTAAAATAAAGATAACTTATATGTATAAAAAGATCGAGGATCGCTAAAATAAATATAACTTATATAGTATGTATAAAAAAACAGATGCGTGATACTCTCACGTGGTAGAAGTGAAACTTCTTAGCTCTTAGGAAAAGTTGATTTTACGCATTGCTTTTTTTCCATTTGTTAACGATTTTTTTAGGATTAGGAAATGATTCTGTGGAATTTAATTCAAGAAAGTCTCTTTTAATTTAATAAAAAAATTTTTTTTTTATTTTTAATAATAAATAATAATAAATAATAATATAATACACTTAATAAAATGAAATTTAATATTAAATATATTAATATTTTTATATTTATATTAAATTTATTATTTTTAAATAATTATTTAATTATTTATAGCTTAACTATTTTAATTATATAAAATATTATTTTATTATATATTTTTTTTTGTATAGCGCCATCTGCGTTAATTTATCCGCCATTTTCATTTCGTAATGTGCGTTGTTGACATATCTACCTCTAAGAATATCTTTTTCACTTAGTATTTTTAACTTATTTTTTTATTTTTCTGTTCAATTAGCGGTAAAATTTAATTTTATTGATTGATTTTCGTTTGAATTCAAATCATATCGTGAATTGATCTCTTGGAGTGACGCGATCATTTGCTTCACAGAGACAACATGATGCTGGTATGTACATTTTTGACAAACGTCATATTTATTTTAAACGAACTGACAAATATTTGCTAATTTGTAAAAAGATGTATTAATGTGTCATTATTGTTTGTTTTTTGTAATGTATTTACCTAAATACCTTGCTATTTATTAGAATCGATATTTATTGTTCATTAATGACGCGATCAAACATGTCACATCCAAATTAAATTCGTGCGTAGTTTGCAATGTTTGCAATGTCTTTCCTTAACATTTAATTAATTCCAATAACCTCTTTTTTTGCTTAACATTTAATTCGTTCCAATTATCTCCGGATTTACTTAACAATACTCCTATTGGACAAATATTTGACAAATGCGTGTCCAGCTGCAAAACGATTGATCAGCTGAGATATTCTCACATCAATTGCTGGAAATTGGGAACGGAAATTTCATTGTCTCATAACTTAATGTTTCACTCATATTTTTAAAGGTTTACTATTTTATATGTTTTTGCTATAACTTTCTTTCTTCTTTTTCAGTGCAATCTATCTGCTTTAGTTCATCAAAATGTCGAGGAAGCAGCAGAACAACGTGTAGCCAGACTTGAGGATGCACGGTTGCGAGCACGGCGATCGCGTTCTGCAGTTTCAGAACTGGTTCGTTCTCAACAGAATGTACGCGACAGGCTGATAGTGACTGAAATAGGTCATTAGGAATATCAAATGTATCTTTTTTTATATAGAGTTTAATTTTATCTCTATGTTTATATTTCAAATCTATCAAATCGTATTTTTTAAATTAGTTTGATATTCATCCGTTTTAATCAAACCAAGCTTCGCTCTGAAGAATACGTTCATTTGCGAGATGCAGTTGTAAATGACGGTAATACAACTAACGTTGGAAGACTAACGATTTGGCCATCTTCATATACAGGCAGTCTACGTCATATGCACGAGTACGCTCAATATGCAATTGCGTATGTTCATTACTACGGGTGTCCAGACCTATTCACTACATTCACATGCAATCCAGCTTGGGACGATATACAACAGCTCATGGTAAAACATGAAGTGTTTGGGTCTGTGCGCTGCTGGATATACTCAGTGGAATGGCAAAAGAGAGGATGGCCTCATGCGAATATATAGTACCAATCTGGATCTATAACAAAATCACTTCAAACGAAATCGACAATGTAATGTACGCTGAAATACCCGATGCCGACGTCGATAAGGATTTGCATGAAGTTGTGACGAAAAATATGATACATGGACCTTGCGGTACACTGAATCCAAATTCACCATGCATGATAGACGGAAAATGATCTAAACGATATCCTCGAGCATTAGTATCCAACACAGTTACAGGAAACGATGGATATCCTTTATACAGAAGAAGATCAACAGAAGATGGCGGGAAATTAGCAACCATACAAATGTGAAACGGTGACATCGAAGTAGACAACCATTGGGTTGTTCCATATTCGCCTTTGCTATTCAAAAACATACAAAGCGCACATAAACGTGGAATACTGTAACCCCGTTGAATCGATCAAATACATTTGTAAGTACGTGAATAAAGGCAGCTACATGGCAGTTTTTGGCGTGCAACCAGAATGTGGGATGGGAATGCGGTTATACATATCGATGAAATCGCACAGTATCAGGCTGGAAGATACATAAGCAGCAATGAAGCTGTATAGCGAATTCTTTCATTTCCCATACATGAACGCCAGCTGTTGTTCATTTAGCAGTACATCTAGAAAATGGACAACGCGTTTATTTCACAGCTGCAAATGTGCAACAAATAGCCCTGAATCCACCGGCTACAACGTTAAATGCTTTCTTCACGTTATGTAAAAATGACGCGTTGGCGAAAACACTACTGTATCACTGATTGTGACGTCAAAAGAAGAATTGGTGAAAAAGTATTTCCCTACATTTAAATCAATTATAAGAATCACGATTGGCATAGTGAACGAGCTATTGCTGCCGCCAAGAACAAAGACGTCTACGAAGTTAACAATATTATTCAGTTCCCTTTTTTAATGTTTCTCAATTTTATATTTTTTTGTTATAACTTTCTTTCTTCTTTTTCAGTGCAATCGATCTTTCATTTGAATTCAAATCATATCGTGAATTGACCTCTTGGAGGGATACGATCATTTGCGAGCACGGCGATAAACGCGACAAACTAAGAGTGGCTGAAAGACATCAAACATATTGTATACCCACAAGCATTATGAAATTAAAGATATTAAAAACGTATGCTTTTTCTTTTCTTTCTTTTCCATTTAACCAGACTGAGCCACAGCAACGCGTGGCCGGGTACAGCTAGTAGGTTATAAAAATATTCAATAAAATAGTATCTTCGTCGTTGCTGTGTCTCGTAGTCGAGGATCTCTTCGCCATTTCAACGTTAATTCAGTTGGAAAGCAAAACTGTGCCGTGGAGTTTTCTTCTATTTCTTCTTTTTTCTCTTCTTTGAGTAAGTAAGTCGTTGCACATCAGCAAACTTACCGGCCACATCAATGCACTGTATTCGATAGCACATTTGATGGTCGGAGCACACAGGCATGTTTTTTTCTTATTTTTTTTTAAGAAATAATAGATTTAACGAAGTCATAGGTACCCTTATACCCCCAAATAATCGGTGGATAAAATGTCTGTTATTCGAAGGGAGTAGCATAGCGCAGAGTTTGAACCAGTAACCTTTGGCACGGAAGTTCAATGCGTAATCGCGCGACCACAAACATCACTTAAGAAATATAATGCGTGTGCCACCATCGCAATATAGATCGTCGTCGATGCTGGATCTCTTAGCTGGTCTCATAGCTGAGAATCTCCCCACCACTCCAATGTCAATCTTGAGGTACTTTTCTACGTCGATAATGTGATCTTCTGTGAAAAAACACTCCTAGATATACACTCCCTCTCAAAGACATCACTGATATGTGGATCCTGTCGAGTCATATGGTAATGCTGACGCTTGTTCGCAGCACATTGACTGTTTCTTACACGTCTAGCTGTTAATGTGCCATCAGCCCGAGAATAGATGACTCTCTACCCTCCACGGTCTTGAGCCACGTGCTCTCAGATCTCAGGTGCTCTGTACAAAGCCAACGACTCACGCAGACTGTCTTTAAAACGCGTTTTCTGCCCACCAGCACTTTGCTTGCTAGATGGGTTGACACAGAATCTGATGTGCTCTTATGTACATTAAAAATCAGCGCATGACCACGTAATGGTCATCTGCAAACCATAACCTAGGCTTTTCATGCTCCACACTATCCATAGTATTTTTGTTAGATATAACAGTGAACATGGATTTCAATGATATTGTAGATACATTTGCGTAGAACACAGTAAAAAAAGTATAGTGATTAGTTATGTGGTGCAGAATCATCGTCGTTGCCGGGCATTCGAGGACCCCTTCGCCACTCCAACGTCAATCTTTAACCGTTCTTCCATGTCGATCATGTGATATCATACTCAGCCAGCAAATGCTGAAATGAGTTGCCCCAGGCCTTGAAGAAGCGGGTGAATAGTTGTACCTTCAGAGAGGCTCTAAAGCGTTATCTTCTGGGTGGTTAGTGGGTTTCTCAGTGGTTAATGGGTTTCTCAGTGGTTAATGGGTCTCTTGTTTGCTTTTCTTTTCTTATTTTCTTTCTTTTCTCTCTTTTCGCTGGTGGTGAATCGAGGATTGTGCATACGTGTTTGTGCGTTATTTCCTCATTAATTCTTTTAAAACTGCTTATCTATTTCAATGTATTACTGCCTAACTATTTCAATGTTGTCTCAACTATCTTACTTCCCATTTGTCATTATGTAAAATTTGGACTCCTTTGAGGCTTTTCTTTTCTTTTTTTTCTCGCTCTTGCTGACAGTTAACCTGAGGTGGTAGGTATATGTGGGTTTACTTTTTATTTTGTTTTCTGCCATACGTTTTTGTTTTTTTCTTTTTTTTCTATTTATTATTTAATCTATATATGCGGGGGTGTGGGATGGAAGCCCCCTGATGCCCTTGCGGTCGGGCTCGCCCTACATTGGTGGGGTGTATCTCGGCCGGAGGAATGTTTGTGGGATGAGCCCGGATCTTTTAGTGTCTTCTCTCTTGAATGTATTATATTTTTTTTTGTCATCTATTTATTTTCTGTGTTTATTTTTTTATATATTCTTGTTCTACGTGTTCAAGGGTGTGGGCTGAAAAATATCTGGTATCCCCGTGGCTGGGTTCGCCCTATATTGGTGGGGTGTATCTTGGCCGAGGGGATGCTATTAGATGAGCCCAGACCTTTTGATAGCTTCTGTATTTAATGTATTATCTGCAATTTATGTGTTTTAGAAGTGTTATTTAAATATAATCTGTACATACTATGTTGCTATCAATAAACCTATTATTTATTTATTTATCTTCTGTAAGAAAACAGCCCGATCCTAGATGCGCACTCCCTCCCGCAAATGTCACAGACATGTGGACCCTACTGAGCCGCCCGGCCAAGCTGACGCATGTTCGCAGCGCGCTGACTGTTTCTCACACGTCTAGCCGCTGAGACGCCCTCAGCCCGAGAACATACGGCTCTCTACCCCTCACGGTCCCGAGCCACCCGTTCCCAGTCCTCAGGCGCCCCGCACATAGTAAGCGACTCTCGCAGACTGTCCACGTGTCTGTCTACTGAAGAGTGTCCTTATAGGTGGTGCAGAATACATAATCCAAATCACCATCAGAAACTGAAAGGATAAGCCTTTTTTAAATTATGTGTTGAGGCGAAGGGGGGTGGATAGCGCAAGTGCCAAATTGTCTAGGGGTCCCATCTATACAAATGCGGCAATGGTCAGAAATAGTTAAGAATATTGTTCTAAAATATGGGCACAAGTAGGAGTTATGTACTCCCTTATGCTAGATAGAGTTTAAAAAAGGTTTCTACGCCGTATTTACATGATACAGTATGGATACTGTCTTTGGATATATCCTAGTTTATTTTTATTGAAAATCTTATAGAACATCAGAAAATGGAATAGCATATCGATTGAGCGTTCAACTTTTTACCTGCTCAATAATGGATATTTGGTTAACTCATCTGACCTGTATAGTTTTGGTTAGTATGTTCCAGATAATTATCTGAGGTAATGTACTATCAACATCTATGCAGAACCCACATTTGGAAATGCATGTAGATAGAGCAATCACACTTTTCAGCCGTGTGTTCCATCAGATGGACGTTTTTCTTGTGTCGCTAAACTCTTACATGTTAAGGATAGATTTACATATTGTTGAAGCGAAAAAAAGAGCAATTTTAAGTTTTTTTAATCCACTTTGCACGGATTTCTCCTGTTACACAAATAGTGTCTGCTTCTAGAGTTAGTTTATTCGTCAGAAAGAATATCAGCCAGAATTCTTCTCATATTGCTAGGCGGTGCCGATAATAGAATAACAGTAGGTTTTTCTTCCATTTATTTAGTTCCTGGCAATAATGGTATTGCCGATTGGGCGAGCACTTGTCACTTGTTGTTATATCTCTTCTTTTTTATCGTGAATAGCATTAAACTTTCATACGGCCCATTTGTACAACAATAAATGAAATTCCGTATTGAAGAACTGATATAATTATGTCTTGTCAATTTGACATTGGTTCACTTAACTGACATATTATGGATAATCCTGAAGGAATTTCCTGTGGGTTAGAAAGAATTATTTGAGCTGTTTTTATTATGTTTTTTTTTTTCTTCATACTATTACATTCCATGATGTTAACGTCAACATATACTTAATAAAATAGAGTCTATTCATAATATTTGCACGGATTTCTCCTGTTACACAAAGAGGATCTGCTTCTAGCGTTAGCTTATTCGTTAGGAAGAATATCAACCAGGATTCTTCTCATACTGCTAGGCGGTGCCGAGAATATATCAACAGTGTCATTCAGTTGGTTCAATATCTCTATACCACGCGTGACTGAGTGTTTAGCCATGATATTCGTCCTGTAAGTTGGTATGTTAAACAGAGGGTGATTCCTTGCACGGCTATATTTATTAGGTACATATAAACTTAGTGCTTCTAGAATCGCGGGACAGTTAAAGCAACCTTTAAAAACCTTAAGTAGGAATATCGCAATGGATTCTTGCCTTCCTGTTTCGAGGGTTCTATAGTTACACACCGTGAGAGGTTCGACATAGTGAGCATGTTTTGCGAAATCACCTTTGTTATGTACAATACTATAGATATCTGAAGATTTTTTTTGTATTTGTTCTGTATTTATTTGAGCCGATAAGGAGCCCAAACCGTAGATGCATATTCTAATTTGGTTCTAATTAGATAATTATATAAGTTTCAGAGGATATCGGTGCTGTTAAATTCTCTTGATACTCTCATTATAAAACCGAGTAGTTTGTAACAGTCCGATATCAAACGTGAGACATGATTAACGAACGTGAGTCCGACATCAAAGGTTACGCCTAAATCTTTGAATTCAGAAACTGGTTAATGCCACTCTCAAGTTCTCGGATTAAAAATGATAAATGCAAGTTAATGTAAATAAATTTACCACAGTTTATTATTTTTTTAAGCGTAATTAATAAATAAACAAATACATTTTATATTTCATTAATAGTTGTCCAGTGAAAGAATTTGAAAAATTTGTAATTTTTACTGTCAATACATCTTTTATCGTTTTAATGTAACGTTAAACTGTAGGGTATAAATATAACAATGCTAAAATCCATCTTTCTATGGATTAAGAGAACCACTGTACTAGGCATTGCCTGTGTTGAAGTGGTTAAGTACGAGTACTAAAAGATTCATACTCTGCATTGATTTATTTAACACTTTTATTGTTAATACAATCTGGCGGGCTTATTGCCGGGCGGCAATCTCTTCCAACTGACTAGACAAAAGTAAATGAAGCAAGTTACGTGGTCGCATAAATCATTCAAATGACTATCCATCACCACGAAATCTATAAACACATACGTGAGCCCATAAAGACGGACAATCATCTGAACATTTTTTGTCATATAAAGTGAGATATCATCAATCAAAAGGAAAGGAAGGGATGGTGGAGAGGAAAGGAAAAGAAAAATAAGGAATGACACACGTTATTTTACTGACTAGAAATTAAGAGGTTTTTCAGTCGCTTCTTAAAACATGCCAAGGACGGAGCGAGTCTTATATTAGTTTGTAACTGATTCCAGTCTCACAGCATAGACAGTCAAGGACGACGGAAAGAACTGGAAAGGTCAATTAAATCTGTCAATTAAAGTGGATTCGAACTTCGAGTTCGAGCGCCTTTAACCCATACAGGCACAGGCAAACTTCACTTATTTTTACTCAGGCTGCACAAAAAATAAAAAGTCAGGTATCTCAATATTTTTTTTTTGTGTTTGAAAAATGATACATACAAATGCTTAATTAACATATTTCCACTTACTTCCTCGGTAGGTCAAGGAACTCCTGGTGAGGTGGTACAACTTATGTACCACTAGTCCATATTTCCACTGGTACTTCTAATGTACCACCAAATAATGCCGAAATACATCCAAGTAAAATTAATTTTGAACCTAAATAAAAATTTACCACAATTACTGAAGTCAATTTTATCACATCACGACTATTTTTCGTTAAAATGTAATACAAATACATAACGTTTTCTTTTATACGCACAAGTCGGCACACCAAAAACAACTAACTGTCAATAATATTAGAAGCTAAATAAATTTGAACAGGACCAGACCTGCAGCTGTGCGGATATGAGTCATAAGTATTATATTATACGAAGTGGTACATAATCTGAGCGTTCGTGCAGCAATAGAGAGAGGTTTAATAAGTGGTACATTGCGTGTACCATTGTGCAGTACTGCGTCAAAAAAAGGTGGTACATAACGTGGACCACTAAGCCTGTAAGAGTTAATAATAGTCTTCTCTCGAAACGGCGCTATATATACTCGTATATTCAATAAATTGTCCTATTATTATTATGATTATTTTACAAATACATATTTTGGGACAGTTTGTACCTATATTATATATAGTAGGGATAAAAATTTCTATTTTTTTTTAAATAAAGGAAATTAAGGAAACTGGATGTAAAATGAAACTTAAACACGTCATGTTCCTTGTACGCTGTTCCGAGGTGTTTATCTTTGCTTCCTGCAAGGTGTCAGGCCATTGTGTGTAGGCCTTGAGCACAATGGACCACAATTAGCCTGACGAGGGGCTCGGGCGCTGCAGGAAGTAGGAAGAGGGAAGGTGTACAGCATTGTTTACGCTCAACGGCTTGTTTAGTCTCGTTTGAAGGTATTCTGGAATATATGTTAGGTAGGGAATTGTTTTTAGACGGAAGACTTGACTAATTGACTGGTATTTTTGAACTTTTTTTTGTTTCAATACTCTCATGCCAATTTATTGCTTTGTGATAGTGTCTTTGAATATATCAGGTTACGTTTCATAAGTGATTATCATTCGTATATATGACCTTGTCTAAAAACGTTGTTGCGATTACATCACACTGATAATAGCCTATCATAATACAGTAAAGTATATTTAAGAGTTAACGCTTGCTTGATAGAGTGGTTTAATATTTCAAAAGGGGTAAAACAAGAACTAATTCTGTTACTGTGATTGTTTAATATTTACATTGATTCAAGTGTGAAAGATCTATAGAGGTTTACGGATTTATCAAAAATAAAGTTTGACACAAAACAGGCAACAATTCGTTGAGAGCATCCGTTGAAAAGGAATGCGCTCAAATACCAAAGCAAATAATTTGTGATGTTTGCCACTTCACGTTATCTGTTTGTTTTAGACGGAATTATTTTTAGACGGAAATGTTTTTAGACGGAATTGTTTTTAGACGGAAGACTTGACTAATTGAGTGACTCTCATGCAAGTTTATTGCGTTGTGATAATGTCTTTGAATATATCAGGTTATGTTTCATAAGTGATAATCTTTCGTATCCATGACCTTGTCTAAGAACGTTGTTGCGATTATATCACGCTGATCTATCATGATACAGTAAAGCATGTTTAAGAGTTAACGCTTGCTTGATTGAGTGGTTTTATATTTCAAAAGGGGTAAAACAAGGATTAATTATGTTACTCTGGTTATTTAATATTGGGTATTAACATAAGTTGTGTCCGTTTTTTTTCAAATGAAGAGAACAAGAGGACACAAGAAAAAAAATACAACAAATTAGTCAATATTGTATTCTCTTTCATTATTTATAGCTTCTTGCAACGTTCTACAAGTTTGATTTTTGATTTTTAACGTTGATTTTTGTTGTTTTCCATTGATTTTTTCATTGATTTAAGATAGTGGTACACAGTTCTACGGTGGTTTGCAGGGGATCTCCATGAATAATATGATTTAAGCGATTCTGAACCAAGTCCACTGGTCGTCCGGAACGCTCCATGTCTTTCAGGTCGAAATTACCGTCTTTGAAACGCAAAAAGCACCGACAAGCTGTCCTTTCATTCATACTATCTTCACCGTACACTTCGCAAATATCGCAAGCAGCTTTGGCAGCTGTATTCCCTCGATTGAATGCGAACACAAGGAGGTGTCGAAAATGCTCACTTTCGTCTACTTGACATTCCATTTTGAAGGCTTGTAATCAAATAAAATAATATATGTAACGTAAAAGCAAACACAATATCTTGTAGAGCAGAAAATTTTCTTTCGAATGACGTATAACCTTTACCATTTTGTTTTACTTTTGGTGCTCATTTTTAAATTTGGAAAAAAACGGACACAACTTATGTTAACACCTAATATTTACATTGATTCAAGTGTGAAAGATCTATAGAGGTTTATGGATTCATCAAAAATAAAGTTTGACATAAAACAGGCAACAGTTAATTCGTTGAGAGCGTCCGTTGAAAAATAATGCGCTCAAATACCAAAACAAATAATTTATGATGTTCGCTACTGCACATTATCAGCAGTTCATGAACCAGAATCGCCATCAATTTGGAGTGCCTGAAAAGACAGTTTAGAATATCCATGCCTTGAAATGGAATCTCGCAAGTCTTTCGAGGACCTTAGAAGAACTTTCTTGAACTGCTTTTCGATTGATTATTGAAGTTATTTTTATCACTAAACCTTTCTGCAATCTAATCCACCGTAAGTTTAGGTTAGGTTAGGTTAAGTTAGGTTAGGTTAGGTTAGATTAGGTTTATCACTTAGCCTTTCTGCAATCTAATCCACCATAAGTTTAGGTTAGGTTAGGTTTATCACTAAGCCTTTCTGCAATCTAATCCACTGTAAGTTTAGGTTAGGTTAGGTTAAGTTAGGTTAGGTTTATCACTAAACCTTTCTGAAATCTAATCCACCGTAAATTTAGGTTAAGTTAGGTTAGGTTAGGTTAGGTTAGGTTTATCACTAAGCCTTTCTGCAATCTAATCCACCGTAAGTTCTTGTTCTATTATCGGTGCTGCGGAACTTATAAAGGGTCTTTCAAATTGAGTGGTTTTTTTAATTTTTTAATTCTTAAATAAAACAAACAATTTGGTTTGATCTCAATATTTTTTTATTGGTCATTAAAGTATGTATGACATTTAAACACAAAAAAAAACAATATCCGCCGAATGTCCACTCTGTTGTCAAAATTTTCGATGACATTTTGGTATAATTGCGGTTCTAACTCACCAATAACTCGAATAATTTCGTCCTTCAGCTCAGGAATTGATGTGGGGCATTTTTATAGACCTGGTTTTTCACGTAACCCCAGAGAAAATAGTCCAACGGTGTCAAATCACATGATTTGATGTCCAATTAACATAACCGTTTCCGGAGATTACAATACATAAAATAATTCAAGAATTTGAACGCGTTGTTGTATTGTATACGACTCCATTTATAAATGTCATACTTTACACTTCTCAAATGTCACAAGACCCAGGCAAGTTCGCGACGCCATCTGTGTTTTATCCAAGAATTAAAAAATCCGCTCAATTAGACAGACCCTTTACTTGCACCATTTAAAAAATATGTAGCACGTGCCGTTTGTACTGATTATCAATATTAATTTTCTAAAGCTCTTATTTACGTCTGATTTTTACAAAAATCGATGATAAACTGACCGCTTGAGTGTACATTTCAAAACAGGATACGACTTGTTTGGAAGTGTATTGTTCTACAAAATGAGTCATGGTGAATCATTCGTATGACATCAAAACGCACGAATTTATAGACTGACCTGATATAATCATTCCAAGTGTGTATGCATTTTTTGAGACATCCTGTGTACTTCCATTTGTTGTCTCCCACCCTGTACGGTACCGTATTACTTGTGTAATGTGACCGATATTCCGATACACGGAAAAACAACGTGTATCATTAACAGCCTGGAGGGAAAAAATCCCACATGTAACCTGGCTAGATTAAATACAATACAATTCTAGATCAGGAAGTAGAAAGTAAATAATTTGATTGTTTCCCTTAAATGCCGAGACGTTTTTCCACGGAAGGTATAACCCATGTTCCCTAATCCGGAAGTTTCCTGGAAGGATTAGCGTATGTGAAGTCATAACACAATGAAGTTAACATACATAAATATAGGTTTATTGACAGCAACATAGTATTTACAAAATATATTTAAATAACACTTTTAAAACACATAAATTGCAGATAATACATTAAACACAGAAGCTATCAAAAGGTCTGGGCTCATCTAATAACATCCCCTTGGCCAAGATACACCCCACCAATATAGAGCGAACCCAGCCACGGGGACACCAGATGTTTTTCAGCCCACACCCTTGAACACGTAGAACAAGAATATAAAAAAAGCACAGAAAATAAATAGATGACAAAAAAAAATACATTTAAGTGACAAGACCTTAAAAGGTTCGGGTTCATCCCACAAACATTCCCCCGGCCGAAATACACTCCACCAATGTAGGGCGAGCCCGACCGCAAGGGCATCGGGGGGCTTCCAACCCAAAACCCCGCATATATAGATTAAATAATAAATTAAAAAAAAAAAACTAAAACGTATGGCAAAAAACAAAATGAAAAGTAAACCCACATATACCACCTCAGGTTACTACTAACTGTCAGCAAGAACGAAAAAAAGAAAAGCCTCAAAGGAGTCCAAATTTTACAAAAGGACAAATGGGATATGAAATAGTTGAAACAACATTGAAATAGTTAGGCAGTAATATATTGAAATAGTTAAGCAGTTTTAAAAGAATGAATAAAATAATGATACCTATGCTCTTTTGAGAACAATTATTTAAGCCAAGGGTATTCAAACTACGGCCCAGCCACCGCTTCTTTTTGTGCTGCCCGCGAGTTAAAAATGGATTTAACAATTCCAAATTTTTATACATTTTTAAAGTAGCTTCACATTCGGTGGCCTCTGCTGTGACGCCACGCAGTTTTAATTCGAAAACGTTTCCACTGCCACGTGTAAGTTCTTTTTCAAAGATGAAATGCATACAATCTCAAAACAGGTCAGCAATAACAGATGAAAATTTCTCATAAATTTTGATGATAAGGAGTACTAACTTTTAATCTCGATTTGGTGAAAGGCTATTTAAAAAAAAACAACTTCTACCTTCTCATCAGTAGACCCGTATTTCAAACATTCGTAGTCTATTTTAGTCTACTTATTAATATTTCGTTACATTATGTTCAGTAAATTTGTGAAAACTTTTTCTTCTGTTATTTAAGTAGGTCTACTTACTAAAGAACACCAAAGAGTTTGTCTACCTCGGGAGCAAAATAACATGGGACGGTCGGTCTAAGAGCGAGGTCGACAGCCGTATACATCAGGCTAGACTTGCATTTAATAAAAGGTCGAAAATAATAGAATCAAATAATATAGACCTAAAACTGAGAATACTCCTCATCAAGACCTATGTATGGAGTATCTTGATGTACGGCTGCGAGACATGGTGCCTATCCGAAAGAGATAGACGAAGACTAGAGGCTTTTGAGATGTGGTCCTATAGAAGACTATTAGGAATTTCCTGGAGAGACCGCATCACAAATGAAGAGGTTCTCCAACGAATCGAAGGAGGAAGGCACCTGCTCAGGATCCTGTACGAAAGGCGTGCAAGATGGATCGGTCATATAATACGACAAGAGGGCCTCTTGCATGCCATAATGGAGGGTATGACCGAGGGGACAAACTCTAGGGGACGCCCACGCCGAGAGTACCTGGAGGACCTGTTGGTGGACGTGCGCTGCTCAACATATACAGATTTAAAAAGAGCCGCACAGGACAGGGAGGAATGGAGGAAGAGAAGAGTTGAAATTGCTGCAAACCAGTCTTAGGACTGCAACCACAGAGAGAGAGAGAGAGACTTACTTGTACATAAATAACCTCAAGTTTGCCTCTTGGCTCAAAGAGTCTAAAATATTGACTATTTCGCCTTTTACAAAAAATGTTTGCCGGCCGCTGACTTAAGCTATTGTGAATAAAGATAGTTTATGGTACCCTATTCTCGAAATGAAGTGTTAAGAACATCACCACTCGCACACGGAAATACCTTGTTGAATGATTTTTTTTTACATCGATTTCTTTTATATATTGATGAACGAATTGAAGATTAAACTCCGTAATAAACTTTCAATGTATAATTGAGTCACTTCACAGGGAAACATGACTTTAAACTTTATAATATTTTTTTTTCGTGTAATTAGGTGTAGTTGGTTTAAACCTGTATTAAATATAGCATATTGTAATTTTTTTATCAAATACTGTTTATTTCACTTAAATAAATGGTGTAACCCTACCAGTTTTAAGATTTTCACCTCATCATCAGGGGAGCACAAACAAGACTGAATTCGGTTCGAACTGGTGGTACCGACATACACACTTCTAACGGTATACATTCGGGTTGGGGATTGTGGAGGGAGGGAGGCAGGAGACAACTTCAGCGAGCAGTGGCGAGATTCTGGGAATATATGTTTGCCAGATGTTCACCTCTATGCACTGACTTAGATATTTCCAGTCTCTAATATGTCCACCTTATTTCCGTTACTACTGCTTGAAAATGCTTGATTTTCAAGCTGACAATGATTATACATTTGAGAATAAATTAGAGGATTTGTTAAGGCGGATTTATGTTTACGAAATCTCTTTACAAATGATCTTGCTATTGTGTTCAAGTACCACGAATAATTTGACTCTAAAATCAGTTTAATAAAATAATGTTTCTGTGTCCCTTTTCTTTCGACGTACCGTTTCCTTTCGTAGGGTGACCACCGCCATGACACTCCTTATTCTAATCAATGCAACCCTTAAAAGCTCAGTTAAACTGCACCCAAACCGTTTATAATAACGCAAAAACATTATTATAAGTTTTAAATCTTATTTTGAAATATCTATAATGTTCACTTTCATCCAAAAATGTCCTCCCAGTTTAGTCAAAGAGGTTATCTGGTGATGCCGTGTCTCTTACGTGGTAGTCAAAGATAACATATCTCCAAAATTATCTATTCAAGTACACAATTTTCTCCTCCTTAACATTCACAATATTTTTTATTCATACTTCTCAATTTATACTATTCTTTATTCATACTTCTCAATTTATACTATTCTTTATTCATACTTCTCAATTTATACTATTCTTTATTCATACTTCTCAATTTATACTATTCTTTATTCATAGTTTATTTGTTAATTCGATTTTATAATTTTTTTAAGGATAGATATGTATTTAAGTTAGTTTTATTAATCTCAATTCATACTATTCTTTATTCATACTTCTCAATTTATACTATTCTTTATTCATACTTCTCAATTTATACTATTCTTTATTCATACTTCTCAATTTATACTATTTATTTAAAATTGGGTTAATTTGATCCAAATTTTTTTTTCTCGGTCAAACTTTTTCACGCACACCTTGTACTGTTAACTGGTATAATCGATTTATAATTATTTACATTCTCTTCATACGTCTATACCATCTTAAAGCACATTTCTTCATCTTATCGCCTTCTTTCATACATTGACATGCCACAAATTTTAATAATGCACGCATCGCCACAACTTTTAATCTTGTCGTTATTATTTATTCTGAAAAATCTTAGTTTCACTTCCAAACATCAAGGTGGACACCAGCACACTTTGATACATTGTCATTTTTGCTACGTTTAATATAGCGCGGCTGTTGTATATTACAATCGATGCTATGTTAACCTTGTTCTCTTTCGCTATCCTTTTTTCAATACCCGTTTCAACCACCCATCACCCTTAAACATTGGCTTGTGTTGTTGCCTCTTCACGTACTGAGTAATATTGCCAGCAAATATGTTGATGAACCGTGTGATTGGTGCCTACTCAAGTGATTCAAAGCCCAAAGTCTCGAATAATGGGGCTAAATCTGATATTGCCCCTTGGTCACGCTTTCCAATATGTCTAGATTTCAAACTCCTATGTGTTGAAGGGTATCATATTGTATTATTTTATTGTATAACACTTATGTTATATACAGTCCAACCTGACGGGTTTATTACCATGTGTAAAAAACGGCCTAAAATGAAAACCAGATTAGAATCCATTTGAAAAAAAACTGGGTTTCAACAGGAATCAAACTCGCCACTTCCGGGTTGGGAGACAAGCGTCCTACCAACTTAGCCACGGAGGTCGTCGAACAAATAAATAAATTCATTCAACATTAAAGTGTAGGGTTCAAACCGGTGATTTTTCATTACAGAACGTCATCGCACGACCATGCACCTTGAACCCCATCAAGTCCAATCAAGACTCGTTTAACTGGGTTTAAATTTTCTCCTAGCCATGCTTTTAATACGTTTATGTAACTAATGCAGATATTATGAGAATAGCCATTTGAAGAAACAAATGTATTTTTGGTTTCTTAAGTTGTTTGAAGTGAACTCGGGATTTGAAACGGAAAATAAGAATGCAAAAACACTGAATCACGCAGTCCATCCACTCATTAGTTTATACCCATCAACATAACGGAATTCATTACGCGGTCATGTTAAACAGCGTGGCCGGGAGGCAATATTGTCTTCAGTCGCTATAGTCGAACATTTGTGCTCAAAATCACTGGAATAGGCAAATTACTCATCGCACGTGTTGGAAATACTATCGCACGTGGGAAGGCAACAGAGCTCGCCCATGTCTAGCGCGTTCTAGTATTGCAAACAAACGAATTGTTTGACCAGACAAGGCTTTGTTTTTTTTTCCTTTTTTTTGTTGGATACCGCCGAGAATCGAACCCAATACCTCCGGGTGGAAAACCTGCTTCTTGCCAACAAGGCCACGTAGTTCATTTAACCACTGTATTTGAATATACATAACAACCTAAAGAGCAAAAAAAAGCTTTTTTTTAATTTATTTCACCTGGCGAGTTTATTGCCATGTGGCAATCTCTTCCAACCAACCAGAAAGGTGATTTTTAATGGGGCCTAAGTGAAAACCAGACTGGAATTCCAGTTTAAAAAATCTGGATTCCAGTGGGAATCGAACCCGCAACCTCCGGATCCGCAGACAAGCGTCTTACCACGAGGCCACGGAGGTCGTCTTACGTCAAACTTCGTAAGTTAACACATATAAGTGTTTATATTGTTTTGTATTGTATTATAATTTTGTTAAAAACAAAACAACCTAGCGAGACTATTTTTTTTCCAAAGAACAATTTTATATAACGCCGTTTAGAGTATAAACTTTCCTCAACGGTACTCCAACTCCACTAACATAAAACAAATCACGTCTGGCACCTATATATAGCAGTGCTCGAGTGAAACAAGAATTAAAATCATATTTTGTATACAGTACAAACTTGTGAGGTTATTGCCATATGGTAATCTCTTTCAACCAACCAAAATTATGTTTTTGAGGTCTGAAGTAAAAACAAGACAGAAAACTTTTTTCAAATTCTGGGTTCCGGCGAGAATCGAACTCGCAACCTCCGGGTCAGAAGACAAATTAGCAATTGTCTTAAATGTTAAAGAAGCGTTACGAAAAAATCAGACCCTTTTTATAATACTGGGCTCTAATAGGAATCGAACCCGCAACTCCGGAAAAGTAAGACATGCGTTTTACCAAGTAAGATCCAGAGGTTGTTAAACGATGCAACAACGTTAAATATAAGTCCATAAAGAGATCTGGAGTATGATGCATAAAACATCATAACTTAATTATGACATAAAAAAATATCGTATCTGAGACGATTTTTCCTCATATAAATAAACCCTTAAATAATTTTCGTAATAATTCATGTAGATAAACAAAGTAAACCTAAGATACTTTTATTGAAAAGAAACAAATAATTAAAACGAAAAATGTGTTAAAAAAAATATTATGTAAAATGAATTCCCGCCAAAATGTTTGTCTACAAATTCTCAAGGGATTCGAACCCACAATTAATGATTCAGCGCGAGCTTTTGCACTACAGACACACACCGCCCACCGCGCCGGCGAAAAGGATTCGTAAGTAAACAGATTAAAAAAAATTTCGTCGCGTCATTTTTTATTCCCACCACAAGCCGTTACCATCGGCTCGCACATCAGTCTTCCCACCACACGGTCCCCAATAATAATAATATCAATCTCGCATTATGTATGAATTAAAAAAAAAAAAAGAAAACCTCATATTATTGACCTCACGAAAGTCGCTCGTGGACTATTGATCCGTCCCTCCGGCGGAGTGGGGAGAAGGGGAAGGTTTGGGGCAGCTTGGGGGGAACTAAAGGGTGGTGGGGGAGGGGCTAACAAGGTTGCCGCACGTGACGGAAAACATTGGGTTTTTCCCAAAACCGTTTCGTGAAAATGTATCCGTTGTTATGATTAATGGTGTATCTCAAGGCACTCTCCTTGGTCCACATTTTTATAGCATTTCATTTTTTAAAGATTTTTTGATAAGAAATAGATTAAAGCCTCTTTTTAACTAATTTACAGATATTTTTTTATATGTTGGAAAAATATACGACACTTAAGCGCCCTTGACAAACCCTACAAACATTTATTTAAAAAAATCATAAAATATCGACAACTCTTAAAAATCTGCATCATTCAGAATACATATGACACTAGTTATCATTAATGTATAGTACAATGATAAAAGAAACTATTCAAATACAATTAAAGGTAATCATTATACAAAAAGCAGCAGGAGATTACCAGGAAGACCGCCGAAAAGATGGAAGGACAGCTGGACGTCATCATCTCAGGACAACCCATCGTCACAAACAGGTTGTGATATACAACCTAGACCAAGAGAAAGAAGATTATACAAAAAAATAACGTGTCTCCCAGTCTAGACATAAGAAAAAGGATATATCGGAGAAGCATTTGATGATTGGAGAAATCTTGACAGAAGGAAAATTATGAGACAGAAAAGAGCGTGAATGTGCACGAGGTAAGAACTATGTGTCTGGATAAAAGTAGTGAAGATTTATATTCACCCTCCCCCCCCCAAAGGGGCATGGCGTGGTGGTGTTTATGTGCATATGGTAGATCATAAATAGTGTTTTGGTCCGATAAGAATTTAACAATATATACCACATCCTTAAAAATTAAGCCTCAATCGTGTAAGGTGGATTGGAAAAATTACTGTAAAGCCCACCAGAAGAACCATGTTTTAGTATAAATGGTACTCAATAAAACGAAAATAATAACGATTGTTAGAAGGCACACAAGATTGTAGTCAGATTCCTACACATTGGACAGATAAAGTATGAAATCTCTCACCCAAGAGTTTTTGGTAGAAGTTCAAATGCCATACATTTACACCATTAAAGAGTTCTGCAGAGATCGAAACAAATGATAACCACAAGTTGTATAGGTTTGATTACATGATAAATGCACTAAAATTTTCTGGCCAAGTTATAGCAATTTTTTACCGAGTGACTATATAAACGTGTGGTCTGGAGTTGTCATGTTGAAATAGAACGACTTTTCTATTGATCATCCCTGGTATCTTCTTGTTGATTGCTTTCTTCGATTTGGTCTATTGTGAGCTGTATTTATAAGAATTAATAGTATGGTTTGGTGGCAACAGCTAGTATATCTAAATAAAGTGATGGGACATTGATGCCTTTATTAGTGGAGGGACAATATATGTCTTTATTAGTGGAGGGGCAATATATGAAAGAGTACAGAACAAAGTAGTTAGGAATGAATGTGAACTTACTAATTTGTCGATTAAGGTGAAAAACAACACTTCGAGATAACATGGACACATGGAACGAATATATGAGGAAAGACGAACAAAACAAATATGGATAATGCAAATATGAGTGAAAGGGCGTGGTAGAAGAAGATCAAGGAAAGTATAATTGATTCAACAAGTGGATGATATTTTGAAAGAAGAAAATGTACAAGTCAAAGAAGTCATACACCTTCTCATATAACTATATGAGAAGGTTTATGGATGAAGAAGATGCGAAATACGCGTGTCATGATAGGAAAGTCGGAAACTTTCTCTTCTCTGTCTACCCCGACAAGGCTACGGCGTGATGCAATGTATGTATTTAAATATATTTATTATTACCAGATGACAACTATTTAGTACAACTCGATCTGACATATTGGCTTATCTGGGTTAGGCCGCAGTTGCCAAAATTTTGAAAGGATTCCGCCACATTTTTCTATATCAGAAGAATTTTATCAGATTGTATTGTATCGTCTCATAATATTTGACAGGCACATAAAAATAAATACTGTTTATGACAACCCTGCCGACCAGCCGAGTAGGTAATGCTAGGGTTAGAAGCGGCGGAGGTGGTGAGAGGGGCGAGGGGGTGTGACCTGACCTAGGTGGATTTTACCTCGATGCTGTGCGCGGGAGTGTGGATGGGGGGGTGGCGGAATGGGGTGGCAGGGGGCGGGCGTCAGGGTATGGGGTGCGGGAGGGGGAGGCGATACTTCACTATTCCACCTTTATGTGGGTAGATTCAACTGCGCTTGATGCACGAATATGATATGTGGCAGCCATTTTGGAGTATATTTTCTTGGTTGGGGAGTTTATTGTGATTCGAAAGTGCAAGTTGTTGAAATAATGATTTTATCGATCACCATACGGGAGCCGTGTAGGGGGTAGAACAATGGGGTGGATCGTGGGTGGAGGGTGGGACATTAGAGTCGAATAATAATTCTTGTTTTATTTTCATGTTTAAATATTTTATTAACGAATGGTTGGTTATCTTCTCTGGAATTTTTAACGATTAAATGTAAGAGCGAACTCAAAATAAATTATGACAAATCCCTTTCACCTGTTGAAACGAGGTGCTTTCTAAACTTTATTTAAATGTTTACTTTATTTATTGACAAAATAAACGAAACTATGGTGTCCTACTTCGACATCTTCGGGTGCTTCATACCTACTAGTTTTTCATGGTTCGCGAAGTGTACCAATGTTTTTATCACCCAAGAAACGAAGAAAACCGAAAGACTTTTGATAATTTGAAGGGAAAGAATCTTAACCTTTGAGGGTCCATGATTCCACTCCGTGCAATAACACTGATCAAACGTAGCATTTGACTAAACGTTGTCGAAGTTTCAAGTTTAGGTTATCATCGCAGAATACGCTTCTCATTTTATTAAAAGCCGCACGAGATGATTCAATTCTGGACTTCCACCATGTTGAATGCAGCGTTTAAAGAAGATCCTGTGAACTTCTTTATTTGATTCGTTCATCTCATAAGATATCATCTAAGACAGTTGGGCGAAGACGAGCTCTTGATCACTGCATTCAACATGGTACAGGAACGGAAAGGATGGAGACAGATGGTTCAAGACATAGCGGAGGATTATGATGTTTTATATAGCGGACGCGATGAAGAAGAAATAGTGCCTTCACGAGTCCATCTAACTTGTACACAGTATAACTCGTGACTGGACAACGTGACTTCCATGATAACGTCTGACGACTTCTCTCCATCCATCCTTGCACTCTGCAGTTCGTTTAGGGAAACAATCAAAACAAAAAAGACAATCAAATATAATTAATTAAGGGTAGTTCTGTACTTTGGAGATGAGTATACTAAGAAATCCACATAAAAATATAGTGAAATACCTCATTTTATGGCAACTCAAGCTTTCTGGATAGCCTTGTCTTAGTTATTCGGTGTCACAGGATAACTACCGTAGAGATACAGCCCAATTTAGACCGGGAGCGTAACTGCCTATTGTCTTGAAACTTTCATCTCGTCACAGGATAACCACCGTAGGGATACAGCCCAAGTTAGACCAGGAGCGTAACTGCCTATTGTCTTGGAACTTTCATCTCCTTGCTATCGGAAGTTTAAATTTGATCTATCAAGGATTGTTGAAGCGTAAAGGGTTACAAACAATAGACCAGTACAAGCACAGACAAATTTCTTTTAATTTTATGTTGAGTAACATTTTAAAATGTTTAAATTTATATTCAAATGCCCTACTGTGTGAAGTTTCGTTTTTTTAGAAACAAAAAAATAAAAGCAGTATATTTTCAATACTTTCCTTTAGAGGGGCCTTATAGAGTGTCTGCTCTCTAAACGGCGCTATATAAATTGTCATTTTATTATTATTATTCCCCGCTACACGTGTTTCTGCCTCCTATCCTAAGGCTCTTTTCAGACGGAAATATCTCGTTTGCTTACGAGAACAGTGCTTAGGTTAGACTGTTAATATTGACCATACACATAAAAGAATGTGTGAACTATTGACCCAAAAAAAAATGTTTAAGAGATACTTGAATCAGACTGACAAACAAGTGGAATAGATTTAATTAATGAAATAAAAAAAATATTTATTGTTAAATATTCTTACATGGAATTTCATACAGTTAGAGCCGAAACTTTTGATAAATCAAAAAATGTGTGCATATTTTATCTCAATCGAATGATGACCTTCGCGGCCTAAATGGTAAGATGTCTATATTCCCATTCGAAAGTTATGGGTACGAATCCCGCTGGAACTCAGACTTAAAACCATTTTTTTAAGTCGGGTTTCACTTGAGGTCTCATTAACACCTTCCTGGTTGGTTGGAAGAGATTACCGTATGACAATGGTCTCACAAGGTTATACTGCATACAAAAAAAGTGTTTTATACAATATGATTCGCTTGGGTGCTGTTATAGCATCCAGGCGTGGTTTGTTTAATAATAGTGAGATCGAGTCCCGTGCTAGAGCGCCCTTGAAAAGGGTTTACTCTTTAAACAGAATTCAGTCTTGTTTGTGCTTCCCTGATGATGAGGTGAAAGCCTTGAAACCGGTAGGGTTATACCGTTACAAAAAGTGGAATAAACAATGTTTGATAAAAAAAACAAATTACTATTTCTTTATACGGTGCTTTATAAAATTGTCCTTAGAATTTGAATTAAACATTGTCACATGGCAATAAGCCCGCTAGATTGTATTGTGTACAATGAATAGCACAGAAAGTAAAAAAGACAATCAAATATAATTAATATATTGTAGAATAGTACAGCGCGGAATATAATGCAATGAACTTTGTTTAAACTGCTCCCTTCTTAAATAGTCAGTATGGTACTAGCCCCCTCTTTGCTTAAATAGTCAGCATGGTACTAACCTCCCCTCCCCCTTGGCCTCAATAGTCAGCATGGTACTAAACCCCCCTTTGCTTAAATAGTCAGCATGGTACAACCTCTCTTTGCTTAAATAGTCAGCATGGTACTAAACCCCCCTTTGCTTAAATATTCAACATGTTACTAACCCCCCCCCCTTTGCTTAAATAGTCAGCATGGTACTAAACCGCCCTTTGCTTAAATAGTCAGCATGGTACTAACCCCCCCCCCTTTGCTTAAATAGTCAGCATGGTACTAAACCTCCCTTTGCTTAAATAGTCAGCATGGTACTAAACCCCCCTTTGCTTAAATATTCAACATGTTACTAACCCCCCCCCCCCTTTGCTTAAATAGTCAGCATGGTACTAAACCTCCCTTTGCTTAAATAGTCAGCATGGTACAACCTCTCTTTGCTTAAATAGTCAGCATGGTACTAAACCGCCCTTTGCTTAATTAGTCAGCATGGTACTAAACCCCGCTTTGCTTAAATAGTCAGCATGGTACAACCTCCCTTTGCTTAAATATGAATGAAAATTGTACATGTTTACAATTGTCCACTCTAAAAAAAAACTTATCAAGGTGAACAGCACTGTGTCAGCTATCAAAAACACATTTGAAGTTAATAAGTTTAGGAAAATAAATAGCCAGCATGGTACTAAACCCCCCTTTGCTTAAATATTCAACATGGTACTAACCCCCCCTTTGCTTAAATAGTCAGCATGGTACTAAACCCCCGTTTGCTGAAATAGTCAACATGGTACAACCTCCCTTTGCTTAAATATTCAGCATGGTACTAAACCCCCCTTTGCTTAAATAGTCAGCATGGTACAACCTCCCTTTGCTTTAATAGTCAGCATGGTACTAAACCCCCTTTGCTTAAAAAGTCAGCATGGTACTAAACCCCCTTTGCTTAAATAGTCAGCATGGTATTAAAACCCCTTTTTGCTTACGAAAAAAAATAATAGAAAAATAAATAAAAAAAATAAAAATTGGTTGATTACCCCTGATCCGTAAACTCCAAGTATTACATTTCCGATACTTCGCAAAGTTTCATTTTAAAAAGTAGTAGCGTATAGAAAATCAGCGAAGTCAATAAAGTTTAAAACATAACGACATTTCACTGCTGCAGTTCGATGCAATAACTTGAGTGGATGTGCAGTTTATCCAGGGGTCAAAAACAGTCGATAGTATGAGCAACTCTACTTGCACCGGGACTTTGGAAAACGGTCTAAAGTAGCCTCGCTTGAGCACTCAGCTTGATTGTATATCTTTACAACTTATCAAAAAGCTGAGTACTTAAAAGTTCCATCAACAAAGTGTAAAGCCTTTTCATATACTCGTATCAATAAATAAGGGTGTGTTTATTGAAAGTTTCGGTTTTAATTAAAACAAAAAAAGTAATAAATAACAATAGAATGGAAAAGGTTCCACACCTATAAAATATTTTTCGTATGTTGTAATATTTTTTTTATGTTAATTTATTTATTTCTTGATATGTATGTTTATGTCCAAAGAAAGAACTTTGATAAATATTTACCAAACGTACTTGTTACAAAGAACATTAACGCAAATTATTGTTACAAAGAACATTAACACAAATTATTGCTACAAAAAACATTTACAATAAATATTGCACAAGTGAGGAAATTCAAGTCCAAAAGAGAAAACATTTGACCACATAAATAAGAGAATGAAACACATACAAAAAAAAAACAGATGCGTGAAACTCTCGCGCGGTAGAAGTGAAACTTCTTAGCTCCTAGGAAAAGTTGATTTTATGCATTGCTTTTTTTCCATTTGTTAACGATTTTTATTATTATTTTTTTTAGGATTAGGAAATGGTTGTGGAATTTAATTCAAGAAAATCTCTATTAATTAAATAAAAAATGGTTATGTGGAATTTCATTCAGGAAAATCTCTCTTAATTAAATAATAAAATATAATTTTTTTTATTTTTAATAATAAATAATAATAATTTTGATAATAAATATTAATACAATATTGTATTGTAATACACTTAATAATATTAAATATATTTTTTTAAATATTAAATATATAACTATTTTGTATGTTACTACTGCAATAAATAAATTATTTTTTAATAATTATTTAATTATTTATTTATTATTAATAAAATTATTATATAATATTACATTATTAATTAATTATATTATAATTAATTATGTACAATATAATTAGTAATATTATATGTTAATAACATATATATTATTATAATTATATATTAAATATTAATTATATATTAAATAAATATTAAATAAAATAATTAATATAAAATAAAATTAATAAATATTAAATGTATTGTTAACAATATTATTAACATGAAAATAATATATAACAAAAAAAATTTTTTTTAATTTTTAATCATAAATAATATTAATTTTAATAATAATATAATACACTTAATAATATTAATAATTATTATTACAATAATAAATAATTATTAATATTAAAATAACTTTTAATAATTTAGAAATAAAAAAAATATTTATAATTTAGAAATAAATAAAATAAAAGTAATAATTTAATAATAATATAACACACCGTTTCATTTTTCGTGACGTTCGGGCCAATTTGCCCTACAGCGCCAATAAAAGTTTCACTTCAAACGTTTCACTTAATAAAAACTATAAAAGTACAACCATGGGAAAAGAAAAAAAAAGGAAAACAGTTTAAAAAGAATGAATACTGTCGAGTTCTAAGAAATATTGTATAAAATACTTTACAACATACAAACCATCACGCCATCTCCATACAAAGGTAGGTAGAAAAAAAGAGATCGCCAGACTTTCCTATTGCGACATACGTATTTCGCTTCTTCTAAATTCATAGATCTTCTCATACAGCTCCTATGATTACTCCGAATGTTTACACCTTCTTCTTTCAAAATATCATACACTTGATCCAAATATCCTTGATTTCCTCTACAACGTCTTCCATTCGCATTTACACTTTATATTTGTTTTGTAAGTACGAGTATTTCAACATTCTTTCTACTGCCTCGTCTGTCATTTATTTAAATGCCCAAATCATATCAGAGAACCCTTTTTCATCTCGCTCAACAAGTCAGTCTTAATTCACATGTATCACTCATTAAAAAAAAACAACTTTATTAACATTTAAATCTTTTCGTTAAGATACCACATACACTTTTGATACGAGTAGCCCATAAAAAACTAACTTGACACCAATCTGATAAAAGCAAAATAAAACTGAGATAATTCCGCCTGAAGAAAGCCTTGGGATAGAAATTAATGTAATAAGGGAAATAACAAACTAATTATTGTTAAATATTATATTGAGAATTTTTTTATTTACATTAAAAAATAAGGCAACGAAACTTGGACGTGGAATAAAATTTATAAAAGAAAAATAAATACTGTAGAAAACAATATATTTATTTTTATCAACGGTACGATATAATTTAAAACAATATTAAATATATGCAAGTTGTAAATGTTTCATTTATAACAAAGAAAAATAATCCTACAGTAAAAAAAAAAACAATTTATAACAGTTACAATAAAACCGAATAATAAAAAAAAAACACATACATAAACATGAAAGAACATAAGTCGAAATTATGTCAAACTTAAACAATACACACAGTTGATTATACGATATGGGACCGTCTCGAGACAGGCCACCCGCATCTCACCACACCGAGAGAGTCACTCTTTACATTCGTCAAGAAAAGTATAGTACACATGTGTATCAGCATTTAATAAATTCTGTAATCAGTCTTATTTCAAAGCTTAACAGACTGGTAAAATGTATCGAAAATCTCAGCATATTAATTTTTCAATAGATGCATTCTATTTATAAGGGAATTTTGTTGATATATGTACATGTTCGGGAGTGGGCTGAAAAACGTCTGATGCCCACGCGGATGGGCTCGCCCTATATTGGTGGGGTATATCTCGGCCGAGGGGATACTATGAGATGGTCCCAGGCCTTTTGAAAGTGTCTCTGTTCAATGTATTTTCTGATATTTATCTTGATATATACGAGTATGTATGTGATTTTGGATTGTATTGAAATATATACAAACTGTATTGCTATCAATGCACCTATATTTATTTAAGAATTGAGAATGCTTATGATTTGATGCTATATCTTCTGAACTCTCTTCTATGGAGTGGAGGCGTGGATATTAAACCAGGAAACATAACGCAGGATCAAGGCTTTTGAAATGTGGATCCACCGACGTATCCTCGAAATTCCTTTGATAGATCGTGCTACAGATAGGGAAGTCCTTGCTTGTATGGGTAGAAACTGAGAAGTTTTAAAAACTGTCTTCCTCTTATTCCTGGCACTGTCCCAACTCATTGCCTAGGTAGGCTGTTGGGGTCGGCTCTTATCGTTCTCAGGCTGTATATTCTTCGGTTCTGGGTGTCGCTTTCATCTAGGCCGTTTCTCTGCAGGATTTTGGAGCATTGAGTCATCCAGGAGTTATTTGGTCTTCCTCTGGACGGCTGTCGAGGAAGATCCACAGACATTGCCTGATTTACAGTATGGTCTGGTAGTCTCCGTCTTATGTGCCGTCTCAGCTATCGGAGAACTGTTAAAAACTGTGGAGATTCGTAAATAACAGTATTCCAGTGACATAATGAGATATACAAGACCATCCAAGGATAAATAAATGGCAAACGAGGCAATGGAAGACATTGGATCTCTTGGCTTTAAAATTGGCAGGAATGGTTTTGGTGCAATTCTACTGAGTAGTTCCAGGCTGAATTCAACCGTGTAAGGATAGTAGTCAACATCCGATAAAGAACGGCATCTCAAGAAAAAGATGTACAGTGTTAAAACCATTTAGATTAAATTAAAAAATACAAAGCATGTGTGAAGTCAACCACGACTTATGAAATAAAGTCGAAAATAGAAAATGTTGAAACGAAAAATATGCTCTGAGATAACGAAATGAAAACCCTTAGAGCTATATCCAGCAAAATACTTAAAAATAGAGCATTGCGTATATGAAAAATACGTAAAGTAGATACACAAGAGTTCTTCAAAGAGCCAAAGATGATGGAGAGTTGCTGACAAATATTTAAATCCGAAAGGTAGTACAAATTACTGCACCTGATCATCCAAGGCAAAATAGAGGGTCGAAGAGGTGTTGGCAAGAGGCAAATCTGCTGGCTCCGCAATATACGTGATTGGACTGGTATAAGGGGTGTTGGAGATCAATCATACATATCATGAAGGATAGTCTATCGCATGGTACGAGTATATCGGCATCAACTAATAATAATAATAGGCGGACAATTTATATAGCGCCATTTGTAAAACAGACTCACCTTAAGGGATATCTAGTTCGGGATTCGAACCCGCTTTAACTATTTATTATATAACCCGCTATAAAAATAAATATACACAAGTTGAGATGTAAGATTGGATACTTCCTCGCATTTGCATATGGTAAGAAAAATATCGTCGATGCTAGGCCTCGTAATCGAGAATTCCCTCGCCATTCTAACGTCAATTCAACTGGAAAGCGAAGCTGTGCGTGGAGTTTATTTTGAAGAGAATGAGCCGTTGAACACCAGCAAACTCACAGGCTACACCGTTGTACTGGATCCAATGTCATACCAACGTGAGACGATCAGAGTACACCTGCATATTATAGCCTTTTTTTATGAAGAATATGTTTGGAAAGAAAATCGCAAACAAATTACCAAGATAAGACGAACTACAAAGAAACTTTTGTAGATCTTTCGATATGTGGTATTAACACATTTGACGTAAGATGTGGTGGCATTCATGTGTGACTTGACTTAAAATGTGGTGGCATTCATGTGTGAATTGACTTAAGATGTGGTGTCATGTATGTGTGATTATGCTTAAGAAATAGTGTTAGAAGTATGCTTGAAAACAAAAAAAAAAGTTATTCCCCATATAACCACAATCGCGCATCACTTCATATTGCATCAAAATGTACGTTAGCTAGCCGCTACTCTACAGTATCAAGCAACCACATTTAGGCAATATGCTTCAAGAGAAGGTAGAATATCGTCAGAATAAGCGGAACAACACTATCCAACGGCAAATTCCTTACTTCATATGAACCATCTATTAGTTCTCAACTGATTCGGCCGAATTTTTGTTGAAAATCATCCAAAACTCGGTACACTTTTGCAGAAACGACAAATATATGTGTATAAAGCTTTCAAAGAGGGAAGACATCCGACAGACAAATTTTTGAACTTTATTTGATTGCATTTTAGCTGAATGAAATTGCAATCGTGGCATCGCTTTCGCTAATTTATGTACATATTTTATTCGGTACGTTTTTGATATGGTAAATATTTTTTCTCGGTAAATAAAAAAAGGCGTATAAATACGAACTAAGGAACTAAGGATTTTTGAACATAAAAAAAACGTACAGTTTGAGACAGATAGCTTTAAAAGTAATCTCGAGAATGTGTTTTCTCGGAAATAGGAATTGTTTCTTCCTCGGAAATAGGAATATGTTTGACTTTCGCGGTTTTTCACATTATTTGTATAAGGTATTTTGGAGTGTTGTACAACACGGTTTGGCTTATGATGTCAACGTTTCGAAATGTTGCAGTTTTCATCTTCAGGGTTTCTTTATGTTCGTGGCAAAGTTGACTACAAACAAGTGCTTTCGAGTTATGAACAACTGAAGTAGACACGGAAATCGCTGTTCGTCATTACGTGTGTTGGCAGTACTATTACAAGTGAATAAGTGACAACACTTGCTTTTTCATTTGTTTAACAAACCACTGTTTTTTTCCACTTAAGATAATGGTTTAACGCTACCGGTTTCAAAGTGTTTCCCTCATCATAAGGGAAGCGTAAACAATGCATAATTATAACCAGACTGGACCGATAGACTACCCGTATCTAATGGTGAAAGTTTGGAAGCTGGAAACGACTTCAGCAGGCAACTGTGAGACCTTGGTAACGAATGTGTTTAGAGTCCACGTGGCGTAAGGAAAGAATCTGTCACTGTATTGTACTATACCGTAGGTACACAGAGCGTGTGATTGTGTTAGTCAACTCTTGTGTGCTGATTGGTCAGTTTCTAGTATTAGTGTGTCATCGTGTCAAAAAAATAGTGTCACCATGATCGAAGGGTATGTTGGTTCTAGAAATGTACAGTTTACATTGAATACAGTGGATCAATTGGTGATAGAAAAAGTTTCTTTGATAAACTGAAGAGTGGAGCAGAATATGTAGCAACGTGAAAGACATAAAGTTAGAATATTGGGAAAGGGAAATAATGTTTGACCAGACGAGTATAAGTGAAAACCACAATTTCATAAGTTTAAGTGAAGCGAGTGATAGTGGTTCATCATCAGGCTGTGAATAATTTTATTTGTGAAATAAAATAAGAGTTTCTTTTCTAAATTTATATATGTATAATAAATTAAGTTCTTTTTGTATTTTTATGTTGTTTGTTGTACAATATGTTGAATAAAATGTCTATACTGTGTTTGTTGTACAATATGTTGAATAAAATGTCTATACTGTGTTTGTTGTACAATATGTTGAATAAAATGTCTATACTGTGTTTGTTGTACAATATGTTGAATAAAATGTCTATACTGTGTTTGTTGTACAATATGTTGAATAAAATGTCTATACTGTGTTTGTTGTACAATATGTTGAATAAAATGTCTATACTGTGTTTGTTGTACAATATGTTGAATAAAATGTCTATACTGTGTTTGTTGTACAATATGTTGAATAAAATGTATATACTGTGTTTGTTGTACAATATGTTGAATAAAATGTCTATACTGTGTTTGTTGTACAATATGTTGAATAAAATGTCTATACTGTGTTTGTTGTACAATATGTTGAATAAAATGTCTATACTGTTTTTGTTGTACAATATGTTGAATAAAATGTCTATACTGTGTTTGTTGTACAATATGTTGAATAAAATGTCTATACTGTGTTTGTTGTACAATATGTTGAATAAAATGTCTATACTGTGTTTGTTGTACAATATGTTGAATAAAATGTCTATACTGTGTTTGTTGTACAATATGTTGAATAAAATGTCTATACTGTGTTTGTTGTACAATATGTTGAATAAAATGTCTATACTGTGTTTGTTGTACAATATGTTGAATAAAATGTCTATACTGTGTTTGTTGTACAATATGTTGAATAAAATGTCTATACTGTGTTTGTTGTACAATATGTTGAATAAAATGTCTATACTGTGTTTGTTGTACAATATGTTGAATAAAATGTCTATACTGTGTTTGTTGTACAATATGTTGAATAAAATGTCTATACTGTGTTTGTTGTACAATATGTTGAATAAAATGTCTATACTGTGTTTGTTGTACAATATGTTGAATAAAATGTCTATACTGTGTTTGTTGTACAATATGTTGAATAAAATGTCTATACTGTGTTTCTTAACCAATAAGTTTCTAAAAAAACAAATAAATATTTCTATTTCTTTAAAATTTTCCATTATGTATTTGTAAAGAAAATATAACGTTTGTTACGAATAAATAAAACTTCTTGTTTCTTTTTCTGTATCAATAAACAAATATTTATTCTAAAACAAAAAAATCCACTTCTGTATTTTTAAATGAATAATAAATAAATAAACTAAATAATCTTAATGTAAAATAAATAAAAAATCATGGTCACCCTTCTACACTATTCTTTCCGTACGGCGCGTGGACTCTACCAGATGTTCATTCCAATACACTGACATTGATATTTTGCCCCCCTGATGATGAGGTTAAAACCTTGAAAACAGTAGGGTCAAACCATTTAATTCAAGTGGAAATAAATTGTGTTTTAAAAAACAAATAACAATTTAGAAAACAATCTTTTTAGGAGGTCTTCTCAAAATTTAATCCTTTGGGAAGAAAATTTATGATTATATAATATGAACACTACACATATAGCCTAAAAGTTTTGTTGCGGTTTTCTTCTCTTGCTAAGTTTTCTGCGGTTTTCTTATCAAATATGTTTTTTTCTAAATATATACATATACGGAAAAGTAACTTATCTAAATATACAGCCGCCACGTTCTTTTCCTAACTTTCTAATCATTTATATTTATTTCGTAATATTTTTTTAAATCTGTCACGCATTCGTGGAAGCCTATGTGTTACAGACATCAACAGCAAGATGGAGGAGAGGCGATTGAGATGGTATGGGCACGTTGGACGCAGAGCCACCCGATCACATTGTGAACCAGGCAATCTTCATGGACCTTCCTCGAATAACAACCAGAGGAAGACCAAATAATTCATGAGTGGTGCAAAAAGATAACCTGATGCAGAGGCACCGCCTGGGGGACGTAGTCCGGGACAGAAGAGCATACAACCTGAGGACGAGGAGAGCTGACCTCAACAGTCTTCGCAGACAGTGAGTTGGGATGAAGCCAGGGAGAAGAAGACTAATCGGCACTACGTAAATTTTCCTTTTAAAATTATTATTTAGAAAAGAAACGTGATAGATGTCTTCGAGGTTGGACGTTGGAGGCAGATGCATTATTATTCATGAACCGTAAGGTGCATCAACGTCTTTATCATCAAGAATTAAAGATTTTTAAAATGTATTTTACACATGACAAGAAATATGCATAATTTGCGAAAAAACAACAGGTAATTTAATTTGGACACACATATTAAATGGATCTGGGTTTCTTGTCTGTCATTTGTCGTGTCCTCAGTAAACTAGGTTTTTGCCTGTATCTCACTGAGGGCATATATCATGAAAAAATAAATCGATACTCTTTTCCAATTTTTTATTATATATTTTATAACCGCGTTGCACATTCTCATCAACCTGACAAACAGTGACACTCAATTACACATCCCGCGAAATCAAACTCCTCACACTTCATCACTCTGAATATTACCGAGTCTTTCTACAACATGCAGTAAAAGAATCCTTACATACGCACATTGGATATGTTGCTAGAAAGAAAGATGAAAGTTTAGAGACGCTGGTAATCATGCAAACAGTTAAGGGAAAGCTAGCAAGAGGAAGGTGTCTTTAAGATGGACGGACTGCATAAAGAAGTTACCAAGATCGTCTTTCAGCGCTGTATTTAATATATTCCAGGACTGTGAGGAATAAAAAAAGGTGCTACAAAAAGTTTTAAAACGCTTAGCACAGATTTCATCATAAATCCAGCATGTTTTATGATGCTTAGCACAGATTTCATCACAAATCCAGCATGTTTTATGATGCTTAGCACAGATTTCATCACAAATCCAGCATGTTTTATGATGCTTAGTACAGATTTAATCATAAATCCAGCATGTTTTATGATGTTTAGCACAGATTTCGTTATAAATCCAACATGTTTTTAGATTTTTTTCTTTACCCATTCTTACTGTCCTTGGTTGAGCCAGCAAAACCTTTTTAATTAGACAAAGTCTATTTAGCCATGGTACTAAAAACCACGCAAAAAAAAACAGAGAACACAATACCGATGTTTATTGTTTTCTCTTATAAGCTCCCAGCTATGTTGGTGTTTTGCATTAGTTTTACGAGAGAACAGCCCCGCCAGGAGCCAACTGGCGCGGAGGGGAGGTGAGGAGTTCAACTGGCGCAAGACAAACACCTTACAAAAACAACACACGACGAGTATTAACCCCTTGCGTGTTGCTTTGTTTGCCTTCAGTGACACAGCCTGAGGCTCCAGTTCCACCTGAACTTACTGTGCCGTGGTGTTTTTCTTTTTGTTTAACGAACTTCTTAAAGCTGTTGTTAGTGGGGCCGTAGTTTACTGATCTATTTGTTTATTGTATCTATAGAGAACGAATTTCTATGATGTACTTGTTGTGTGGCATTTAATGGTCTACCACTAAGTGTTAGAGATATGGGTGGCGTGTGTAACTTTAGGAAGCACTTGAAAACAACCCTTTTTGGGAGGTGTTATCAAAATGTATAATGGTATATGAACACCATACACATAGGCTACTCATAAAATGGAATCACATATCGGAAGATCTTAAAAGATTTCTCTGTAGTTCGTCTCACCTTGGTAAGTTTTCTTTATTTGAAAAATAATGTTCGGGTGATTGTCCGTCTCTGTGGGGTTCGTGGGCATATGCTCACGTATGTGTTTATGGATTTCGTGGGGATGAATAGTCATTTGAATGATTTATGCGACCACGTAACTTGCTTCATTAACTTTTGTCTGGTTGGTTGGAAGAGATTACCGCCTGGCAATACACCCGCCAGATTGTATTTGCAATAAAAGGGTTAAATAAATAAATAAGTTTTCTGACGGTTATTTACGAAATATTTTTTCCCGAACATATGCTCATGGGAGGAGTATCTAATCTAATGGCCGCAATCACTACCTTCCTATCCTTATACTTAGCTTTTTATTCTATAATCATTTTAGTCTGTCAATATGTTAGAAGTGGGTTCGAGTCCCGAGTTAGAGCGCCCTTGAGGAGAGTTGGCTCTCGAAACGGCGCTAAATAAATTGCTATACGTATCATGTCCGGTTCATCTCAATTTCGCTTCTTAAACTTTAACTTTTATCACAAATTTACAGTTGGGGCGTTCTTAGACATGATCAAAAATGTCACGGCCTAGGAACGATGATGGCAAAGGAAGCGCTGGTGGAACATTTCCTGGCCCCGAATATGCTCTCTATAGGAAACTCAAGTTCCAGACCCCTTTGAGGAGGGTTGGAAGAGCCATCCTTTGTAAACATACATGTCTGTTGACTGGAAGACGTCTTTACTATATAAAACTATGTTATTTGGTTTAGTAACACATGTTCCTCGCCAACGCACTCCTGAGGGGACTCTTCAGTTCATCATCAAGAGAGGATTTCAATGCCAGGATGCTGCTCAGATTTGTGAAGTTATATACATTTGTGAAGTAATATACAAGTTCACGCATTCGTGGAAGCCTAAGTGTTACAGATATCAACAGTAAGATGGAGGAGAGGCGGATGGATTGAGATGGTGTGGGCACGTTGGACGCAGAGCACCCTATCACATTGTGAACCAGGCAATCTTCATGGATCTTCCTCGAATAACAACCAGAGGAAAATCAAATAATTCGTGGGTGGTGCAAAAAGATAATCTGATGCAGAGGCACGGCCTAGGGGACGAAGTCCGGGACAGAAGAGCATCAACCTGAGTACGAGGAGAGCTGACCCCAACAGTCTTCGCAGACAGTGAGTTGGTATAGAGCCAGGGAGAAGAAGATATACATTATTTAGTCGTATTCTACTCACTCAAATATAAAGAGGCTGTAAAAAATCGTAAATGAACATAATTTTTAATGCAAAACATATTTGATTTATCAGAGGTACTGGATTTCACTTTGTAGTTTCTCCTCAAACTCTATTTCAAGATGTCATTATTACGGATCTTGCCAACCGACTTTCATGCGGAAGGTTACCAGTTCAAACTCCTCATCATGTTACTCCCCTCGAATGACATAGGTATTTATTTCGCCTAGTATTTAAGGATATCAGAATATATATTCTTTAAAAAAAATCACGTCGGTTTCCTCCAATCGTCGTCTCCCTTCAGGTGTGCCATCGGATACAGTACAGTGGGGATCATTGACTACAAAGCCCAGCAACGACGACAATACGTGCATTTCAATAACGCCACGTTTCAAATTCTTCTTCTTATTTTAGGCCTGTTATGGTCCTGCATCATTGTTTAGGAGGTCGTCCTTGAGGTTTTCTTGCTTGGGGGATTCTGTCCCTGGCCATTCTTACGGCTCTTGGTTCCACCATTCTGGATACATTTTCATTCCAGAACCTTCTTCTCTGTCGTCCCCATCTGACAATATCTTCAACTTTGCACATCCTTCGGATTTCTGTGTTTCGTACTCTATCACGAAGGATTTTGCCAGCGATACTCCTGAGTACCTTCATTTTGCTGGTTCGAAGGATATTTTTGGTTCTTACAGTGTCGGCTCTGGAGTCTATGCTGTATGCCATTATGGGGCGGACACAGGTCTTGTATATCCTCACCTTGCTTTGAATGTTCCTATACTTGTTTTTCCAGAATTGATTTTTTAAATATTCTAAGAATCAAACTAACCTGATAGAGAATCCATCAGGAATTGAACCCGGGGCGTCCACTTGTTTATTTTTAATGTTAACTGTTAGACCACGGCCATTCTTCAAGTACTCGCACTTAAATAAAAGAAACGTGCAGCGAGGAAAGTTATAAAAAACATTTGAAGACCACTATTTTTGATACGTTTTATCAATATTGTAAGATCTACAGAAAATGAAATTCTATAAATGTGGGTTTGACTGTCATAAAAAGTGAAGTTTTATTTAACAAAGTTCAAGTCGCCTTAGGGAGATCTTAAGTAATTAAACTTTTATTATTATTTTTATTCCGATTTCTTTTAGCTTCGAATGATTAATAAGTCGGTGGGTTTATTGCTGCTTATAATGGAGTCTTGGTTCAGTTAATTATATTTGGACGTGACAAAAAACAATGAAAGTAAGATAAATATTGTAATTCGTTTAATTAAATTAATACATTGTAATTTGTTTTTATCAAATACTGTTAAATTTAATTAATACATTGTAATTTGTTTTATCAATTACTGTTTAATTTCATTAATACATTGTAATTGGTTTTATCAAATACTGTTTAATTGAATTAATAAATTGTAATTTATTTTATCAAATACTGTTTAATTTTATTAATTCATTGTAATTTGTTTTATCAAATATTGTTTACTCCACTTTTTGTAACGATATAACCCTACTGGTTTCAAGGCTTTCAGGAGAGCACAAGTAACGATATAACCCTACTGGTTTCAAGGCTTTCAGGAGAGCACAAGTAACGATATAACCCTACTGGTTTCAAGGCTTTCAGGAGAGCACAAGTATGCCTTAACTATAAACAGTATAATATAAAATAGATACGGTAGAAATGACAAGATATAGAGATAGAGATTGCGTGAAAAAAAAACTGAATCAAAGGATCAAAAATGTATTTTTTTACCATGTACAGATGCGGGGAAGCGCCTAATTTAATAGCCTCAGCCACCGCTTTCATATTTTTACACTTAACTTATTTTTTTGTTATATTTCAAATCTTTCAATAATATTCTGTTCGAATCAAGAGTTATGCTGTTCTTCTGGAAAATCTGCTCTCTAAAATGTACTATTTTTTTTCTTTTTTAAATTTATTTACAAATGACAATAAATCTATATATACACAATTTGCGAAAAAACAATAGGTAATTTAATTTGAACACACAATTTTAATGGATCTGGGTTTGTTGCATTTCATTTGTCGTATCCCCAGTAAACTAGGATTTTGCCTGTATCTCACTGAGGACACAACATATAGCATGAAAAAAATAATTGATATTTATTTCCGATTTTTGATTATATAAAACCCCGTTGCACATTCTCATCAACCTGATAAACAGTGACACTCAATTACATATGTATACATCACGTGAATCAAACCTCTCACACTTTATCACTCCAGACAAACGTATAAATTGTATTTTTACTACAATATAATAGCGACAAAGCAATAATTCAACAATAAAATCACTATTATCATCATCACCATCACGCCACGTTCCTATTGGGGTATGCAAAGATAGAAAATCACATTTTCATTCATTCCAGCTCTTTTTTCCCTTCTGTCACGTTCATACACCAAGTCATGCATACTCTTGTAGCGACCATGCGTGCGGTCACTGAACCCATTGAGGCGACCCTTGGCCGCTCGGTCATCGAACTCGCATTGTAAGGAATGCGAGACAAGCACCGAGCGACCTTTGCCCGCTCGGTCATTGAACTCACTATTAGCGGAGAACGAGACAGCGACATATCTTCCGCGCTGTCCTACAAAACAATGAATACCCTACGTGATGCCAATAAATATATTGTGAGGCGGAGACGAGACGGCGACATATCTCTTGCGCCGTTTCGCGCACATTCCAAATATTATAAATACCGACGTTTATTAATAAAATACCTCTTTGCATATTCAGATTTCAAACGAGTTTTATTAAACCAACGACCATCCTCATCATCTCTCCATTAAGGAACAGCCGTTCCTAAACTCTCTTATTATAAAGGCTTGTCATGCTCTCACTCTCCTGTCATGTAAATAGTTATCACTCTCCCTTTTTCAAAATTTGATTAATTTAGTCGTAGCACGATCTTCTACATTTTCCTACACGCATCGTTTCTTCTATTATACGTTTATCTACTTTTTGAATAGTTCATAATTCATTCTGTCTACATGGTCAAACCATCTTAACACTCGTTTAATAATTTTAAGCAGAGCATCTTCTTTCCATCTGCATTGTTTCTTAGTATCGTAATTTCTTATTCTTAAGTTGCAAAACTTCGGTCACATCATGAGGGTTCTCATAGTTTGCATAACACAACTGATCATTCTAAAGAAACTAATAGCAATTGAGGTAGACCCAAGACAAATGCAGTCCTTTTAGACAATTTGGTCCATTTTAAGATCATAATTTTGAAATGTGGACATCTTTATGACTTGGCGATAATTAGTTTTATCAAAAATGTTGTGCCTTTAACATCAAGAAGTGGCATTTTCATTATATTTGCGAGAATAATGCTACGGATGACCGATATATTTGACATTTTCTGCCTTTTAGACCACTAATGGCATTTTTGTCAAATTTGAGCCTATAATGCTACAGAGGACTAATACATTTAACATTTTCTGCTTTTCAGACCACAAAGTGGCATTTTCGTCATATTATAATATTTGTTATAATGCTACGGATGACATATATTTGACATTTTCTGATTTTCAGACCACAAATTACATTTTCGTCATATTTGCACCTATAATGCTACTGATGACATACATACTCGTATATTTGACATTTTCTGCCTTTCAGACCACAAATGACATTTTCGTCATATTTGCGCCTATAATGCTACGGATGACTGATATATTTGACATTTTCTGCCTTTCAGACCACAAATTACATATTTGTCATACAATATTTTTATATATAATACTAGGGATGATATATACTTAACATTTTCTGCCCTTCAGACCACAAAGTGGCATTTTCGTCATATTTGAGCCTTAACCACAAATCACATTTTTGACGATTTTTGAGAGATACACTTTGAGAGAATAGTTGCAAAAAACTAACGAATCAAATAAATAAGTCTAAAATGAATGAAGAGTGAGGAAGAAGTAGACCGAATAATGATTGGGATGTTGGAAAATTTGCAAGAAAGGGAAAGGTAAGGAGTATAAGAAAGAGAGACGAGGCAACAGCTGTATTTCCTCATAGAAAGGCGTAGAGTTGTCCTCTTTATGAACCACAAAAGGAATATGACATAATGGTACATGCATAGTATTAAAAGGGGCATTCGCGAAGATTGATAATAATTTGATTTTATCTTTTCCGTGTGACATACACTCATACAAAAAAACACACACACACACACAAAGTCACTATAAAAAAATAAAGTAGCTGTTTGATTAATTATAGCTCTAAGATTGATTATTGCAAAGTCCAGAGATATTAAAATAATCACATGAATTAAATCGTCAGTCTAATGCCCCAGTCTAATGCCATTTTGAAAGCAGGATAAACCGGGAAGCAATCCAATTACTCCAATGGGATTTTTACAATCGGAATAAAAGTTTTCCTTCGATGCAATTATGTTAGAAAGAATGATTCAGATAAGTGCATATGAGTGGAATAAAATGTACGTTATACACATGTCAAAAGAATGTTCGTTAATATGGAAAGAATATAATTCCACTTTCAGGTTAGTTTTCTTATTATTATCGTGTCAATGGCACTAAATATATCCGCTGCAAATTGGACATCACAAATTAAGTCCTCTTTGGTACATACATATAAACCATCAAACATTTTCCTATCAGGGTAGGTAGAAATAAAAGTACGCCAGAGTTTAAAATCTCGACATATAACAATATATAAACATATGTGTACTTAAATAAATAATAAATAAATAAATACAGGTTTATTGATAGCAACATAGTATGTACATAATACATTTAGACACATTTCAATAACACATTAAAAAGATAATACATTAAAAAACAGAAGCTATCAAAAGGTCTGGACTCATCTAATAACATCCCCCCGGCCAAGATACACCCCAACAATATAGGGCGAGCCCAGCCACGGGGACACCAGATGTTTTTTAGCCCATACTACTTCGCTTCTTCAGTCTTTTTTCACATCAACGTTTCACTACCATACTCCCAGGCAAGATTTTTTCTTCTGAGTATATGCCATTCATTCTCTCTGCATGTCCAAACCAACTTTAAGCTTCTTTCCTCATCTTACTTAAGACATCAAATGTTTACATGCATTCATTTCTAATATCTCTGTTCCCTCTTCTTTCAAACATTGACACTCCACAAATTTTTCTTAGTGCACGAATCTCCACAGCATTAATCTTACTCTTATCCTTCCCTTCCACGCATTAAGGTAGGTACCAATACACTATTATGTATTGTCATTTTTGCTGCTGTTGATGTTCCACGGTTGTTGTTTATAGCTTTAAGTGCTCCGGTTTACCTTGTTCCCTGTTGTTACCCTTCTTGCAATGTCCTTTTCAAATCGCTTATCACCTAATTAGTAAAATGCTCGGTTTCCATCCGGGTGTTTCTGGTTCAATTCCTGATACTAACAATAATAATCTCAGACTGGCTCGTCTAGTAACATTAAACACTAGACGTGTACAGTACCCGGTGGTAAGTAACACACATCAGGCTTAAGAAAGAGACTGTCGGCCATAATCGGCTAACTTCGGCTTTGTGGAGCATCGTCTCTGTCCCTAGAACGCTTGACAACGACTGACAAATCGCAACGGAACACGTGTGTGAATGACAAAGACGACGCTCTACAACGCCGAAGTTAGCCGATTATGGCCGATAGTATATTTCTTAAGCCCGATGTGTATTACTTACCGCTGGGTACTGTACACGTCTAGTGTATAATGTCACTAGACGAGCCAGTCTGAGATTATTATTGTTAGTATCAGGAATTGAACCAGAAACACCCGGATGGAAACCGAGCATTTTACTAACTAGGTCACGGAGGTCAACAATATCTAAATTCTAAGCTGAACTATAAGCAGAGTTTATATAGTCCGGTAAGTGGCGACCTCTTACCCAAATAGCACGCAGATATAAATAGCAAGACCTGCAACGGGTCGGCCAGTGCAGCGAGGTGCATGCACGGTCCCTCGCCACTCGCGAGGAGGTCATCTCTTGGGATCGACTCGTTTTTTCCAAACCCGTTAATAAAGTTTACGTAATATTTTTTTTTATTTATATTTGATAGATTATTTATGAACAGGCAAAAGCCTAATTTATTAAGGACATGACGAATGAAAGGCAACAAACCAGATCGTGAGTCTACGTTAAATTACCTTTTTTCACAAAATATGTATTTATAAAATTGTCATTTATTAATAAAATAAGTTAATAAAATGTATTAAAACCCCTTATTATACATCTCATCACGCAATTACCCTACCGGGGTAGGCAGAGATGGCAGAGTGCCAGACTTTTCAATCTCGATATACACCCTTCGACTATTTTGTATCCATACACTTTATCATACAACTTTTCTCTGACAATTTACATATCATTTATAGTTAAGGCATTAACATTGCGGAGGTTTAAAGATATTGTAATTTATTTTATCAAACACTGGTTATTCCACTTTTTGTAACGGTATAACTCTACCGGGTTCAAGGCTTTCATCTCATCATCAGGGGAGCACAAATAATACTGAATTATGTTCGAACTGGTACTGACATACACGCTTCTAGCGGTAAACATTCGGGTTAACCAATTCAGTGCATCGGGGTGAACATCTGGCAAACACATATATTCCAAGAATCTCACAAGGATAAGGAAATGTAGTTTAAATGTTCGATTTAAAATTAGCATTTTGCATGTAGTAACATTACATCCTGGGTCTGAATTGCCCTAGATGGCCTGAAAAAAATCAAGTGGAACATCTAAAGCTGTTTTAAGATATCCAACCATTTTGATGGTCCTATGTACCCTTTGCATAAACACCACCCCTAGCCCCCAAGTTGAAAGATTTCGGTCTTCTAGTGTAAATCGTACTAGATGGGGACTTATTTTGCCCCCTATAACAGCGTGAGTGGGTGTGGGATCGAATTAAACTATCAAGCAGTTTTCTTAAGTTCAACAGCTTTATTGTTCATTTCCTCGCGAAGTATATGCAATTTATAGTTAATAAACTTAAGAGATCGACACTTCTTCTTCCCAGTGTCCTGTCAGGTCCCCCAACGTTGAATATCACTTGAGAGTAGACATATTTGTCCCCGGCAGCCCGAAAAAGATCTCCAACGCCCCTTATGCCAGTCCAATCACGTATATTGCGGAGCCAGGAGATTTATCTCCTGCCAACACCTCTTCAGCCTTCCATTTTGCCTTGGATGATCAGGTACAGTAATTTGTACTTTGCTCCACTAAGTACACGTACATGACCCAAGTAGGACACATTTCGGATTTTAATATTAGTCAGCAACTCTCTATCAACTTTGGCTCTTTAAAGAACCCTTGTGTTGCTGACCATATCCATCCAGGGTATCCGTAGCATTCTCCGGTGCATCCATATTTCGAATGCTTCCAGTCGGTTCATACTACTAACTTTGAGGGTCCATGATTCCACTCCATGCAATATCAATGACCGAACGTAACATTTGACTAACCGTTGTTGAAGTTTCAATCGACACTGCAATCATTTTATTTGAGGGGACAACGTAGTTAGGTGACCATACCGTGAAGTTAAAGTTGATTATTGATCTAACCAGTGATATGTAGAGAGGGCTTAATGGATCAAACCCATTAAAATCCTTATACAGTTTCGTCTCAAACCTCAGTCCAGAAGCTGCTCTAAAACTACTATATTTTTTCAAAAATACCATCGCGAGTATCCAAACACCGTGAAAATAGGAAAAGCATAACGATATCTGCACACTTCAGAGTACGAATATGACGGGCAGGTCTCCTTGAACTCTTGTCCCGGAGCTAGAGGCTCTTCAAGAACGGGCAGAATTGCCGGGGAAAAGTTTGCGTAGGCTCTCGTATAGTCTTAACCAGGAGTCGCCTAACTTTGTTTGCAAGGAGAAAAAGAACAGATTCAAAACAAAAATTAAAAAATCCAGTCAAAGAAATGCTGCACTTTGAAATCCATAACGGAACTGTTCTCCAAATAAAGAGGACTATGGAACTATGATTGTAAAATATAAACACAGTTTTTTGACCTGTCTTAGACCTTAAATAGGCTCTAGTTGATATACAACTAAGGGTAGAGGCACCAAATTTAAACTGGAACATTTTCTGACCCTGTGGTTGGTTGGCATGTATTGCATAGTATCTGTCAACTTGTGAGTTACTCGTAATAGATCGATTCTCGATGGTTTCCAAAAATAGGTTACAGCTAGTTTCATGTATTAAGTGTAAACATAAGTTGTGTCCGTTTTTTTACAAATGAGCACCAAAAGTAAAACAAAATGGTAAAGGTCCCAGCAGAAATTTTTGATGTTTTCACTCAAAACATGTGGAACCCAAGCGCCGAACTTCTGGACTTTTCCCGTTGATTTAAGATGGCGGTATACAGTCATGTGACTAAAATTCATCTGTTCAGCCAATTCTACGGTGGTTTGAAGGGGATGTTCATGAATAATATGGTTTAAGCGGTCCTCATCGAAGTCCACTGGAGGTGTCGAAAATGACCACTTTAGTCTTCTTTACATTTCATTTTGAAGGCTTGTAATCAAATAAAATAATATACTCGTATGTAACGTTAAAGCACAATATCTTGTAGAGCAAAAAACATAATATCTTGTAGAGTAAAAAATTTCTTTCGAATGAAGTATAACCTTTACCATTTTGTTTTACTTTAAGTGCACATTTTTAAATTAAAAAAAAAACGGATACAACTTATGTTAACACCCAATAAAACAGCTTACAGCATGGCGACTCGTGATTCTTAAAACTGACGGTTTAATTTATGGGACCGGCTTCTTTGCTTTCTTCATAGTCGAGCTTGCTGAGTCGAGTCGTAACCAAATAGTAACTAAAAAAATATCTTCTGAATAAAAATATAACTTAAAAATCATTTTTTTGTCTTTTTGGCCAGTCCGAATTCTATATATTCCATTGTTTTATTTTACGATAAAATTGTGTGTGTATAGTGCCTAAAGCGTTTATTGTCATGTGAAAATCTCTTACAACACACTAGAAATACGTTTTTAAGATGTTTGAGGTAAAAACAGACCGTAAGTATTTAAAAAAATTACGTTTCAACGAGAATCGAAACCGTAACCTCTGAGTTGGAAGACAGAAAGTTTATCAAATAGATCATGGAGAACGTTGAGTTTTATATTATTTATTTATACCCTGAAGTCGTAAGAGTTTTTAAATTTATTTAATGCTTTATTGTAAAATAATCTGGCAGGCTTATTGCCAGATGGCAATCTCTTCCAACCAACGAGACAACAGTTAATAAAATAGGTTACATGGTCGCAAAAATATTCAAATTATTATTAACTTAATAATACACATATTAAAATATAAGGGAAATATATTAACCAAAAGAAAAGGAAGAGATGGTGGAGAGGAAAGTTATAAAATCCAACAATGAAACACGTTATATTACTGACTTGAAGTTAAGAATTTTGACACTCACTTTTAAAAATATGCCAATGACGGAGCGAGTCAGACATTGTTTTGTAACTGGTTAAAATCATAGTTAGTATTACATAACCATGTTAGTATTACATAACCATGTTAGTATTACGAGTTAGCATTACATAACCATGTTAGTATTACATAACCATGTTAGTATTACGAGTTAGCATTACATAACCATGTTAGTATTACATAACCATGTTAGTATAACGAGTTAGTATTACATAACCATGTTAGTATTATGAGTTAGTATTACATAGCCATGTTAGTATTACGAGTTAGTATTATATAACCATGTTAGTTTTACGAGTTGGCATTCCATAACCATGTTAGTATTACGAGTTAGTATTACATAATCATGTTAGTATTACGAGCTGGCATTACATAACCATGTTAGTATTACGAGTAGTATTACATAACCATGTTAGTATTACATAACCATGTTAGTATTACGAGTTGGCATTACATAACCATGTTAGTATTAAGAGTTAGTATTACATAGCCATGTTAGTATTACGAGTTAGTATTACATAACCATGTTAGTATTAAGAGTTAGTATTACATAACCATGTTAGTATTATGAGTTAGTATTACATAGCCATGTTAGTATTACGAGTTGGCATTACATAACCATGTTAGTATTACGAGTTAGTATTACATAACCATGTTAGTATTACGAGTTGGCATTACATAACCATGTTAGTATTACGAGTTAATATTACATATTCATGTTAGTATTATGAGCTGGCATTACATAACCATGTTAGTATTACGAGTAGTATTACATAACCATGTTAGTATTACGAGTTAGTATTACAAAACCATGTTAGTATTAAGAGTTTGTATTACATAACCATGTTAGTATTACGAGTTAGTATTACAAAACCATGTTAGTATTAAGAGTTTGTATTACATAACCATGTTAGTATTACGAGTTAGTATTACATAACCATGTTAGTATTAAGAGTTAGTATTACATAACCATGTTAGTATTACATAACCATGTTAGTTTTACGAGTTGGCATTACATAACCATGTTAGTATTACGGGTTAGTATTGCATAATCATGTTAGTATTACGAGTTAGTAATACATAACCATGATAGTATTAAGAGTTAGTATTACATAATCATGTTAGTATTACGAGCTGGCATTACATAACCATGTTAGTATTACGAGTAGTATTACATAACCATGTTAGTATTACGAGTTAGTATTACAAAACCATGTTAGTATTAAGAGTTTGTATTACATAACTATGTTAGTATTTTGAGCTAGTATTACATAACCATGTTAGTATTAAGAGTTAGTATTACATAACCTTGTTAGTATTACATAACCATGTTAGTATTACGAGTTGGCATTACATAATCATGTTAGTATTACGGGTTAGTATTGCATAATCATGTTAGTATTACGAGTTAGTATTACATAACCATGTTAGTATTAAGAGTTAGTATTACATAACCATGTTAGTATTATGAGTTAGTTTTACATAGCCATGTTAGTATTACGAGTTAGTATTACATAATCATTTTAGTATTACGAGTTTGTATTACATAACAATGTTAGTATTACGAGTTTGTATTACATAACCATGTTAGTATTACGAGTTAGTATTACATAACAATGTTAGTATTACGAATTAGTATTACATAACCATGTAACTATGTTATTATCTGAAGAGAAATTTCAATGTTATCATAACCAGAAGAATGATAATTCATATAGATTCGCTGACCGGAGTGCTGCATCCCTGCACTGTATCCCGTGTCTATATGTTAGGAGCATGATTCGAGAATATGGGCAAGACAGGGCCGCTCCGGCGTTATATGGACCACTCGGGCATCTCGAGAGCAGCGAGATATTGTACAGAGCAAATATTGGTACTGATCTAGATAAAAGGCCATTGGGGTAGTTCGTGTTATGCTTTCTTATCTTCGGTAATAATAAATATATATGTATTGGGACTGGACAATAATAACGGACACAATAATACTTGGCAATCGACCAGATGCTATAATGTACAATAAAACTCGAAGCATGGTCGAGCTTTTTGATATACGATTATATGGATACTGCAAATTATTTTGATGACGCCGTTGATATTATGGATTGCGTTTGTAAATGAATATGTGAAAGCTAGGGATTTAAGTGGGAATAAGGACGTATATGCACTGTGCGAATATTTCAGCTAAGTGTTTAGTACTTAATAATATTAATAAAAAGGACACTTGAACATATATAGTGCCATTCAGAGATCAAACTCTCCTCAAGGACGATCTTACTCAGAAACGAACGAACGAAAAATAGTTATATTATTTATATTGTTAGTAAGACTTATGGGTGACCCACGTGTAACGTCTTTTTTGTCAGTGATATCAGAGATTACCTTTTCTACTTTTCTATCATCTGTGTGTGTGGGGGTGTATAATTTGAGGAAGTATTTAAGTAGTTGCCTTCCCTTTAGTTGTTTATGGATCCCCCTTCGAACCCGATACTTGGCTGAAATAAGCTCGAGATGTTATAAGCGAACATAAGTTCTTCTCCCTGGTTCCATCCCAACTCAGAGTCTGCGAAGACTGTTGGGGTCAGCTCTCCTCATCCTCAGGTTGTATGCTCTTCTGTCCCGGACTACGTCCCCAAGGTCGTGCCTCTGCATCAGGTTATCTTTTTGCATCACCCACGAATTCTTTGGTCTTCCTCTGGTTGTTATTCGAGGAAGATTCATGGAGATTGCCTGGTTCACAATGTGATAGGGTGCTCTGCGTCCAACGTGCCCACACCATCTCAATCCATCCACCTCTCCTCCATCTTACTGTTAATGTCTGTACCACCTAGGTTTTCTGTATCTTAGCGACACACCAGCTGACCACCTTACCATGCGCATTTCAGCAGTTTCTAGTTGCCTGGAGTAAGAGTTATACATCGTCCAGCATTTGGAGCCATAGATGAGTGCGGGTCTGACAATCTTTTGGTATACTTTTCCTTTTAACTTTACTGGCATTTTTGGATCACATAGAACTCCGGTCATTGATCTAAACTTCATCCATCTCACACTAATTCTATGTGTTACATCTGCTGCACATCCTCCATCGCTATGGATGAGTGACCCAAGATACTTAAAGGAGTCACAATTTGGTAATGTTTCTCCATCCACTTGCATTACGGGAGTGACAGAGTTTGTGTTCTCGAATAGTACGTATAGATACTCTGTTTTCTTTCTGCTCAGTCTCAATCTATTGCCCTCTAAGGTTTCTCTCCACCTTTCCAGACTATTTTGCAGGTGTTCAAGTTTTTCACTTATTAATACCGATATCGTCTGCAAATAGTAGGATCTTTAGGAGATTGTTCATTTCCTGGTAAGTTAAATATAAGCGAACATAACCAAAGGAACGAATTGACTTGTCAGCGGCCCTGGCAGTATCGCCAGGTTCTAGCGTCCTCCTGAACACCCCGCCCTACAGCACCACGATGGAAGCATCGCGGCTCTCAGGTACAGTAACATACCGTCCACAGCGCAAGACGACAGAGAAGAAGGCACAGCTCGGCTATCAGAATTCGAATTAATCTTGATAAGACCTCTCAATTTTTTTTTTTGGTATTTAAGTGCTTCCTAAAGCTGCATACGCCACCCATATCTCTGATACAAGGAGGCAGACCATTGAACGCCACGTAATCAATAATGGCTAAAGCCTTATCATAATACCTCGCCCTATCGGATTGATTTTGAACAATCGATTTATTTTAAATGAAGATGAAAACGAATTAAGAATTTATATGGAATTAGTGAAGGAGGAACGAGACCACTTCGTCACCTAGTGAAGCGGTTCTCTATATCTATAAAAAATAGGGTTTTTAGCATTTTTTATGTACTTGCATTCGACGGTTTAACTTTCCATTAAAACTTTATAAATAATAATTATTTTTTGTAAATAGTAAACGTTAAAATGGTTAGTAAAAATATTTGTCAAATAAATGCTATGGAAATACGTACATTTGAAACATAGGGTGACAATACATACATATGTTATAACAGATTACGGAAAGAAGTGATTAGGGATGAATGCAACCTTAAGGCTGATGTGTTGAGTAAGATGAATAAGAACACTGAGTAGGAATGGATATGTAAAAAGAATGATTGATTAAGACTTGTTGTAGGCATTGCATGTATGTTGTAGGCATTGCATGAAAATGCGTTTGGATGTAGAAAAGGCGAGGGTTGTGTGTCAAAATAGGAAAGTCTGCCTCACAGTCCTGTCTGCCTACCCTGACACGGTAATGACGTGATACATTCATACGTATGATGTGATGATAATTATAAGTTAATCAGGATAAATAAAGTTTATTTATATCTATTATTTATATAGGGTTGCGCAACACGAACTGCAGTTTTAAATTTAAATTAAGTTTTGCAATCATGTACCGCTGCACGATTATTTTATAGGTTATGTAGATGACCTATGCCCATTATAAATGTTATACGTTTGACAACTGAAAAATGGTGGTGAGTTTAAAATTGCAGCTCTTGTTGCGCAGCCCTGTGATATTTCACCTACGGTCAATAGAAATTGGTATCGTAACATGATACAAACTTTTTTTTGGCACCAATTGAAAGATTTGTACTTGGAAAATATGTAGTTCCAGCAAGATGGTCATACTTGTCATACTGCTGATGAAACAATGGCTTTATTGCAGGAAATGTTCTCCGACCGTGTCATTTCTCGTTGTGGAAATGCGAATTGGCCGCCACGATCGTGTGATTTAGCCCCTTTAGACCTATTCTCACATATGGCATCGAAGCGAGGGTGGACAATGTCAGGACAAAAAGTATGCTAAGGACAACGGAAATGAGAACTCTGCGCGCTATTGCTGGGAAGACTTTGCGTGATCGTGTAAGGAACACCACAATTCGAGAGGTCTGTGAGGTCCAAGATGTGGTCAGATGGAGACGACAGCGTCGACGATACTGGTACTAGCATGTACAGAGAATGAATTCTATAAGAATTCTATACATAGCTCTGCATGGGGTACCGGATGGACGGCGTCCGCCAGGGAGACCCCCGAAACGATGGAGAGATAGCTGGAGCTCAGCATCACAGGACAATCCTGCAGTAACAGACTCTTGAGAGTCTAAAGAAAGTTTAAGAAGAAGATGACTTTTTCTCAGGGGTTATGTTAAATCTCAAATGTACGCCAAGAATCCAAAAACCATCGCTGACCTTAAATCCAACATCACCCGTGTCATTGTAGATATACGTATGCATTTATGTGAATTCGTCAATGAAAATTTTGCTCAAAGAGTCGTCATCTGTAACAGGAGCCGAGGTGGCCATTTAGCCGATATCAATTCTCATCTGCAGTAGTTACATTGATACTAATAAATATTAACATTTAAAACAACCCTTAATTAAAAAAAGCAGTTTTTGTTGCGCCACCATTAAACACATTGTAATTTGCTATATCAAACACTGTTTATTTCACTTTATATAATGGTATAACCCTACCGGTTCCAAGATTTTCACCTCATCATCAGGGGAGCGCAAACAAAACTCAGTATTGTTAATGCTCCCCTGATGTTGACGTGAAAACCTTAAAACGGGCAGGGTTATTTAGCTGTATGTTAAAACTGGAATAAATAATGTTTGACTCAAACAAATTATAAAGTTTATTTTAAACTAAATAATATGCAAACAACTAAGTTTCTCAGAATCACAAAGATCAACGAATGTCAGCAGCTAACAATATATAATATAAAAATAGAGGCCTTTGTTAGGCTTTGAACGAATAAAGGGTCAGAAAGAAGGGACCCTTAAAAATACCTGGGTATTTTTTAAACAAGCTCGAATGGACCTTTCCATCTTGTTGTTTATTTGACTGTTAAATAAACTCATATTCATCTGAAGATCAGAGTCAGCATTGACGGAGCCAATAGTTTGGTCGGTAGAAAGGTATGTCGGTTTCAAAATAGCCTCGTAGTCGAGGATCCATTCAATTCAGTCGGAAAGTGAAGTTACGCAGTGGAGTTTTATACAATTTTTTTTTATTTTTCGCCTCTATTCGTATTTTCTTCCTCTTTGAGTAAAGATGTTGCACACCAGCAAACTCACCGGCCACGCTGCTGTACTGGATCCGATAACACACCTGAAATGAGACGATCGGAGCACGCCAGCACGTTTTTTCCGTATTTTTTTAAAGAAGAGATATTACATGAATATCTACAAAAAAATTGTAGTTCGTCTTCTCTTAGTAGGGTTTCTTACGAATATGTTTTTCTAAGTTTCTATTCTAATGGCCGCAGCCGCCACCTTCTAACTCTTATAAATATGTGTATGTGTGTGATAGGAACACACCGGGATGTTTATTTCTCTTTTTTAATAGATATGGCTGAATTCATAGGTTTTCGTATACCCCGAATACTAGGTAGAAACATGATTATGTTATTCGAAGGGAGTAGCACTGTGCGGGGTTCGAACCAAGAGAATTTTCCAAGGGCCGCACATAAATAAGAATAATTGCAAATTTTGTTCCAATATTTATTTCGATATCTGGCTTTACAACGAAATTCGTAATTATTTTTTGGCACAAGTTATTGATTTGGCTGCAGAAATACACAGAAAGTTTTCAATCAGTGTAAATCTCAAAAAAAAATTATACTACAGCTAGATATGAAGAGAAAACATGTATTGAACTAATACCATAATGTATTTGTATGATTGTATAACGACTTAGAATTCTAAGTTATTAATTCGTAAAAGTATTTGTATGGTTATAAAATAAACATAATTCGTCATATATGACCGTGGGCCGTGGGTTGACCAGTCCTGGTCTATACCATACTCACCCTAAAGCTTAATGCCGCACTGTCACATATCGGAAAAATACACAAAGGTTATTTGAAGTTCCTCTTCTCAAGGAAAGATTTCTTATAAAATATGTTATTTTAAACATTTTCAGACCATGAAAAGATCCCACTCTTATAGTCTAAATCCCGACCTTGCTATAATTTCACAAAAAATTTTAAAATATTTTTAATCTGTCTAAAACAGCGCTTTATAAATTGTCATTTTATTATTGTGATAGTGATGTGTTTCTGATACACGAAAATATTGAAATTCGTTAAGCCAATGCGTAATAAAAATGGGGGGGGGGGGGGGGGGAAATCATAAAAGCAATATGAGTAGATCTTTTGTGAACGTTCCAGTCTTCGTGAAGTTTTGTTTGATGGACACTTATCCTGTCAAAAGGTGACCCTCATTATTTCCCCTTTTACAAATATCAATATTTACTCTGATGTCCAGCAAGTCGTGTTTTTTTATACGATTCGTTTAATATTTTAGTTGTATCAAACGATATATTAAAATTTCACGTTTCGAAAAACAAGTTAATGACAGTGAGAATTCGAATCGAAAGTGGTGACAACGGTAAATTGATAATATTTCTAGCTCCATTGATTTATCTCATTTCAAAGTCCTTTGCACATAACTCTGCGTCTCCTGGTATACGTTGTCAGACTCGTTCGAGGAGTTGTGAGCTGTCCAGCATTACTACAAAGATTAGCGTTAAATGTTACTAACAATTACACTAGACTGCGCCGGCAAGAACTGTTCTCAATGACATATGCAACAACGGGTCTTCCAGCCGCTATGCCTGTTGGAAGGGCCTTAACTCTTTTGAACGGGACTGCTTTGGATATTGACATATTTCATATCACATTACCAAAAGCAACAGTAAATTTTCTTCTAAGATTGAGCGCGTTAGAAAGCACTCATCAACGTATCTAAGTGACTTTGAATATACGAGTATGTGTATGTTTGTGTGTATATATTATGTTATGTATGCATATACATTATTTTTTATTACATATAATTTTTCTTTCTTTTTAATGTTAACATTTCTTGTATTTTTTCAATGTGGCTAAGACTATTTGGAGAAAATAAATAAATCAAAAACAGGTATCGTTAATTCGAACGAAAAATAAATATTACAAAAAAAAACAAACAAAGTAAACACGTATAAAACAAACAAAGTAAACACGTATAAAACAAACAAAGTAAACACGTATAAAACAATTCAAAATTTTATGACTTATTTCATGAAAATTATAGTAAAATGTAAATGATTAACATTACAACAAAATATAGAATGTCATAAATAACAAAAATGAAATTATTAAGGGAGGAAGCTATAAAGGGAATGAATAAATACATACCATCACGCTGTTTCCTTACTAAAGTCATAATTTCCAGTCAGTAATATGACGTGTTTCATTCCTCACTGTATATGAAAAGGAATGTTCGGGTGATTGTCCGTCTTTGTGGGCATATATAATATATGCTCACGTATGTGTTCATGGATTTCGTGGGGATGGATAGTTATTTGAATGTTTTATGCGACCATGTAAACTTGCTTAATTTAATTTTGTCCGGTTGGCTGGAAGAGATTCCTGCCTGGCAATAATCCAGCCAGATTGAATTTGCAATAAAAGTGTAAAATAAATAAATTTAGTGTTACAAAAATCGACGTCACAAGGTCTACAACAACGCCTTGTATAGGAGCATTGGAGCGCGGCTTAATGAGCCATTCTGTAGTTTCTCACCGCAGACCGTCCTGTCAGTTTGTATACAAAGCGTTAGCAAAAAAATATACAAGTTCATGTCTTATCCTTATTGCCACAAAAAGGTGCATTTTGGAATATATACTTACGTAGTTTTCGCGGAATAATTAATTCGCGTATAACGATGTCTTTATTTTGTCTCAAATTTTACTTTCTTTTAAAAATCTGGCTCGATTTTAATTTTGCTCCGGCCCTCCCCGAGGGATTTGGACGTCCGTGTTTGAGAATAGGAATTTACTGACTGAGGGCATTCATTACTGCTGAATACTTAGTAATTGCGTATTCTTTCCAAAATCTGGGAATGTCACAAGGGATTATAATTATAATCATTAGAAAAGAACGACTCAAAATGAAAAAAAAAAATAAGAATCATAAAATTTGTTTTTTTTTTTAAATAATGTGTATGGTGCAACAAAAGCATTAAGTCTAGTTAAATTTAAATGATTTTTTGCGACCATGTAACTTACTTAATTTACTTTTATCTGGGGGGCTAGAAGAGGTTGCCGCCTAGCAATAAACCCGCCAGATTGTATTTGCAATAAATGTGTTAAATAAATTAAAAAAGTAGGCAGAGAGAACAGAGTGTCACACTTGCTTATCTCGACATACATAATATATTTCCCCTCTTCCACATCCCTACACCTTAAATTCAACGATTCCTCAACCTTCTAATTTTTCTTTCTTTCAAAACATCATTCACTTGATTCAATCATATTATCCTTGGTCTTTCTCTACCACGTCTTCCATTCACATTTACACAATATATTTGTTGTGTTAGTCTTTTTACATTCCCTCGTTTCACGTGCCCAAACCATCTCACAGTGGCCTTCTCCACCTTACTCAACACACCAGTTGTAAGTTTACATTCATCCCAATCACTTCATTTCGTATACTGACCTACATTTTCCTGCATGTATTCTTCTAAGCATGAGCATTTCAACATAATTTATTTACCTCCTTTTTTTATCATTTTTCACATCCACGTTTCATTCACATACATCAAAGTATGTACTAAAATCGTCTGTAGAATGTCATCTTAGCAGATTTTGATGCTGTCCAGTTCGAGTGTATTTGTTTCAGTATCCCATTTCCTATAGCTATACTCGTACGTACAAGCAAACCATTACACCGTTTTCATGCTAGAGAAGGCAGAAAGGATAAAACGTCTGAATTTAATATCGACACACATTTTGTCTCTTTCACATCTTTACACTTTCTATATTATTTATAGTTAAGGCATTAACGTTGTGGAGGTTTAAAGACATTGTAATTTGTTTTATCAAACATTGCTTGTTCCACTTTTTGTAACGGTATAACCCTACCAGTTTCAAGGTTTTCCCCTTATCATCAGGGGAGCACAAATTAGACTTTTGTTTGTGCTCCCCAGATGATGCCCTTGTCCCGCTGCCCCCTCAAGTCTCGCCGAAAATTTTCAGCGTCTTTTCAATCATGGATTAGCGCTACGCTCAAACAGAAATTGTGTATCGGCCTTCCCAGTTCACCGCTCCTCTTTTTTACGTCGTTCTTTACTGTCCATGCAGTGAGACTCTGAAATCAGTTACAAACCAATATAAGACTTGCTTCGTCCTTGGCATGCTTTAAGAAGCGACTGAAAAAACTCTTAATTCCTAGTCAGTAAAATAACGTGTTGTATTCCTATTTTTTTTTCCTTCCCTCTCCACCGTCCCTTCCTTTCCTTTTGATTGATGATATCTCCCTTTATATGAAAAGTAATTTTTGGGTGATTGCCCGTCTTTGTGAGGTCCGTGGGCATATGCTCACGTATGTGTTTATGGATTTCGTGGGGATGGATAGTAATTTGAATGATTTATACGACCATTTAACTTGCTTCATTTACTTTTGTCTGGTTGGTTGTAAGAGATTGCCGCCTGGCAATACACCCGCCAGATTGTATTTGCAATAAAAATGTTGGCAGCAAAAAACTATTATCATCTTAGCATCTTAGCTGAACTTGAGTTTTTTTTACACTACTGCAGATTTACCACTTCGGCCAATAGACTTTGTCATTTGTCAACAGTACACAATATAATAATATGCTTTGCGGGTTATATCTGGCTTCATTTGCGTGTTTCCATTTTGGTTTAATTTATTTTATTTTATTGGTTTTGAAAAATGTCCAGCTTACTTTATAAAAATAAGATAGTCATACATAAAAATGCAACTAGTTTTGTCCTAGTTTTTGGAGCTTACAACACCCTAGATTGTCCACATTGCCCTAGTCCAGCATTTCGAAATATGACAACCCTATGTTAACAGACCTTATTTCTGAAAAACACAGAAGTTTTAAGAGTTGGAATGTTTTACATATAATACATAAAGTATTGGATCATATTTATTTAATTTTCAGGTTAATAATTGTTAACTATTTATTTGTTCTGTATATCGTTGAAACTCATTAAAAGTAGTGTCAAAAGAGGTTATTTTAATGACCGACCGTTCCATTGCGTGAACAAATTTTTTGTAATCAATGTAAGTTTGAAACATCAATTTGCAATGTTTGAGTAGTTTTGTTGCTTGAAAAATGTGATTCTACACATCTGTATACAAAGTTGTGTATACCTTCTATGTGTTGTATTTTTGGAGAAAAAGGGATCACAAATTTGGGGGAAATGTGAATTTTAGTGGGAATCGGAAAAGGAACAGTAGAAACTGATACTATCTACCATGCCTACCAGTCACGTTTGGATACTATCTATCATGCCTACCAGTCACGTTTTGATACTATCTACCATGCCTACCAGTCACGTTTGGATACTATCTACCATGCCTACCAGTCACGTTTTGAATTGAATTTTAATACTGAAGGTATGTACCATATAGCAAAAAAACTTTAAAAAATAGGATTTCTAACTTGAACTATAAATTACGAGTATGTCGAAATTCTTTTCGAGGAGTTTTCGTCGTTGTTTCGAATCCTGTGCTGTGCTTCTCCCCTCGAATGATATAGGTGTTTTCTCTAAGTTGTACTTAAGGGTTGAAGAATATATATAAATTAAATCACGTTTATTATTTAAAATAAGGTGGCCTACCTTAAATAAAATGATATTTCAGCTTCACATGTGAAAGTTCACTTACCTGAAAAGAAAAAAAAAACATTTTTATTAGAAAGAAAATAATAAATTGTTATTTGTCAAATATTATTGATATGATAGTACTGCTCAATGATGGTTAGCCTTTTTAGTATATGTCATGATAAAGGACAATTTATATAGCGCCATTTAGATAACAAACTTTCCTCAAGAGTTCTTTAAAAATCTGTAGTTTAAAAATCGGGTTAACAGTTAACATACTCGTACTACCCTGATGTTCGATTATTTGGACTGAAGACAAAATTGTCTCCCAGCCATTTTTCTTAAGAAGCTCTTGAGAAGTACCACACAAATAAATAAATAAATGTTCTATTTTTCGGATAAATAAAGAAGTTTACAGAATCCTGCTTTAAACTTGACCCAGGACCTGCAGGATTGGATACGGGGTACGCCGAGTTTGAGACATAGCAGACAACCATGACGGTCAACATTGATCACACTATGAAGAAGAAGGCTCAGAGTCGATTCAGGGCTCCAAATAGACCAAGTCAGTTGGTCACCAAATGCCATCCTTTCCGAGAGCTCTATTCAGCCGTCAGATATTAAATCATGGTTCAATTTATATAACATTAAAGTCATGCATTTAAGGAGACAGAGGAATCGATTCTATTATGTGTTAACATAAGTTGTGTCCGTTTTTTTTTTTTCAAATTTAAAAATGAGCACCAAAAGTTAAACAAAATGGTAAAGTGTATAAGTCATTTGAAAGAAAATTTTCTGCTCTACAAGATATTGTGTTTGCTTTAACGTTACATATATTATTTTATTTGATTACAAGCCTTCAAAATGGAATATCAAGTAGACGAAAGGGAGCATTTTTGACACCTCTTTCTGTTCGCGTTCATTTGAGGTAATACAGCTGCCAAAGCTGCTCGCGATATTTGCGAAGTGTACGGTGAAGATGCTATGAATGAAAGGACAGCTCGTCAGATACAGTCATGTGACTACAATTTATCTGCTCAGCCAATTCTACGGTGTTTTGAAGGGGATCTTCATGAAAAATATGGTTTAAGCGGTCCTCATCGAAGTCCACTGGTCGTCCGGAACGCTCCATGTCTTTCAGGTCGAAATTACCGTCTTTGAAACGCAAAAACCATCGACGAGCAGGCCTTTCATTCATAGCATATTTACCGTACACTTCACAAATATCGCGAGCAGCTTTGGCAGCTTTATTCCCTCGATTGAACGCGAACAGAAGGAGGTGTCGAAAATGCTCACTTTCGTCTACTTGACATTCTATTTTGAAGGCTTGTAATCAAATAAAATAATATATGTAACGTTAAAGCAAACACAATATCTTGTAGAGCAGAAAATTTTCTTTCAAATGAATTATACACTTTACCATTTTGTTTTACTTTTGGTGCTCATTTTTAAATTTGAAAAAAAAAAACGGACACAACTTATGTTAACACCTAATAGAATCAATTCCTCTGTCCCCTTAAATGCATGACTTTAATGTTATACTCGTATCAATTGAACCATGATTTTTTCCACATCGGGATACTGCGACTATGAAATCGAGGATTATGCGTGCTTGTTTGTGCATTATCTTCTCATTCATTCTTATATTACTGCTCAACTATTTCAATGTATTGTGTTGTGATTTTTTCCTTATGTGTGAACATCATTTCCCATTTGTAATTTAATTTTATGAAATTTGGACTCCTTTGAATTGGGACTCCTTTATTTTGTTTTATGCCAAATATATATATTTTTTTAAATCTAGATATACGGGGGTGTGGGCTGAAAGCCCCCCCCGATGTCCTTGTGGTCGGGCTCGCCCTACATTACTGGGGTGTATCTCGGCCGGGGGAATGTTTGTAGGATGAGCCGGACCTTTTAAAGTCTTCTCTCTCAAATATATTTTCTGCAGTTTATTTTTTAGATGTATGTGCGATACTCGAAAGGAATTTACTATAGTATATACTCGTAGTTAGGTATATCATATGTATACATTGTGTTGCTGATAAGGAACCTTTATTTGTTTGTTTGAAATGATCTGAGGCGGTATTTGTGAATTGGTTTATTTTTCTGCCATCTATTTATTTTCTGTGTTTCTTTTTCTCTCCTTATTCTACATGTGCAAGGGTGTGGGCTAAAAAACGTCTGGTGTCCCCGTGGCTGAGCTCGCCCTATATTGGTGTGGTGTATCTTAGCTGAGGGGATGTTATTAAATGAGCCCAGACCTTTTGATAGCTTCTGTCTTGAATGTATTCTCTGCAATTTATGCTGTCTTTCAGTATATTTAAATGTATTATATACATACTATGTCGCTATCAATAAACCTATATTTATTTATTAAATCGAATCGAAAAATATGAACAGGATAAATAATTCACTTTATTTGCTTCAAACCTATCCCCCTATATCCTCCGGAAGTACCTGCCATAAATCTGAATAGGACCTTTTGATTTATGCACCATTTTTATTTATTACTTCCAAATAATACTATTGCAGTGGGCTGGACATATCGAAAGGATGAATAATGTGATAGTGAAAGGAAATTTGTTCGAATATAATGCATTAAATCCGTTCTTCTATTAACTCTTACAGGCTTAGTGGTCAACGTTATGTACCACCTTTTTTAACGCAGTACTGCACAAAGGTACACGCAATGTACCACTTATTAAACCTATCTCTATTGCTGCACGAACGCTCAGATTATGTACCACTTCGTCTAATATAATACTTATGACTCATATCCGCACAGCTGCAGGTCTGGTCCTGTTCAAATTCATTTAGCTTCTAATATTATTGATAGTTAGTTGTTCTTGGTGTGCCGACTTGTGCGTATAAAAGAAAACGTTATATATTTGTATTAAATTTTGTATTAAATTTGTATTAAATTTGTATTAAATTAATTTTGTATTAAATTTGTATATATTTGTAATAAATTTGTTCGGATATAATGCATTAAAAGAAAAAGTTATATATTTGTATTAAATTTTGTATTAAATTTGTATTAAATTTGTATTAAATTTATTTTGTATTAAATTAATTTTGTATTAAATTTGTTTTAAATTTGTATTAAATTTGTATATATTTGTTATAATTTGTTCGGATATAATGCATTAAAAGAAAACGTTATATATTTGTATTAAATTAATTTTGTATTGAATTTGTATTAAATTTGTATATATTTGTATTAAATTTGTTCGGATATAATGCATTAAATCCGTTCTTCTATTAACTCTTACAGGCTTAGTGGTCAACGTTATGTACCACCTTTTTTAACGCAGTACTGCACGATGGTACACGCAATGTACCACTTATTAAACCTCTCTCTATTGCTGCACGAACGCTCAGATTATGTACCACTTCGTATAATATAATACTTATGACTCATATCCGCACAGCTGCAGGTCTGGCCCTGTTCAAATTCATTTAGATTCTAATATTATTGACAGTTAGTTGTTCTTGGTGTGCCGACTTGTGCGTATAAAAGAAAACGTTATATATTTGTATTAAATTTTAATAAAAAATAGTTGTGTTGTGATAAAATTAACTTCAGTAACTGTGGTAAATTTATATTTAGGTTAAAAATTAATTTTACTTGGATGTATTTCGGCATTATTTGGTGGTACATTAGAAGAACCAGTGGAATTATGGACTAGTGGTACATAAGTTGTACCACCTCACCAGGAGTTCCTTGACCTACCAAGGAAGTGAAAATATGTTAATTTAGCATTTGTATGTATTATTATTCAAACACATTATCAAAAATAATGAGAAACTTGACTTTTTATTTTTTGTGCAGCCTGAGTAAAAATAAGTGAAGTTTACCTGTGCCTGTAAGGGTTAAACATATATGCATACCATCTCGTCATCTTCCTGTCGGGGTAGGCAGAGAGGACAGAGCACCACACTTTCATATCTCAACACACATCCTAAGCCTCTTCTACATTCATACATCTTCTCATACGATTTCTCTGACTTTCTATTTTTCCTTCTTTCAGAATATAATTCACTTGATCCAACTATACCTTCCTTGGTCTTGTTCTCGCACGTTTTTCCCTTACATTTTGACTATATATCTGTTTCGTTAGTCTTTCTTCATTCATTCGTTCCACATGCCCAAATAATATCAACGTGCTCTTTTTCATCTTACTCAACACATCAGCCTTAAGTTAACATTCATCCCTTGTCACTGTCAGTTATTGCCACTCTATGTCTTATTCATTTATTGCCACTCTATGTCTATGTCATTTATTGCTACTCTATGTCTATGTCATTTATGGCCACTCTATGTCTATGTCATTTATTGCCACTCTATGTATATGCCATTTATTGCTACTCTATGTTTATGTCATTTATTGCCACTCTATGTCTATGTCATTTATTGCACTCTATGTATATGCCATTTATTGCCACTCTTTGTCTATGTCATGTATTGCCACTCTATGCCTATTTCATTTATTGGCACTCTATGTCTAAGTCATTTATTGCCACTCTATGTCTATGCCATTTATTGCCACTCTATGTCTATGTCATTTGTTTCCACTCTATGTCTAAGACATTTATTGCCCCTCTATGTCTATGTCATTTATTGCCACTCTATGCCTATGTCATTTATTGCCACTCTATGTCTGTGTATTCATCTCATAACACGCATGTCTACAACATTTATTCGGCTCCTCTCAGTATTTTTCCACCATGAGTATTACGAGTATTATTTTTTTAAATAATATGTTTTTTAAATTTCTTAGAATTAAAAAAATATATATAGGTTTTTGTATTTGTTGATGTGGCAATTAATTATGCAAAGGAATAAATAATTAAATGGTGTTATAAAAATAAATGGTTTTAGTACCAGGGGTCGAGAAACTCGGTTACCACTTCTGAGGATAATTGCTTTCGTTACTGATGGAGAAAAGAAGGTGTTCGATGATTCTGTGGCGGTCGCCCACTCGGATACTGTGGGCATTCATACATACGGTCAATGACCGATGAAATGACCTTTGCACAAAAAGAATTCCATTGTCATTGTTTGTTCAAATAAAAGGGCGCTAATAAAATCTGCTTTTGGGTCGAGACACCGGTGGCTGTCTGGCAGCCAGGTACACTTTTCTGGAATGATCTTGCAATGACGACATCGTAAAGTACAATTTTTGTTCACGATGGCGCCACTCGTATTGGTGAGAGAGATGGAAAGAATTGTCGCCTCTCTCTCGGGATTTCCTTGCATAGGGAGAGGATGGCTCTCCAGCTTCCCTTTTCCATTCGAGACGCGGTGCGGTACGGACGCTGGTTCAACACAGTCCACACGGAATACTGCCAGACTTATTTGCTGACTTTCTCTGCTGTATCACAAACGCTTCAGGACGACATCTTCAATTTTGGGTGAATATTGTTCCTTCTATTTAGTGCTGGATTTCGGACAGGACCTTGTGCCCTGGCTTAACTTAAATTCTAATTTGCTATTGTAAACCCCCTTGTTAGAATTTACAACATAATCTTCGAGCCATTGATTTGGGAACCGAACTTAAAACATTTTTTTTTTCTTGACATACGTTCAAGTTTTTTTTATTAATCCATTTATATAATAAACTGTTTTGTTTTTAAAATTATACCTCGTTTAATTGTGCCCCTTGCCCCGCTAAGAATTGAGAAAGAGTTACTCAGAGTGCCAATAACCTTACGAACTCCTGAGATTAAAGAGTGCTTGCCCTATAGAAGCCGCTGACCTGAGGCGCGTCACACCTGGTAAGATTAATGTATTATAATTGATTTACGTATTTAAATGTGCACATTATATTATTCTAAAAAATAGGAAAAGGTCTGACAGCATATCGCGAGCGCATTCTCGCGCACATTCTAAAAATATATAAATAAAATACCTACGTTACTAATAAAATTGGACTCTTCTTTCCGCATTGCGATCTAACGTGTTTTATTTATTTATCAACAAATCATCATCATCTCTTCCCTTAAGGACTAGCTCCTAAAATTGCTTGGTTGTACTTACAATATCATATATTCCATAATATTTTTCAAGAAAATTATAAGAAAAATACTTTTGAATGCACGAAATTAATGTAAAAAGCAAAAATATCTAATCGATTCTTTGGTACACATTTCCAAAGAAACACATTTTGATTGATGTTTACATTATCTGCAAAAACGGGAGGAAGGGTCTCTCAAGAGATGGAGCGAGAGACGAGCCGTAATGTGAGGGTGGGGGTAGAATTGAATATAAAGATGTTTTTTTTTTAGTTTTGATATATTTTTTTTTCTATAATCTCACCGAATGCCAATCCGAAGTTGTCTTCCACTGTTTTTTATACATAGTTGACACACAACACAAAAATAGGTGTTTTATTTATTTTACAAAAAAATTAGAAATATAAAGAGATGGTGAATACATTAAAAATCACGGAATAATAATGCGTACGTTATGACGAAATCCATGGCCTAGTTAGTAAGACGCCTGTCTTCCAGCTCGGAGGTTGCGGGTTCAAATCCCGCTGAAAATCAGAAATTTTCCAAAAAAAGGATTCCAGTCTGGTTTTCATTTAAGGGTTCTTTAACATATTTATGGTTGGTTGAAAGAGATTGCCACATGGCAATAAGACCGCCAGTTTGTACTGTATACAACGAAAGTGTAATACAATATTTAACAATAACAAAGTTTTGTAATGGGTGACATGTGCAGCTTTAGGAATCACTTAAAGACAACCCTTTTTGGGAGATCTGGTCAAAATTATGTTACTAACATATGTTATATAAAGGGCCTTTCAAATTGTTTTTTTTTTAATTCTTAATTAAAACACACAATTTGCTTTGATTTCAAAAAACTTTTTATTGGTCATTGACATGTAATGTATGAAATTTAAACACAAAAAACAATATCAGACAAATATCCTTCTCTTGCAGCTCCACAGATGTCCACTCTTTTGTTAAAATTTTCGATGACATTTTGGCATAATTGCGGTTCTAAATCACCATTAACGTGAACAATTTTGTCCTTCGGTTCAGGAATTTATAGGGGATCATTCTTATAGACCTGGCTTTTCACGTAACCCCAGAGAAAATAGTCCAACGGTGTCAGATCACATGATCTTGGTGGCCAATTAACATCACCGTTTCCGGATATTACAATACATAAAATAATTCAACAATTTGAACGCGTTGTTGTAGTGTACACGAATCCATTTTTATAAATGTCGTACATTACACTTCTAAAATGTCACAAGACCCAGGCAAGTTCGCGACGCCATCTGTGTTTGATCCAAGAATTAAAAAAAACACTCAATTTGAAAGACCCTTTATTTACTAGCATATTTCATAATGCCATTTCCTGTTGTACGCAGAGAGAATAGAGCGCCAGACCTTCCTTTCTCGACATTCATCCTTGTCTCCTTCTACATTAATACACATTCCATACCCATACACGACCTTTTTGGTCTAGTTGGTAAGACATGTGTCTTCCAGCCCAGAGGTTTTAGATTCAAATTCCACTGAAATCAAGTATGTTTAAAAGGTTTTCAGTCTGGTTTTCATTTAAGGCTTTTTGACCATTTTCTGGTCGATTAGAAGAGATTGCCATATGGTAATAAGCCCGTCAAGTTGTACTGTATACAACGAAAGTGTAATACAATACATTCTCATACAACTTCGACAATGTCTGATTTTCTACTTTTCCTTATTTCAAAATATAACTCCCTTGATCTACTCCCTTAATCTACCTTTACCCCCAGTCGTACTAGCATTAATCGAAAAATTGATCTCACGTAGAAACATGAAGTAAAATAAAAGCCTTAGATGGTGAGGAAGATTCTAAAATCAACCCTGGGTAGATGTGGGAATTTAAAAACTGGTCCTGGGTAGAAAGTGGGATTCAAAATCAACCCCTCTGGTAGTCATGGGGATTGGGCAGAGAGCTTTTGTTGGACAGGGTTTACACTAGAGGCAGTTTTGCCCACGTGTAAGATTGAAAATAACAAATAAAAGTTATTATCATTTCAAATGGTATAATTTCACTCCAAGACATAGTCCTTCATGGCTCCAGAAAAACTGATCGGTGTCATCCACCTATTGTTGTGGCCTTTCGATGGTTCCCAGCATCCATGGATTCGAACATGGAACACTATTTAACTATCCACTGTGCTGGAACACACCCTTGATCTATCTTTAATTTGGCATATGTAAAATGAATTTATTATGTTATTTTTTTTCATATGTCGCGTAAAATTTAAGGTATCCGCTATGTTGAAATACACACTAGATCTTTCTTTAATTTGGCGTAAGTAAAATAAAGCTTATTGTTATATAACAATTTAATCTGTAATTTGGCATAAGTAAAATGAAGTTTATTGTGTTATTTTGTTTTCTTGCTTCGAATACATTTTGAATAATCCCCTGTATCGGAACACACACCTGGTCTATCCATAATTTGGCATAAGTAAAATAAAGCTTATTGTGATATGATACGTAGTATAAAATTCCCGCTGTGTTGAAACACACACTCGGACTATCTATAATTTGGCATAAGTCAAATGAAGTTTATTGTGTTATTTCGATTTTTGGAACACAAATACGGTCCATCTATAACGTGGTATAAATAAAATAAAGCGTACTGTGATAGAAATTCATTCACTTCAAATTTAAACTCTAATAAGTTGCTAGAATTGTTATCTAGTTATAAGTAAGTATGTAGGTATTAACAATTTAAAAGAAGTTAAATATTAAGATTATTATAAATAAAAATGACATGTAGGAAATAAAAATGAAGTTAGCTTTTAGTTATAATATATAAATTAGATTAGTCCTTTAGTTCAAAAGTATAACATTTTTTATGTAGATATAGCCTTTAGTAAATGTGTGTATTAAAGATTACTTTAGCAAATAAAAAAAAATCTTTTCGCTGTGTCTATTTGCAATTTGGCATATTTTTATTGCAATTTGGCATATTTCTAATGATCTATTTGCAATTTGTCATATTTCTAATGAAGTATATTGCATAGTTTTTTTTTCTTTTAAATGTGGATATAAAACAAGTAAATCGAAGTTAATATGGGGATTCAACAAGCTATTTATTATTATTATCAGGCTACTTTGCGTAAATGTTGGGACACAAAAACAGGTACGAAGTGAATATGGTATACCAAAATCGGTATTGAGTAAATGTGAGAATACAACAAACGGTTTAGAGAAAAGGTGAGGATGCAATAAACGGTTTAAAGAAAATGTGAGGATACGATAAAAAAGAGTTTAGTGAAAATTTGAGGATGCAACAACCTGTTCTGGATAAATATGGATATGAAACAAGCAGATACAACAAGCGATTCTGAGTAACTATGAGGATACATAAATGATTCGGGGTAAATATAGAGATACTAAAATCAGTTTTGGGAATACAACAAACGGTTGTTGGAAAATGTGGGGATACAACAAGCGGTTCTGGTTAAATGTGGGGATGGAAATAATGGTCTGTAGATATGCGGACACAAAACTCCGGCCCTGGTAGACCGGGAGATGGGGGGGGGTGGGTAGATACGAGTACAACAGAGGTTCTAGGGGAGGGCACAGAGCCCCACCTTCCGCCAGCTCAGGCCCGCGGGGGGCAACGCATTATTTACTCCGGCAGATCTAATCAGGAGCGAGTTTAATATTCACCGTGATCATTTGGCAGCGCCTGTTTACCCCGGGCCGCCCGGGACGGGGTTCATCATTGTGCCGGGCACTCCGGGGGCGAGTGGATACATTAATCCGACAGGTGGGTCCGGTGGTGTGGGAATGACGGGAAGTATGAAAGATGTACATATATATATAAATATACAATCTTTTTTATTGAGTAATATCTGTTCCTTGAGGCCTTGATTTATTTTATCTAATTCGTAGTTTACCCCGAGTATATTGATTGTTTCGAATCGAGCCAATAGGGAGTAGTATTATGACAGGAATTTTGCTGTAGCTTATCCTGTAGTATGGGAAGGTCTGCATTTGTTCGTCGTTCGGTCCATGAAACACCCAGATACCATCAGTAACACCACAACTCGAGGCAGTTTTGCCCACGCATAAAGTCGAAAATTACAAGTAAACGTTATTATCATTTTAAATTGTATAATTTCACTGCAAGACATAGTCCTTATCTATCTGCTTTTCCATTTCAACAGATGCCTTGCGTCATCCACGGCTCCTGGAAAACTGATCGGTGTCATCCACCCATTGTTGTGGCCTTTCGATGGTTCCCGGCATCCATGGATTCGAACATGGAACACTCTTTAACTATCCACTGTGTTGGAACACACACTTGATCTATCTTTAATTTGGCATATGTAAAATGAAGTTTATTATGTTCTTATGTCGAATTAAATTTGAGCTATCCGCTGTGTTGGAATACGAACTAGGTATATCTTTAATTTGGCGTAAGTCAAATAAAGCTTATTGTTATATAACAAGTTGCATAAAATTGAAATTTTCCACTGTATTGGAACACATGTGGTCTATTTGTAATTTGGCATAAGTCAAATGAAGTTTATTGCGTTACTTTGTTTTCTTGCTTCGCATACATTTTGCATAATTCACTGTATCGAAACACACACTTGGTCTCTCTATATCCTGTAGTATGGGGTGGTCTGCATTTGTTCGTCGTTCTGTCCATGAAACACCCAGAAACCTTCAGCAATACCACATCTCAAAAGAGTGTTTTTTTTCTGACCTTTATCGTCCTATATGCTGAAGCTTACATGAATATTGAGAGGGGAAAAAAGATGTTTCACAAGGCTTATTTTTTCTCCTGGATATTGTTCTTTTAGATCAATCCTAAACTTGACAAAGAAACATTCGCCAAACCTTTTATTTAATTAATGTCAGTTTCATATCCACTATGCATAAATACACATTATTACACCGTGTTCCTTGCGGAATAAGCAGAGAGAAAAGATATCTTAACTTTTCTATCTAAGCACACAACGTGAACGCGTTTATATTACGCGCGACCATGTAAACAATTGTATATTAGCATTATGAATCTTTTTACGCGCGTATTCCAGCGATTTGTGCACCGCGCGTTCACGCGCGACCATCTGAACTTAACCTTACTGCCCATGGAATAAGTAACATCCTTCACCAGTACTTCTCATTTTCACTTAATTCAAAATCTGGTATTTTTTATCCAGTCATATGTTCCTCGGATTATCTTTACTTTTTATCCAGTCATATGTTCCTCGGATTATCTTTACTTTTTATCCAGTCATATGTTCCTCGGATTATCTTTACTTTTTATCCAGTCATATGTTCCTCGGATTATCTTTACTTTTTATCCAGTCATATGTTCCTCGGATTATCTTTACTTTTTTGTACTTCTTACTTGTATACTCGATTTTTCATTCTTTATTCAATCATTTTGTGTCTAAACCATATTAAATGTGCTTAATTCGTTTTACTTTTAATACCTATTTTATCAATTTCCAATGTATTCATTCCACCTTCACCCACAATACACAATTTATTCTTAGCACATTAATCTTTCTTTTATATAGGGTCTCTCAAATTCAGCGTAATTTTTTTAAACTTGGCGAGTTTATTGCCATGTGGCAATCTCTTCCAACCAGCCAGAAATATGTTTTTATAGACCCTAAGTGTTAACCAGACTGGAATCTTATTTAAAAAAATCTGATTTCCAGCGGGGATCGAACCCGTAACCTCCGGATCGGCAGACAAGTGTCTTACCAACAGGCCACGGAGGTCGTTAGCGTAATTTTTAATACTTGGTTAAAACACAGATGGCGTCGTGAGCTTTCCTGGGTCTTGTGACATTTGAGAAGTGTAATGTATGACATTTATAAAAATAGAGTCGAATACACAATACAACAACAAGTTCAAATTGTTGAATTATTTTATGCATTGTAATCTCCGGAAACGGTGATGTTAATTGCCCACCAAGATCATGTGATCTGACATCGTTAGACTATTTTCTCTGGAGTTACGTGAAAAAGCAGGTCTATAAGAACGACCCCCGATCAATTCTTGAGCTGAAAGACGAAATTATTCGCGTCCGCAATTATTCCAAAATATGATCGAAAATTCTGACAAAAGAGTGGACATCTGTAGAGCTGCAAGAGATGAACATTTGGCGGATATTGTTTTTTTGTGTTTAAATTTCATACATTATACTTTAATGACCAATAAAAAGTTTTTTGGAATTAAAGCAAATTGTGTGCTTTATTCAAGAATTTAAAAAAACCGCTCAATTTGAAAGACCCTTTATATTGCTCAGATAACAGAAGTCATCAACTTATTCCAGTTTCTCTGAGTGAACCCTACTACACTTTTACATCTCGTTCTATAACTATAGTCTTTATTTTGCTACATTATTTTGCAAACCTTTAACTATGCGTCTCTCATACAGCGCACTAATCATATATCTTAAAACGTCTTCATATTTTGCAAGCATAAGTATAGAAAAGTTCTTATAAATTAATTCAATTCCTTCTTATATCTCTCATCATCTTTTAAATCCTGCCACCATCATTATTCTGTCGTATAGTTCATGACTGAGCGTATAGTTCATGACTTCCACGATAGTCCATGATGACTCCTTACCATCTATCTCTGCACTCCATAGTTCAAAGAGCGGTTGTCAAAGGTAGTGCTGTTGACTTTTTTACTTGACTATTCTGCGTCGCACTTTTACGCGTCGCACTTTTACGCTTCCAATGACCACAAGCCTCTCTTAACTATTTTTTTTCGTCACGAGCAATGCGTCCAAAAGATCAGAGAACTTGGAGGAATATTGAAGTCAATCTGTCGGTGACTCTTGGTGGCCAATTGGAAGTTCTTCCAGAATACCATCCATGGAATTCCTAACATCATTCTTCAGCACCACATTTCAAATGCATCTATTCCATATATCTCGCTTGATTTCAGATTTCACGTCTCGACGCTATTCATAAATATTACAAAGACAATTTATTTAACTATACGCATTTTTGTCGGGATGTTGATATTTTTGTTCTTCCGTTGCACCATAAACCTTGTTTAAAAAAAAAAAACGAATTTTATGCTTCTTCTTTTTTTTTCGTTTTGAGTCGTTCTTTTCTAATGATTATAATTATAATCCCTTGTGACATTCTCAGATTTTGGGAAGAATACGCAATTACTTAGTATTCACCAGTAATGAATGTCCTCAGTCGGTACCTTCCTATTCTCAAACACGGACGTCCAGATCCCTCGGGGAGAGCTGGAACAAAATTAAAATCGAGCCAGATTTAAAAAAAAAAAGTAAAATTTGAGACAAAATAACGATATCGTTATACAAGAATTAATTATTCCGCGAAAATTACGTAAGTACATAGTCCAAAATGCACCTTTTTGTGGCAATAAGGATAAGACATGAACTTATATGCTTTTTGTTAACGATTTGTATACAAACTGACAGGACGGTCTGCGGTGAGAAACTACAGAATGGCTCATTAAGCCGCGCTGCAATGCTCCTAATTCAAGGCGTTTCTGTAGATCTTGTGACATCCATTCTTGCAATACTAAATTTATTTATTTAACACTTTTATTGCAAATACAATTTGGCGGGCTTATTGCCAGGCGGCAATCTCTTCCAGCCAACCAGAAAAAAGTAAACGAAGCAAGATATATGGTCGCATAAATCATCCAAATGACTATCGATCCTCATGAAATATATAAACACATACTTGAGCATATGCCAACAAAGACGGAATATAACCTGGACATTCCTTTTCATACTCATATAAAGTGAGATATCATCAATCAAAAGAAAAGGAAAGGATGGTGGCGAAGAAAGGAAAAAAAACAGGAATGAAACATTTATTATTTTAATGACTAGAAAATAAATTGTACATAGAAAGAATGAATCGTTTCTTTAAATTCTTTGGAGATGAATACGCTCCACTACACCAAAAGTTAAATGTGTTACTATCACATTAAGGAAGTCTATGGATATTTCTTCGTTGTTCGTCTTCTTTTCCGTTGGTTTTTTGCGGTTTTCTTACCGATTATAGTTTTTATGAAGATATGCTTCTTTTTCCTCATGTGCTCGATGTTAAGCGTTATGGTTCTCTGCAATGTCTCTATCTCGGCACACCGCTTGTCTCCATCCCTCCCGGTCTTGGGCCATGTTGAATGCAACGCTTAAAGAAGATGCTGGAAACTCATTTATTGGATGTTCGCTTTCCCTCTTACTCGCTTTACGTCAACTGTCCCCGTAATCACCGTCTTCTCCAAAATTGTATCATTATTTCTAACCACCATGCCTAAAGTGAAGAAGTAATATTTAGGATATGTGTCCTTAATGGCGTGTTCTCACGGTTCAAGTTTAGTTGACCGATAAAAGTTGATCAACTAAAGTTGAATGAAATTTGACGTGAGAACCTTTGTTTTAATAAAGTTGATCAACTTTTTAGTTGATCAACTAAAAGTTGACCCAGTCAAACTTTATCGTTCAAGTGTCGCCATTTGCTTTCAAGTTGAAACTATTCAGTTAATTAAAAATGGCGTCGAAAGCAGTTGTGTGTGAAGTTGTGCAGACAATAACTATTTTGTTAAAAGAAGAACTAAAAACAATTTTATTTAACATAAGCAAAAATCGTAAGAAACGTCGTTTTGAAAATAACATTTATAATTCCAACATTGAGTATTTTAAAGCACTTTATAGAGATGATAATATTTAAAGTTTATGTTTTTGACCGTATTATGTTTATCCCACCTTTAAAAAGCTAACATATTTTAATTATTTATCTAAATTTCACATATTTAAAACGTAAAGTTAGGGGGCATGAAATTTGTTATTATACTATTTTTTAGATGCATCTGAGGCCGAGCAGATGTCAGGAATAAACCAACAAGCTGATGATAATCAGGAAAATGAAGGTCAAGAGGTCAAGAAAACTAAGAAAATGTTAAGACGTCCAGCTACGTGGAAAATTAATCAACGTAAAAGATTACGAAACTGTGGCCAAGAATATGTCACCAAGAAAGCAAATGTTGTGATTAAAAAAATATTTGTAAACAAAGATTGCAAATGCATAAAAAAGGCATTGAAAAAATAAAAGAAGACGAGAGGAAACAAAATTTTAATTCATTTTGGAAATTAGGTGATTATGGTATTCAAAATTCATTTATTTTCGGCCTGGTCTAATCTAAACTAGTACACCGCACCGCAAACGTCCCGCGGATAACTCACGTTAAGGGAAAACAATTTCATTTTCTTACTTTTTGAAATTGGAAGATAAAAGTGTCGAAGTATGCAAAACGTTTTTCTTAAATACGTTTCAAATAAGCGATGGCAGGCTATATAGTAAATATGTATTTCCAAGAAAAAATGTTTAGGAAACTGTTGACGAACGCGGAAAAACTTCCACCAGAAAACTAGATGATTCCGATATAGTTGCACATATTAATTCCTTTCCAGCCTATCAAAGCCATTACTCCAGAGTACAGAATTCGAACAGAAACCACTTGAATCCGGCATTGACTCTCCGCAAAATGTACGATTTGTATAAGGGACAATACGAAGAAAATGGAATCGAACCGAAAAATTCAAATATTATCATATTTTTAACAGAAAGTTTAACCCAAGTTTCAAATTACCTAACCGAGAAACTCATCGTTTGTGTGATGAATTAGAAATGAAAATGAAAGTAGAGGTTAATCCGGAGTTGAAGAATGTTACGAGTATCATAAATGAAAAACATCTACATTTGCGGAAGGCAGGACAAGCTAACATAGAGAATGTTTGAAAATGGATTATAAAAATGAAATAACTCAAAGTTACGTTATTACTTTCGATCTCCAAAAAGCTCTTCCATTCCCAAAGCTCACAACATCTATTACATATTACAAACGAAATCTTTATATTTACAACTTTGGCATTCATTGTTTTTATAATGGAGTGGGGCATATGTATACTTGGGGTGAAACAGAAGGTGGGCGTGGATCTCAAGATATTGCGTCAGTGTTAATAAAATACATAAAGAAAATGCTTCGTCTAACAAACACATTATTATGTATTCGGATTCATGCACTGGACAAAATAGAAATATAAAACTTACTTTATCATTAATGAAGTTACTTCGGGATACTAACATTGCCATAGAAACTATTGATCACAGTTTTTTACTTCCTGGGCACTATTCCTTGCCCAATGATGCGGAGTTCGGGATTATCGAAAAATCAAGCCGCAGTCATAATTATATTTTTGGGCCCAAATACTGGATATAAATCATAAAAAATGCAAAACGAAAACTGCCCAAGTTTAAAGTGGTAGAAGTACACAGAACTGAATTTCTACCTACAAAAAATCTGGAGGATTCTGTTACAAATAGAAAAAAAAACAGTTTGTGGTTATGATTTTAATTGGCTAAAAATACGATGGCTTCGATATGAGACGTCGTCTCCCATGATTTTTAAATTTAAGGAAACTTTCAATACAGAGGTAGATTTTATTCAGTGAATTTAGACATAAGAGGTCCCGGAAGACGATTCGATGTTCTATCAAATGTTCACCAAAATTTATTATACAATTCCAAAAGATCCATTTCTTCTTCCAAAAAAAGGTACATGATGAATTTACTATCGTTCATCCCACCTAATTTTGCTAATTTTTATAAAAACCTACCTACTGAACTAGAAACACGTTCATTTATGTCAGAAATCAAGGATAGAGATTCTGATGATGAGATAATATACGATTAATAATGAATCCAATAAAATTTTTGTATTAGTTACAGATAAAATCATACCACAATGCTTTGTCATGTTTTTGTTAACATATATATTTTCACTTTTTTTCAGAATAATAGTGAAGTATCTCCATTTATTCACACGATTTAAAATGTTTTTGTACTTAATAAAAACTTTTATTTTCTCTTAATTATTACGTTCCAATATTATGAAATAATTATATTTTTAAAATAAAACTGCTTCTAAAATGATAGCAATGGTATTTATTTAATCTAAGCACATTTTACAAAATCTTATTTTTCTCAAAACTCCTTTACCTGGATATACACTATTATTATGAAAATGGAATCTTCCACGCAAACAGTGGTGCCATAATACTGCACTGACGAAAATTAAATGCAAATGCAATTCTAGCAAATGACGAATGACTCATAACTTGAACGATAAAGTTTGACTGGGTCAATCTTTTTAAAAAGTTGATCAAGTTTATCGAAACAAAAGTTCTCAATAGAGATTGCATTCAACTTTTGTCGGTCAACTTTTATCGGTCAACTAAAGTTGAACCGTGAGAACGGGCCCGAAACGTGTGAACATGTGAATTCAAGTTGAACGGACCGATTAAAGTTGATCAACAAAAGTTGAATGAAATTTGTAGTGAGAACCTTTGTTTTAATAGAGTCGATCAACTTTTTATATCGTTCAAGTTATGAGTCATCAACAAATCGCCGGATGCCCGCTGAGTTTATCGATTTGTCGTATTCAACTTTTGTCGATCAACTTTAATCGGTCAACTAAACTTGAACCGTGTGAACAAAAACTGATTCAAGTCGTCTCGATCAACTTTAATCGGTCAACTAAACTTGAACCGTGAGAACGGGCCTTAAGGAAGAGATTATGATGATTTGTTGATAAATAAAACACGTTTTCGATCGCAATGCGGAAAGAGAGTTTTTATTAGTAAACGTAGGTATTTATACTATTCCCACGTGTGTGCGGGAATGCGAGCAAGATATCCTTCGTCTCGTTTCTGCATTCACAGAACGATTAATGTCGTATGTAGGTGATAATTTATTTACGGAACTGGCGAGACAGATGTGGTGCGTTCTCGCTCCAGCATGGAATGCGCTCCGCTCCCGGCAATGAGTTGAATGACCGGCGCGTGGACTTGGTACTTGTTTGTTTTGCATTGCTAAGGAATGCAAAGGTCGTTTCATCGGTCATTGACCGCGTGTGCGACCGCCACAAATATTTAAAAAAAAAACCTGTCCACCAAATCAGAATGTTGGAAAATCGCCAAAAACTGTTTGCATTAAAAATATACGACATAATAGTTCATTGTAAAAATATCTGAAATCCTTAAAATCACTTAAGGTAACTTGATTTGTTGTTTAAAATCGGATCATAATAATTGAAATAGTTATTCTAGTTTAAAATATGGACATGATCCTTTTTGAGTGAACCATTCTACTTTAATCTTTTTTTATTGAACAGCTCTGGGACATGATGTTTTTGGTTCGATTTCGTGCAAAATAGTTAAAAAAAATTGGGTAGAGTAATTTATTTTAATTTTAATCAAATAAAATAAGTCAAGTATTACAAAATAAGAAGAAATATTACTATAAAACTATAAATATATGTAGGTAGATAAAGCTGTATAATGACATAACACTGCACGTACGATTTAAAACTGACAGTTGCTGGTGAACTGGTATGAAGTTAGACACAAACTATGATTGGTCTATTCGGACATGCTCTTTTTGGATTGGTTTGAAGCCTGGACAAGATACTGTTTTTTTATTATGGTTTAACAACTTTTTTCTTTTTAGTTGCCTTTTTTAGCTAATCGCAAACGGCAAAAATATTCTTAAAAAATGTGTAGTATTGTTAAATATACGAGTAGTAGATTAGAATTTTTAAGTAGTTGATTAAATTTTTTTATAAAGTAGATTAGGTTTTTTAAGTAGATTTTTTTTATATAGTAGATTAGATTAATTATATTGTAGATATGATTTGTCGTGTAGTAGATTAAATTTTTTATACAGTAAATTAGAAAATTTATACAGAAGATTAAACTATTTATACAGTAGATTCGATTTTCAATATATGGTAGTATTTTAGATTTTTCATACAGTAGATTTGATTTTTTATTTAGTAGATTAAATTTGTATAGTAGATATATACATGATACTATAAAGTCATACCTCTATTGAGGTAGGAAGAGAGAACAGAGAAGCCGACTTTGCTATCTCGACATCCATACACCTTCTCATATAGAACTCCTACAATTTCTCGAAGTTCTTACATTTCCTTCTTTCACAATACTCGTATCATTCACTTGATCCAACAATACTTTTCACATTCGCACTGTATATTTGTTTTGTTAGTCTTTGTTAGTTCATTTATTCCACGTGCCCAAACCATTTCAAAGTGCTCGTCTTTTCTCAGAATCTTTAAATATTTTTTTTTTTCAAAATTTTATTCACTTGATACCACCATGCTGTTCTTAGTCTTTCACTTCCATAGCTTGCACTCATTTGCACTTTTTTTTGTCTTTCTTAATTCATTGGTTCCACAAGACTGAAAAGAGCCGAATAAATGCTGTAAAAATGCGTACATTTAAATAATACATGGGGTGACAATGCATGACAGAATACGTTATAAAGTGATTAGGAATAAACTTAACGCATGTGTCGACTAAGACAAAGAAGATAACTCTGAGATGGTTTGTGTATGTGATGTAATGAAAAAATACTAACAAAACCATTATATACTGCAAATGTGAGTTAAAGGCGTGGTAGAGGATTTCTGCTCTTTCTGATTCTGGACTATGTGGACGTCTGTTACTTGGATGTTACAGAGGAAAAGCTGGACAAATTACAGCGTCTCCAAAATGTGTGTTTAAAATTTATTTTCAACCTACGAAAGTGCGATCATATCACTTCATATCAGAGGATATTGAATTGGTTGAATGTTAGAAATAGACGCCAAATTCACATACTGTCTCTATTGTATAATATCCTTAACTGTCCCGTCATCCCCTCTTATCTCGCCGAAAATTTTCAGCGTCTTTTTTTTTTTTTTTTTTTTATCCACTTTGCACGGATTTCTCCTGTTACACAAAGAGGGTTTGCTTCTAGCGTTAGCTTATTCGTTAGGAAGAATATCAGCCAGGATTCTTCTCATACTGCTAGACGGTACAGAGAATATATCAACCGTGTCATTCTTTCTTTCTTTCCAATCATGGGTTAGCGCTATGTCCAAACAGTGATTGTCTATTGGCCTTTCCAGTTCACCGCTCCTCTTTTTTTACGTCGTCCTTTACTGTCCATGTAGTGAGACTCTGGAATCAGTTACAAACCAATATAAGACTCGCTCCGTCCTTGGTATGCTTTAAGAAGCGACTGAAAAAACTAATTTACGCGTTTCATTCCTATTTTTTTTTCCTTTCTTCTCCCCCATCCCTTCCTTTCCTTTTTGGTTGATGATTTCTCCCTTTATATGAAAAATAATATTCTGGTGATTGTCCGTCTTTGTGGGGTTCGTGGGCATATGCTCACGTATGTGTTTATGGATTTCCTGTGGATGAATAGTCATTTGGATGATTTATGCAATCACATAACTTGCTTCATTTATTTTTGCCTGGTTGGCTGGAAGAGATTGCCGCCTGGCAATAATCCCGCCTGATTATATTTGCAACAAAAATGCTAAGTAAAATCAATAAAAAGTGTTAAATAGAGGAACACTTAGAAAAGTATGGTTGGATCAAGTGAATGCCATTTATAAAGATGGAATATCAGAGAAATTTAAGAAATTCTATGAAAAAGTGCATAAATCTATAAGAAGCAAAGAATTTATGTCGAGATAGGAATGTCTGGCACTCTGCTTACTCCGATATGGAAATGACATGATGGTATGTATGTTTGTAGTTTTCATAAGACCTCCTAAAAAGGTTGCCTTCAAGTGTTTCTTTAACCTTTCCCTTCCTGTGTTAAAAAAATCCGCCCGTTCCGGCGATGTGTATTCAATACACATGTAAAAATGAGCGATTTAAAATCGAAAAAATAAGCCAATCACTTAAATCAAATAAATTTGAAGTCAAAAGTGATAATAATTGAAATTAAACTGCTGAAAACATGAAAAAAAAAATCGGACGACGTTCACAAAACGGCCGAAACGACCATCTCGAACGAAAGTCCCTAAGTTACTGAGCGAGAAAAGCGAGCGAACTTAGATTAAATTCTTGCGTTCCCATATACCGAAGTAGAGTGAGAGTGAGATGTGAATAGCGTCTCTTCCTCACCCATAGCGGGTTTTTTAGAATGAATATACCTACCTCACACACTGGCACACGTTTGATTATATTAGTGAATTTTTTCCCATTTTTCACAAAATATCTCTGATGTGGCCGATAAGTGCTAATTATTATTAATATTATTTTTTCAGTCAATGCGTAAATGTATTACGGAGGAATACCTTAAATCTGAACCCAGTATTTAGTATATTTATAGAGATATTCAAGTTTTTAGAAGCAATGTGTACTAGTTACACATCACAGGACAGGAAAGGTTAAGTTGCAAACGCCACCCATATCTTTGATGCAGACAGCTTTGACCAATAGAACTGTTACTAGAGAAAACGCATGTTAACCAAAAATAATCCTGTATTTATTTAATATTGTGCTATAAAAACATGATTGCTGTCATAACAAAATAAAAACAATGTAATGGCGAAAAATAGACTATTATTGGCTTTGACCAAATAAATATACTGTAAATATAAAACTTGTGTTGAATGTGTTGAGCACTTGCTACTCACTTTTTTATTTTTTTTTGTTATTTTTGTTATTAGGTACATTGTACCGTTTACTTATAAATAAATAATGAAATATGTATTGTAATATGGCCGAAGTGTTTAAGTATTCACTATTGTCGAATTGAAAACAGAATCTTATCGATGTGTAGTTCTTTAAAAAAAAATGTCATCTTGATAAATAAATCAAGTCGTATTAAAAGAAAACCACGCCTAAATTATTCAAGCAGGAATAAAATGTTTTTTACAAAATAATTCACGAAGAGATAAAGAAAAATGTTTTTGATTCCTGTAAGTAATTCCAAGCTGTGTGGGAGTTTTTAAGACATTTTAAAAGAAGTTGGTAATCTGATGTAACGACTACGGGAGGGCGCAGGGTGGCAGGGTGACGGGGTGGGAAACAGTCTTCATCTTGATAATAATTATGAAAGGGAATATTCAAAGTAAAAATAAATAAATAGTCGAAACGGGATGGCTGGCAGGCAACGGGTTAATACCGACAAGGCGTTAAACTGTTTAAAACGAAATCTGAAACTATTCCGAAAACTAAACGATTCGTTAGTTGCAATTTATTTAAATATTATTTTTTAATTAAAAAAAATAATATTTTCCTTAATGTACTACGCCAGCCCCTCAAATCTTATTTTTCAGTTTCAATCCTGGTGATTGATTAGCAGCAAAGCTCTGCATCTCTTCTTCCACTCCGCTCGGTCTTCAGCGATCCTCTTGAGCTTTGTATAGGAGGTGCAGTCCATATCGTGGCATATTTGCTCCAGATACTCTCGGCGAGGACACCCTCTGCCAATCGATCCCTCAACCATTCCCTCCAGTATATTGTGCAGGAGATTTTCATGTCGCAGCATATGACCCATCCATTCTGCACACCTTTTCGATATGGGGTTTGACAGGTGCCTGGTTTCTTCAATCCTGCTGAGAACCTTGTCATTTTTAATGTGGTCTCTCCAGGAAATCCTTAGGATTCGTCTATTGGTCCACATCTCGAAGGCCTCCAATATTTTATCAATCCCCTCAAATAAGCACTGTATAAGTTTTTTATAATTTGTTTTTATTTCTTCATTTCACGTTATTGTCTTCGGCTCAATTTATTTATTTATATGGTAAGTAAACGATAAAATGCACCTTATAACAAAAATACCAAAAATAATAAGTTAGCCAGTAGGACGTGCTCAAATGTAATTAAATATCCTTCTAAACCAGTGTTTCTCAACGTTTTTTGTGCTATGCCCCACCTAAGCCTTTCTAAATTTCTTATGCCCCCCTACGTAACGATGACGCGACAAAGCGATCAAAATACGACTAAACTCTGAACGAGTCAATTTTCGAATTGCCCCCCTTAAAAATCAAATTGCCCCCCTGTAGGGCGTGGGTCCCACGTTGGGAAACACTGCTCTAAACTCTGCCATCATCTGTAAAAATACTACCCAAATAGCGGAATTCACCAACTTACTCCAATCTTTAATATTTCAACCATACATCGCACTTACTTCTCTTTTCACACTTTTTAAATCGCCATTACTTTGGATTTTGCACATTCATTCTCGGATCTTTCTCTTTGCATAATTCATACAATTTACTTATTGAACTCTCCAATTCATCTTCATTTTCCTCCAATACTTCTATGTCATCGCATATGTTCCCATTTGACATATGTATGCCACCAATTCATCTATATAGCTTCTTCACAAATGAATCTATATATTACCTATAGTTAAGGCGTTAACATTATGGAGGTTTAAAGACATTGTAATTTGTTGTATTCAACACTGTTTATTGCACTTTTTGTAACGGTATAACCCTACCGGTTTCAAGGCTTTCACCTCATCATCAGGGGAGTACAAACAATACTTTTTGTGCTCCCCTGAAGATGAGGGGAAAGTTTTGAGACCGGTAGGGTTATACCGTTACAAAAAGTGGAATCTACATAAATATTTAACAACCAGAATAACATAACGCATCCTTGCTTTATGTCTTTTGAAATATTAAACCATTCAATGAAGAAACCATTTACTATAATACATGCTCTACTTTCGGAGTATAATGTCACAGTGCCACGTATTTGTTTATGTTCAACACCAGGTTCATTCAATATTTTCCATAGTTTATCACTTATCACGCGGTCATATGTTTTTTTCAAGTCCACAAACGCACAACACAACATACTTATTTTTATCAGACATTTTTACCCAAGCATACGCAAAGATAAAATTTAATCCATGTTAATGAAGTTCAACTCTACTGGCCATGCTGACAATAGTAACTATCTTGGAGTCATCCATATATAGGGATGAAATACAAACTCTCAAAAGTTATCAATTTTGCACCATCCTTGATAACGTTGATCAGAGAATTGAAAATTGTGGACGCAAATTTTACGATATATCCAGTTCAACACATTCTATTTATTACTGTGTTTCTTATTATGTATTTGAGTGTTTTACCAGTTACGCATGGCAAGACCTTCCCTTCTGATGATCTAAGAAATTTCCTAGTTCGTTTGGTATGAGCTTAAGTTTCAACATTTGTCTGATTCCGTCTTTTATATTTTGTTTTCAATTTGTTTTTAAATTATTTGTCCTTTGTGTTTGTATTTTTTTTGCGCAGTGTGGGCTGTGCTCTCGTGGACGCCCTGTATTGTGTTGGTAACGTGTGATTTTGTACGATTTTATACCTGTTTCTTTCTGATTTTTTTTTATATATATATATTGTGTCGTTCTGAATGTGTTCAACACTCTCCCCTTGCTCTTTATTTTTTGTTAAAATGTACGTTTTACTCTTTATTTATATTTTTATTTTTTTATTGATTTATTTTACACATGACAAGAAATATGCAATTTGACACACAATTTTAATGGATCGGGTTTTGTTGCATTTCATTTGTCGTGTCCCCAGTAAACTAGGCTTTTTTCTGTATCTTACTAAGGACATATAGCATGAAAAAATAAATCAATACTTCTTTCCGATTTTTTTATTTATAAAACCCTGAAATTTTAAAAATAAATTAAAATATCATATGACATTACAGGTCTAACACGTGTTTTATATTATAGCTTCTCAGCCAACATGACTTGAAAAAGCACGAGCAATCTCATATGACATTACAGGTCGAACACGTGTTTTATAGTTTCTCAGCCAACATGACTTGAAGAAGCACGAGCAATATCATGTGACATTACAGGTCGAACACGTGCTTTATAGTTTCTCAGCCAACATGACTTGAAAAAGCACGAGCAATATCAGATGACATTACAGGTCGAACACGTGTTTTATAGTTTCTCAGCCAACATGACTTGAAAAAGCACGAGCAATATCATATGACATTACAGGTCCAACACGTGCTTTATAGTTTCTCAGCCAACATGACTTGAAAAAGCACGAGCAATATCATATGACATTACAGGTCGAACACGTGTTTTATAGTTTCTCAGCCAACATGACTTGAAGAAGCACGAGCAATACGACTGAGAAGAAGAACATCAACTTATCCGAACCGTTTAACTTTGTGTTCTGGATCCACTTCCGTTTAAGGGAATCAGTTGCGGAAACCATTGGAGAGAGAACGAAGAGGTTCGACGAGAAAGAAAAAGAAAGTAAGAGAAACAGAAACTGGAAATGGTGTATCGTAATTACCTGCTTGTTAGGCAGAAGTTAGCCATGATACGCATCGCGCAATAATGGCTAGATAAAAAGTTTGCCTTTTAACTTTGGAAAATGAGGGGGCGCTGGGTGAATCGGGCCCTCCCAAAGTCCCTGTGATCACCGCGCGGGTTGCGATCTTGTCAGTGCGCCAATGGCGTTTACAAAATTTGGTGTATACGAGCAAAAACAATTCAACTCAAATTTTAAAGATATTTAGAGAATTGTTTATACCCCTTCATGGAACTGAACACAAAGTAACAAAATCGGGTTTTTGACTCGTATACTGAATTATGGAGAATACATCAATGCCGTAAAATAATAATAATAAAAAAATGACAAATTTATATAGCGTCGTTTAGAGAGCAGACCATTCAAAGTGACCCAACTCGGGATTCGAACTCACCATTATTGACAGATTAAAAACAGTAAAAAAAATGAGCGTAAGGATAGAAAGCTGGTGGTTACGGATTTTAGATAAGGAACTTCCTCGCATCTGCATTTAGAAAAAAATTGGTAAGAAAACCACGGAAAACTTACCAAGGGTACCAATATGTGATAGTTGTTTAGCGTGTGTCCTAGTAGGACGTGCTGATAATGATGTTGTTGACATCTCTGTATTCGCTTTAGTCGAATTCTGTGTTCCTTTTCGTTCGGGGTCATCAATTTAGCGGGATGCTTAATTTGATACGTCGTGATGATTTTGATTTGTTTTGTATTTAAAATAAAATACGTCGATTCAGGAATGCGAAAAAGTGAGAGTGAATAATCAATAAATAGTAAACAGCGATGAATGGTCAAGTGAATAATAACAAGTGCCCTTTATTCATCGATAAGTAGGTATATATAGAATTTCAGAACGGGGCGCGTGAATGCGTCCGCGGTATATCTTGATCTCACTCTTGTGCGTTCCGAGGTGGTCGCAGACGTTGCCAATGATATAGTGGGTAGAGTATTTATTGTCGAAACGGTGAGACACGCGATGCGCTCTCTTTCTACCGTGGAATGCGACGTTAATATTATTCGCGGTCGTTGACCGTGCATGTTGACAATTTTGGAGACGTAGGTATTCCCTACAGTTGTAACACATTCGTATTTAGGTCGAGTGCAGTGTTAATACGAGTATATAATTATAAACTTTAAAAGAACCTCCCAAAAAGGAGTTCTATTCAAGTGCGTCGCAAAGCTGCACATGTCAACCATATCTATAACACTTTAAGCCGATATTTTTTATTTGAAAACTCAACTGGATCCTCTCCAATTAAAATGGATATCAATGGGAATCAAACCCAATAATCTTCGAGTCGAAAAACAGGCTCACTAAGACGGCTACAGATTGTTATGTTTTTATGAAGTAACGGATCGATTTAATAGAAATATCCTTCGAGAAAACAAACGTTAACTAAAAATAAAGATCATCAATCATAGTGAATATAACAATCATTATGACTGTTGCAATCATCATGACTGTTACAATAATTATGACTGTCGCAATCGTTACGACTGTTGCAATCATTATGACTTTTGCAATCATTATAACTGTTGCAATAATTAGGACTGCTGTAGTAATTAGGACTGCTGCAATAATTATGACTGTTGCAATAATTATGACGGTTGCAACCATTATGACTGTTACAATAATTATGAATGTTGCAATCATTACGACTGTTGCAATAATTAAGACAGTTGCAATCATTATGAATGTTGCGATGATTATGAATGGTGCAATAATTATGAATATTGCAATAATTATGACTTGCAATAATTTTGACTGTTGCAATAATTAGGAATGTTGAAATAATTAGGAATGTTGCAATAATTATGACTGACGCAATCATAATGACTGTTGCAACCATTATGACTGTTGCAAGAATTATGAATGTTGCAATTATTGTATTGTATTGTAATACACTTTCGTTATAAAGAGTACAACCTGGTGGGCTTAAGCCCATATAGCAGCCTCTTCCAGCCAACCAGAATTATGTAAAAGAGGCCTTAAGAGAAAACTAGACTGGAAACCTTTTTAAAAAAATCTGAGTTCCTGCGGATTTTGAACCCGCAACCTCCGAGTTATCAGGCAGACGTTTTACCAACAAGGCCACGGAGGCCGTCATTATGACTGTTGCAATAACAAAATGAACACGTAGAAAATATGAAAAATATACTGTTACCTGTAAAAAGCAATAAAAAATATATCATGTATACAATGGAATATTGTGCATAGCTTTAGAAATATCCAAATTGTTAAAAATTTTATAAATTACAATTCACTACAGAAATGAGAACGTTGCGAAAAAACTACACGTATGTATGATTAAATTAAGAAGAGGGAAAATAGGAAAAATTGCGAATTGAAAGAAGTTGCAGTGGTTAAGATAATGAAGGGAATAGTGGGATGGTTTGGCCACGTGGGAAGTATAAATGATAAAATGTTTACGAAAACAATATATAAAAAGTACGAAAAGTTCAGCGTTACCTAGAAAAACATGGCACAATCAAATTAATGATGCATGTTTGAACGTGGCAGAAGCGAAAGACATGTATCAAGATCGAATAAAGTGGAGATTTTTCTCTCTGCCTACCCGAATAAGTTATGAAGACATAAAAAGAGGAAATACGAGATACAAAATGAGGTCACAGCATGATGATTTTATAATTTATTTTTAAAATCGATAGCACAGTGTGTCTAATTTTATTGGTTAAGGTACAATTGAGAATAATTTCCGAGTTGGCGCAGGATCAAAGGGTATAGGTTTATTCAAACGACGGGACTTTAATAATACTCATCAACATGATATAAAAGTTTTTTTTAATCTGCTGAGTTTTATGTTAACATTCCACTTCTTAGTGTCATGTCAGGTCCCCCCAACGTTGACTATCACCTGAGAGTAGACATCTTTGTCCCCGGCAGCCCGAACAAGATCCCCAACGCTCCTTATACCAGTCAAATCATGTATATAGCGGAACCAGGAGATTTGACTCCTGCCAACACCTCTTCGACCCTCTATTTTGCCTTGGATGATCAGGTGCAGTAATTTGTACTTTTCTCCTTTAAGTATAGTACATGACCCAAATAGGACACCTTTCGGATTTTAATATTAGTCAGGAACTCTCTATCAACTTTGGCTCTTTGAAAACCCCTTGTGTTGCTGACCATATCCATCCAGGGTATCCGTAGCATTCTCTGGTTTATCCACATTTCTAATGCTTCCAGTCGGTTCATAATACCAAATTTGAGGGTCCATGATTCCACTCCATGTAGTTACACTGACCAAACGTAGTTTAGGAGCTAGTCCTTAAGGGAAGAGATGATGATGATTTGTTGATAAATAAAACTCGTTAGATCGCAATGCGGAAAGAGAGAGAGTGATTTATTTGGTAGACGTAGGTATTTATATCATTTTAGAATGTGCGCGGGAATGCGCTCGCGATATGCCTACGTCTCGTTTCTGCGAATGCAAAAACGATTAATGTAGGTATCATTCAAATACGGAACTGGCGAGACAAGTGTGGTGCGTTCTCGCTCTAGTATGGAATGCGGTCCGCTCCCGGCTACGGGTTGAATGGCCGGCGTCTGAACTTCGGACTTGTTTGTTTAAAATTGTCAAGGAATGCAAAGGTCACTTCATCGGTCATTGACCGTGTGTATGGACGCCTACAGTGTTCCGAGTGTGCGACCGCCACAGTAGCATTTGACTAACTGGATAATATTATACAACATAATAATTTAATTGTTGTAGGACAGGATCAAGATGCAAAGCTTTTTCAGGCGACATAACAATCCATAACTACCACAGGGTAAGGGGAAGAAAATGAAAACCAAAAATTAAGAGAAACTTTAATTTTATAAGAATATTCACTAAATCATTGATAGTCTTAATATATTCGCTTAAATTGGTCTCCACACTCATGTTAGAAACACATGGAACCTAATGTGTCAAAAGTAGTATGCTAACGACAGTTGCACGTTGTTAATTCGTCAGTCGCGAAAATGCAGAATTGGGTAACTCCATATCTGGTTTGGCGGATATTTCTAATGTGGACCTTGATGATTTCATGAAAATCTTTTTTCGGCATATCTTAGGTCTCGACCGAAAGACTTATGATGCAAATCGTTCAGTTTTATGTGATTCAGAATTGACTTTGTGTTACTCGGCAGGTGAATACCTGTTTGGAGCAGATCGAGTCACAGTGGTCATGACGATATGTCCCTAAATAAGTTGTGCCATCTGATTACTGGTTCTCTTAAACATGCCCCATTAAATAAGGTGCACAGTGCTGAGGGGTTTAAATTACTGGATGGATGAATGACTACAGACATCCTTTGCATAATCACCTACTCCCAGCATCTGGCATGGTATCCAAGAACAGTTTCATTAAGATCACTAAGTTTCTGCGACACACGTTTGATGTTGCTCGGATGGAAGAATGCAGAGAAATATCGGGCTCCAGAAGATGAATTTTCCCCCCAAAGGTATTACCACCTTGCTCTGGAGAGTCCTGGAGGTTCTGGATATATCTTAAAAGGCACCGAACAAACATTGGGAGAACCAAAGGCAACCTAATAAAATGTGAAACATTACATGATCGACCCTCTGCATCTGCCGAGAAGAACTACTGTCAATGAGGCACTGGCTGGAGTACCCAAGAAGCCCGGCGTTTTGCACTGAATTAGATTTGATTCATGGAAGGCTAAGTGTTATTTAAGTGACATAATTCTGGGCGGAAATAGTTTACTTCCTTTGAAGGGATGTGAAGAAGAACAGGGGGTTGATTATTGTATTAACATACATACATACGAGTACTGTTACACCATTTCCTTGTTGGGGTAGGCAGAGTAACAGACTTTCTTAGCCCGACACATAGCCTTTACTTAATCAACATCGAGATACATTATCATACAACTTCTACAATTTCTATGAAATTTATGTTTTTCCTTAATTCAAAATATAATTCACTTGCTCCGATTAAACATACCTTAATCTTCCTTTCCTCCTACTTCCACGCTTTCCACTCACATTTGCACGTCTTATTACAGTAACATTTTATCTTTAATTTTGTATTTTCATTCCCCTCGAGGGTCTTGTTATGTTGATTTTATGAAATTAATTGAATTTGAGTAGTTTTTGCTCTACATGTTGTTATATTGTGTATCTTAAAAATACTAAAGGAAATGATCAATTTAAGATACATAGATGTTGAACACTATCTGTCTAATGCAAAAGGTGACTGACGATAAATAAAATACAATACATTGTTTACTTTTAGTTTACATTATCTTTTATTCAAAATATAGGATCTTTCGAATTGAGCGTTTTTTTTAAATTCTTGGATAAAACACAGATGGCATCGCGAACTTGCCTGAATCTTGTAACATTTGAGAAGTGTAACGTATGACATTGATAAAAATGGAGTCATATACAATACAACAATGCGTTCAAATTGTTGAATTATTTTATGAAAATGGGCGTTTAGTGTTATTAGAAAGTTACGTAATATTTACGGGTTGCATAGTCGTCCATCTGAAAGCACTATCAATCGAATTGTACAAAAATTTCAAGGAACTGGTTCAGTGGAAGATAAACATTTCTGTAGCAGTCATTCACAAGAGCATATTGATTTGGTTCGTGAAAGTGTTGCTGAAGACGCAGAAATGTCCATTAGTCGACGTTTACAACAACCCTGAAGTGATAACTGAATTTTTGTGCCCTGAATTGAATAATAATAATCTGGAGGACATGTGGTTTGAGCATGATGGCGCAACCTGTCACACTGCTCGTGAAACCATTGAGTTGCTGGAGGGAAAATTTTCTGGACGTGTAATCTCCGGAAACAATTATGTTAATTGGCCACCAAGATCATGTGATCTGACACCGTTAACTATTTTCTCTGGAGTTAAGTGAAAAGCCAGGTCTATAAGAATGACCCTGGATTAAATCCTGAGCTGAATGACGAAATTATTCGCGTTATTAGTGATTTAGAACCGCAATTATGACAAAATATCATCGATTTTTTTGTCAAAAGAGTGGACATCTGTGGAGCTGCAAGAGATGGACATTTGGCGGATATTGTTTTTTTGGGTTTATTATAAATGTCTTACATTATGTTATACTTCAATGACCAATAAAAACGTTTTTGAAATCTAAGCAAATTGAGTGTTTTATTCAAGACTGAAAAAAAAACCGCTCAATTTGAAAGACCCTACACATTCCATGTGAGGCAATACAAACTGGAAGCGGTTGTAAAATTTTCTGAAGAACTCCTGAAACTCGTTCTTCAGAATTGCCTCAAAAATCTGTATCTCCTACTGAATAATAAAATGTATTGGTGATTGAATTTAATGAATTGTTTATGATTTGTTGTTCCAGTTTTCCATGTTGTTATATTTTATATTGGTATTGTTATACACCATAATAGAAAGCATATACTCGTATATGTATTCGTATCTTAAATTATTTTCTATATATTTTCCTCCTGAAGACGTTTGAATCCGATATTTTTTTTAATTGACCTGAATTATGTTGAATTTTAATCCTTGACCTGAATTGTGTTGTATTTTTTTACTTGACCTGAATTGTGTTGTATTTTTTTACTTGACCTGGATTGTATTGTATTTTTTTTTGTTTTTGTTAGGTGTTGATATTTTATCTTTTGTTTTATAAATGTTACTGTGATATAAAAATGACACTTAAGTGTTGTACATTTTTGAATAAACAAATGAATTTACTGAATTTCATGCACAATTTATTTTTTCAACCCGTTTGACAGTTAAGATTTATGCAAACCGCATTCAAGTTTTACTGGATTTGCTAAAAGGGCTTCAAACATTTACGCTCAATAGTTTTTCAACATTTTTTAAATATCATATATTTCGATTTTTTACTACACAAAGTGTATTTATACTGAAAGTCTCAAAAACACCTTTGGGATAGGTACCACAAAATAATTCAACCTTTATTTTTTCAATGAATAATCTATTTGAAATAACTAGATTAAACATGTTATTTTGTGGGTTGGATCTCTTTAGCATATAAATATCCAATTATGTTTTATTAACACAGAAGAGATAGTTTGTTCTAGATTACTATGAAATATTCTTCCTAATAGCTTCAGGCGTTTATAAAGGTACGTTCATATAACAATATGAACGAAATTAGACTGTACATCTCTATCTATGGGTGGTCGTACACCTAGGGCTGTAATGTAATAAACGCTGTTAATTTTTTCATAGATCACCAATGTTAACATTAAACTGTATTTTTTCACAATACTTTAAACTGTAATTTTTCACAATAATTTAAACTATAATTTTTTTTATTTACACATGACAAGAAATATACATAATTTGCGAAAAAACAACAGGTAATTTAATTTGGACATACAATTTTAATGGATCTGGGTTTGTTGCGTTTCATTTGTCGTGTCTCCAGTAAACTAGGCTTTTGCCTGTATCTCACTGAGGATATGTAGGATGAAAAAATAAATGGATACTTCTTTCCGATTTTCGATTACACAAAAACAAAACCCCGTTGCACATTCTCATCAACCTGACAAATAGTGACACTCAATTACAACTGGAAACATCATACGAAATCAAACTCATCACACATCATCACTTCAGAAAGACCGAAAACGTTCATCCCACAATATACCGCACACAATCATAAAAATAAAAACAAAAATACAAATATAAAACAACAAAAAAAAACCACACTCAAGAGCCCACACAAATTTTTTCCACACGTCATTTCTCTTGCAAGTCCAAGTACTCAAACTCCTGTCGCAGTAACAACCACGCTCCGATCGACTGCCTAAATTGTTTTCCTCCCTTTACCTTTATTGAATTCGGCATCCCATCGTATGTCATGGGAGATAAATAGGCATATATTGCCTTTGGGCAAAAAAGATTTAAACTCTAGGGATGGTGAACATTTAGCCATACGTGTCATGTGTCTCTGCTGAGTCTGCATCTTCCCTTCCTCTCGATGATAGTGCCAGAGAATGGATTTGAGATGCAAATAGGCTATGTTCAGGACCTGCCGCTCTCTGAAAAGCTCCACCGTGGGATACCGGACGGGAAGTTTACTAATTATTTTCACAATCAATTGATTAATTTATATATTCATATCAAAATTTCAAATCAAAGATCTATTTCTATTAAAAATTCAATTAATGATATGATTTTTTTATTTAATAATGATAATTTTTGTGGCCTAGTTGATTACAATGTTTGCCTTCCAGCCAGGGGGTTGTAGACTCAGTTCCTGTTGGTACCCAGATTTGTAAAAATGGTTCGTAGATTGACATTCAGTTTCGTGACGTTTAGAGGTATACAAACAATTGGACAATCTTCTATGGCTCCGAATGCTGGACGATGTATTACTCATACTCGAGGCAACTAGAAACTGCTGAAATGCGCATGCTAAGATGGTCAGCAGGCGTGTCCCTAAGAGACAAAATAAGAAGCTCACGCATTTGTGGAAGCCTGGGTGTTACATACATCAACAGCAAGATGGAGGAGAGGCGATTGAGATGGTATGGGCACTTTGGACGCAGAGCTCTCGATAACATTGTGAACCAGGCAATCTCCATGGATCTTCCTCGAATAACAACCAGAGGAAGACCGAAGAATTCATGGGTGCTGCAAAAAGATAACCTGATGCAGAGGCACGGCCTGGGGGACGTAGTCCGGGACAGAAGAGCATACAACCTGAGGACGAGGAGAGCTGACCCCAACAGTCTTCGCAGACAGTGAGTTGGGATGGAGCCAGGGAGAAAAAGAAACAATTGGGCAATGCAGTAGACATACTTTCGGCACCGCATAGCACTATAAGAATTTGTCTTAGCATTCATCCAAAGGAATAATTAATCAGACCAACATTACGTAAGAGGGGAAATCCGTATTTTGTATTGTATTAAACTTTTGTTGTAAACAGGACAACCTGTCGCTTTTATTGTCATGTGGCAATATCTATCAACCAACCAAAAACGCTGAAAAGAGACTTAAAGAGAAAAAAAAAAAGTCATTTTTTAGACTGGAAAACGTCTTATCAACTAAACTAACGATAAAAACCAGAAAGCAACAGTGAGCTCATTTTAAGTAGCGATGTACAAGAGATTGCTGATGCTGGAAAATAACCTTTAGGCCTCGGACACACAGGTAGGAGCCTCGCTTGGTGCTAAGAGCTACGCTGCAAGCTAGGTGACATATCCTAGCAATGGCCACACTGTACGCTTCGCGCCACACTACGTGACTATTATAGTCACCTAGTAGCGTAGCTCTAAGCACCAAGCGAAACTCGTACCTGTGTGGCCGAGACCTAAAAGATTTCAGGATTGAGAGAACGAGTAAAACTGGTTTATTCTATGGCGTAGAGTAAATATCTTCTATAACGTATCTTAATGCCATAAAATAAAAGAACCGTTCGTGTTGTTAAGTCCACAAAACACATCCTTCCCTTACACCGATAGACAATGCGTGATATCTCGCAATTACGAACATGTAATAAAAACTTATATAACGTAGAGCTTCCACTTTTCCTTTAATTATTCAAGAGAAATGTAGTTTTCGTTTGACCCCCCTCGCAGTGGGTACGCCATTGGCTGTCAGTAATTATTCAGAGTCTCAACCGTGCGTTCCGAATACTGCGATAGCCCAGGGGCGTACCGGTTGAGAATTTCGGAGAGAAGGGGCATGGAAAGATATCAGGACAGTTGTTCGCAACATTTTTTATAATTAGATTTGAAAATATTTTAAATTGGATAAGTACAAAATACGCCAAGATAGACAATCTCTTTCTCTTTGGATTACGGATCTAGGAAATCTATCGCTGACCAGTGTCGTATTTTTGTATAGACGACACTCGATGAAGTTTGCAACATGTCCATTGTACGTAATTAAAAAAATAGTAACCATTTCCGTATCAAATGGTGATTTTGAATAATGATGTATTTCACGCCACACAACTACTTTTTACAATATCAGTATTTCGTTAACATATTCGATCAAACAATTTGACACCTATTTTTTTTTTTTTTTTATTATTATTATTATTATTACACATGACAAGAAATATACACAATTTGAGAAAAACAACAGATAATTTGATTTGGACATACAATTTTAACGGATCTGGGTTTGTTGCCTTTCATTTGTCGTATCCCCAGTAAACTAGGCTTTTGCCTGTATCTCACTGAGGATATTTAGCATGAAAAAAATAAATCGATACTTCTTTCCGATTTTTGATTACATAGAAACAAAACCCCGTTGTACGCTCTCATCAACCTGACAGTGACACTCAACTACAACTGGAAACATCTTGCGAAATTCAACTCCTCACACATCATCACTCCAGAAAGACCAAAAATATTCATCCCACACTATACCGCACACAATCACAAATCTCACATAAATCCCTTCCACTCGTCATTCATCCTGAAAGCCCAAGTACTCAAAATCCTGTCGCAATAACAACCACGGTCCGATTGACTGTCTAAATGGTTTTCCTAACTTTACCTTTATTAAAGTCGGCACGCCATTGTATGTAATGGGAGCCAAATAAGCACATTGCCTTTGGGAAAAAGAGGTTTTAACTCTAGGGATGGTGAACATTTCATTAGTTGCATAAGAGTCCATTATATACTTTTTTGTTAGTTCTGGAGCTATTGCTGTGTTGTACATATCACCTTTCTTCAATACATTTGACTTAATAATTTCCACTATTTTGCTTTGAAAACAGATCTCGGTTCTGCATTCAAAAGATCTGGTCCGAGGATCCCTCGGCGTATTGAATTTTTAAACCCCTTGATATTTTTTTTTGTTTCGGCGTAAAATATTACAGATTTGATACATAAATCCATATCATCACACCATTTCCGTATCGGGGTAGGTAGATAGGTTAGAGCATCAGATTAACCTTTTTCGAAACATTTCTTTCACCTCGAAACATTTTTTTTACCAGTTCGAACAGCATTTAGTCGTGTTTGCGCTCCCCTGAAGATGAGGTGAAAGCCTTGAAACCGGTAGAGTTATACCGTCATAAAAAAGTGGAATTAACAGTGTTTGATAAAAATAAATTACAATTTCTTTCACCTCTTTTAAATCCATACACATTTTCATACCACACGAACGATTTATCTGACTTTTAATGTTTCACAGACTTGAATCATGCAACTGACAAATTTTTACTTCGCGGATACAAAAACCCACATAAAAGGTCTCCAAATTAAGAATTTAGACCATTATTATATTAAATTTCTATTATATATGCAGAAGAATACCCTGAGATGGTTATGCTAGTTGAAAATAAAGGTAATTTAAGGGATATAAGTAAGAGTTATATAAGAAATGTCTAGTAAAAGGTTTGAAAATGAATATAGTGAAATTAAAGGTTATGGTTATAGAAATAGGGGTGGTAAAAGTGTGTGCAATGAATGGGTCAACTGAGAAAACTGGAGAAGGTTGATGAGTTCTGCTATCTGGACAGTATGTTTACATGTAATAGGCGAGTTACAATGGAACTTCGAAAAAATGATTAAGACAGAGAATAAGGTAAACGAGATATTTAATGTAATATACAAGTATAACAACGGTGCAATACCAACAGCAGCAAAAATGACAGTTCAAAATAATGTGTTAGTGCCCATCTTGACGTATGGAAGTGAAACTTGGATCTGGTAGAAGATAGATACAAGAAAGATTAAATAACTAAGAATGTGGATTGTCAATGTATAAAATAAGGCGGAGTTAGGGCATCAGAAATTAATGCATTGATACTATTGATTTTTTTAAGAAAGATAAATAATGCGTGGAGAGAATGTATAAGTTAGTAGTGCAAGATGCACGTGGATAAAGTAGATCGAGGAAAATGTGATTGAATTAAATGGAACAGATTTTTAAAGAATCTACAATGAAAAATATGAATAATATGATAAATTGTCTATGACTAGATGTAGGCGTAACCTTTGATGTCGGACTCACATTTGTTAACCATGTCTCGCGTTTGATATCGGACTGTTACAAACTACTCGGTTTTATAATGAGAATATCAAGAAAATTTAACAGTACAGATATCCTTCGAAACTTATATAATTATCTAATAAGAACCAAATTAGAATATGCATCTACAGTTTGGGCTCCTCATCAGCTCAAATATAAAAACAATATAGAACATATACCAAAAAAAAACCTCAGATATCTATGGTACAGAACAAAGGGCGATTATCCAAAATATGCTCACCACGTTGAACTTCTCACGGTGTGTAACTATAGAAGCCTCGAAACAAGAAGGTAACACTCCTACTAAAGGTTTGTCAAGGTTGCTGTAATTGTCCCGCGATTTTAGAAGCACTAAGTTATATGCACCTAATAAATATAGCCTTGCAAGGAATCGTCCTCTCTGTTCACCTTGTCTTGGTAGAAAACATACCAAGACAAGGTGAACAGAGAAACATTAGCAGATTTTACGATATGTACTAGTAACACATTTGAATTTAGGTGGAGTATAGAAAAAATTAAATACTATCTTTGTATTTCCTCTTCTTGGTAACATTAAAGCGATTTATTTTTAATAATTCTGTTTATGGTTGGCCACCCCTGCATCAGATAAAAGTACAGCAATAAAGACGAGCTCCAATTTCTCAGTTACCCGCAGCTATTTTATGAAATATTGAACTTACTTAAGATTGGGGATAATGTGATTTTTCAAAGTCTTCGCATTCCTGTTCTGTTGTCTCCTGAACAAATGTCACTGATAATAATTTTTGATGCTAGTTTAAAAAAAATGTATATAAATGGGAGATGGGGATCAGATATTTGACATCGTATCGGGTCCGGACCCATTTTTATGTCAAAAGTGATTAATATCACGTTTGGTTATTAATGACGTGGAATATTTTTCAAGCGTTTGGCGAAAAGGGGTGAGAGAAATATTAAATTTATTTTAAGGGAAATCTCAGTGTAAGATGGCGGATACTTGAAAGAAAATTAATTTATGTGATTTATTCTTTTTATTTTTTATAAATTATAATTTACAAGGAAATGACACAAACCATTATGTCATTTCCTTGTTGGGGTACACAGAGAGGACACAATGTCAGGTTTTCCAATTTCGACACACGTATTTCGTATATTTACATCCATATACTCGTACCTTCTCCCATAATTACTACGATTCCTTTGACTTCCTACATTTCCTTCTTCCAAAATATCAGTAGCCACTACCTTCCTTTATTTATTTATTTAACACTTTTATTGCAAATACAACCTGGCGGGTTTATTGTCAAGCAGAAATCTCTTCCAGCCAACCAGACAAAAATAAATTAAGCTAATTACATGGACGCAAAAAACATTCAAATGACTGTCCATCCCCACGAAATCCATGAACACATTTTTTTTATCCACTTTATTCGTTAGGAATAATATCAGCCACGATTCTTCTCATACTGCTAGGCGGTACCGAGAATATATCAACAGAGTCATTCAGTTGGTTCAATATCTCTATACCACGCGTGACTGAGTGTTTAGACATGATATTCGTCCTGTAAGTTGGTATGTAGAACAGAGGGTGATCCCTTGCACGGCTATATTTATTAGGGACATATAAACTTAGTGCTTCTAGAATCGCGGGACAGTTAAAGCAACCTTGAAAACCTTAAGTAGGAATATCGCAATGGATGCTTGCCTTCTTGTTTCGAGGCTTCTATAGTTACACACCGTGAGAAGCTCGGCACGGTGAGCATATTTTGGGTAATCGCCCTTTGTTCTGTACCATAGATATCTGAGGTTTTTTTTTTGTATTTGTTCGTGAGCATACGTTCAAAAAACCCAAAACGACGAACAATCACTCGAACATTCCTTCTCATTTAAAGTGAGATATCATCAATCAAAAGAAAAGGAGGGGATTGTGGAGAGGAAAGGAAAACAAAAACAGGAATGAAACACGTTATATTACTGACCAGAAAATATAAATTTCTTTAGTAGCTTCTTAAACCATGCCAAGGACGGAGCGAGTCTATCATTGTTGTGTAACTGATTGCAGAGTCTCATTGCATGAACAGTAAAGAACGACGTAAAAAAGAAGAGCGGTGAACTGAAAATGCCAATCAATAACCCCCGTTTGAGCGTAACGCTAGTTCATGATAGGAAAGACGCTGAAAATTTTCGACGAGATAAGAGGGGGTGGCGGGACATTTAAGGATATTATACAATGTAGACAGTATGTGAATTTGGCGTCTATTTCTAACGTTTAACCAGTTCAATGCCTTCTGGTATTCACTACGTCTTTGGCATGGTTTAAGAATCGACTCAAAAAATGCTTGATTTCAATTCAGTAACATAACGCGTTTCATTCCTGATTTTTCTTTTCTCTTCCCCATCCCTTCCTTTTTCTTTGATTGATGATATTTCAATTTTACTTTAATATGTACTCGTATATGTCCATAAATTTCATATACTATATACCTGTGAATATTGTTTTGTGATCTTATAACCTGCTTCATTTACTTTTGTCTGGTTGGTAGGAAGAGATTACTGCCTGGCTATAATCCCGCCAGATTATATTTGGAATAAAAGTGTTAAATATGAATAGTGTTGTGATAGAAAAGTTTTGTACTTTATCCTCTTCGTATATTCCAAAACAGAGACATCTTGATGGTACGTATTATTTTTATTATTATTTCTACTGTAGTAGACTCTGGATTAACCGGAATCACATTAATCGGATTGATGTTTAACCGGAACAGTATAAATCCAAATTCTTGCTACTACGGTTAATGCATAGCCCGGTTAATGCGACCCCGGATAATCGAGAGTCAGCTATACTTTTATTATTATAACAATATTATTATTATTATAGTTTTTTATTCCCCTAGAAAGTGTTATACTATACTAAAATACCGTGATGGATGCGCATCAACGAAAAACTAAATTTTTTTCTGTTCAATATGCTAGAAGAGGCCACCGGTTTTGGAAAAGGACAGGCTCAGAGGTGTGAACTCCGGCCCAGGATATGAGATGACATAAAGTACTTGAATACTTTACTCAAGGCGAGAGATGTCGAAGAATAACGAGGCAAAAGCATTATAATGGACCCTTGGCTAGGGAGACCATGCAATATGAAATGGCACTGTTATCATTAAATTGAAACACTATTTTATCTGTGGACTATTTTTCTTAAATCTGTTCTATTAACATACAAATTATCACACCATTATCTCATTGGTGTAGGCAGAGAGGACAGCACACCAGACTTATTTTTATCTCGATACACATTATTTGCATCTTCTAAATCCATACGCCTTCTCACATGACTTACGATCTCTTTTAATTTCTTTCTTTCCTGTTTTCAAATTATAAATAACAAAATAAATATAGATTTATTTACATGACATTGTATTTACGTATATACACATATTCTGAAATTGTATATACAAGTATAATATATGTCAAGATAATGGCGAAGAAAATACATTTATTTTTCCTGGACGAATTTGTTTCCTCTGCTTTACTTTGCTTGCCCCTGGAATCCTGCAAGCTGGCTCTGACATGATGTCAGTCTCTGGATCACCGAGGGGAAAATTGCCCTCGCTGCCAGACAGGGTTGTGCATCTTTGCGAGTGTTTTTTCATGAAGCTTCGGTTTGTTTGACTGAGTTTTTATCCACCGATTGTCATCGGACGTGGAACCAGAGTGGCCCCAGCTAACTAGGGCTGTATCCGCTGTCATTGGTCATGTAATGGCCCATTATCGGATTAATCTAATGAGCCTGGATACCCATTAGCGATGGTGTATGTGACTAGTACTCGAATATGTCGAGTTGCCACACCCACCATTTGTGAGCCGCCGCTAACATGCGAGACAGACACAGCTCACTGCTTCTCACTTTAGCCGTACTTTAGAAGATAATACATTTATGATAGGATATATTAAAATATCTGAGATACACATTCTTCACCTCTTCTAAATCTATACATCTTCTCATCAAATTCTTGTTCCATGTAAGAGTTGTTCCACTAAAAACAAATCTAAGTTCTTTACTATTACTATTATTACAACTGCTTTTTGTATCTCCTGTACATGGTAGTTTAAGATAAAGTTTTGTATTTTTTGTCAATAATTTTAAATATTTGTATAACTTGTCATACACTGTTTATTCCACTCTTAACCATCCGGAGTGGTAGGAAAACTAACTGATATAGTAGGTGTTAACATAAGTGGTGTCCGTTTTTTTCCAAATTTAAAAATGAGCACCAAAAGTAAAATAAATTGCGCAGCGTTTTCTCCAATAAGTACGTCGAATTGCGAACATAGTTGGATGAATTTCTCGCAGCAAGACCGGATGGTTTTTATCGCACAAGCATTGAAAAACTTGTAGAACGTTGGCAAGAAGTTGTAAATAATGAAGGAGAATACATTATTGACTAATTTGTTGTATTTTTTTTTGTTGTGTCCTCTTGTTCTCTTCATTTGGAAAAAAAAACGGATACAATTTATGTTAACACCACAATAGATAAAAAACTTTTTAATCTACAAACAAAACAATGGAAAAATTATAGAAAAAAATCATTTTTTTTACGTTTGGGCATGACATTTAAATTGCTAAAAAAATACAATGATTAAAATAGCGGAGCGTTCACCTGTAACGAGATATGAAAACGTAAACTGGTGGGAAAGTTACGTCACTTTCCGAAAACTTCCAAAATAAGATTGATAAAGCCAAGAAAATAAATATATAAAACAAGAGCACACAACTATGAAACATAAAGATAAAAATTTTATGTATATAAAATAGAAAAATTGATAATAAAAACAGTAATTAACCGTTACGAATACATAATAATTTAAATTTATAATCTGACGCGATACGCCCGCCCGCTTGCATAAAAATTAACCACTGAATCTAAGCGCACCACAATAATTTAGAATAAGTGACCGGCTGATAAAGTATTGTCGGGCAGACATATTAGCAAATTCACTTGTTTTATTCTCTGTAGCATGTTATCAATTTTACCAGTTAGTTTTTTTTTATTCATATTTAGTTGACTGTAAAATAAGTTTTACGTTTTAAGCAATATTTCGAAATGTTACTGTGGGGAACCACGGTCGTCGCATAATATTGTCGCATACATACGGTCAATGACCGATGAAACGACCTTCGGATTCCTCGATAAATTTTAGTAAATAGTCCAAAGGTCACATTCCAGCCATTGACGCCGGCCGAGCTCTCGCACCTCACGCCACAGAAAGAGAACGCACCACGGCTATCTCACCAGTTCCGTATTTAGATGAATACCCACATACGACAATAAACCATTTCTGCATTCACAGAAGCGAGACAGAATCATATCGCGAGCGCACTCTCGTGCACATTCCAAAAACATATAAATACCTACGTTACTATAAAAATAAACACTCTCTCTTTCCGCATTGCGATTTAAAGAGTTTATTTATTTACCAACAACTATCATCATCTCGTCCCACTGGGAAGGCGATTCCCTATAAAAATCGTTAAAAATCGAGTTTTCCACTACAACGGTTAATTTGTAACTCAATTAATACGACCTCGGATAATGGAATCTAGTGTATATGTGATTGTTATTTTCTCATAAATAAAAACTCGAATTTAAAAAAATGTTAATAAATAACAGACATCCTATCGGACAAAGCTAGGATAAGGTCAGGCTCCAAAAGGCTGTTCCAAACATCTGCCAAACAACCTTCAAGTGTCGAAAAGCCTTAATGATAAAGAAAGCCGTCCAGATTCTTAGGAACACGTCGGGTAATAAAGTTTCCAAGCGTTAGGACTCGGCCCCAGATACGTAGAACTCGCTATCTTCTGAAGCTGATAACGGTAAAATGGGTTTGACTGTATCGCTCGACGTATAATGCTGATGCTAGAATTTATCTATTGTTAACTTCTTCAAAGTTTATATAACAGTCTACTCACACTTGGTTCTTATATTAAGAGAATATGTGTCTATTCGTCCAGATAGTGATAATAATTTAACAGAATATGTGTCTATTCGTCCAGATAGTGATAATAATTTAACAGAATATGTGTCTATTCGTCCAGATAGTGATAATAATTTAACAGAATATGTGTCTATTCGTCCAGATAGTGATAATAATTTAACAGAATATGTGTCTATTCGTCCAGATAGTGATAATAATTTAACAGAATATGTGTCTATTCGTCCAGATAGTGATAATAATTTAACAGAATATGTGTCTATTCGTCCAGATAGTGATAATAATTTAACAGAATATGTGTCTATTCGTCCAGATAGTGATAATAATTTAACAGAATATGTGTCTATTCGTCCAGATAGTGATAATAATTTAACAGAATATGTGTCTATTCGTCCAGATAGTGATAATAATTTAACAGAATATGTGTCTATTCGTCCAGATAGTGATAATAATTTCCAGATGTGAAGGCGACCTCCATGGATTAGTTGCGGATTCGATTCCTGTTGGAGCCCAGATTTTTTTAAAAGAAATCCATACTGGTTTTCAGTCAAGATCACTTAAACATCTTTCTAGTTGGTTATAAGAGATTGTCATATAGTAATAAGGCAGTCAAGTGGTACTGTATACAGCGAAAGTGTAATACAATACCTCCGTTACCTTGTTGGTAAGATTTCTAGTTTCCAATCTGGAGATTATTGATTTGTTTCTTGTGAGAACACAGAAGGTGTATTGTGAGAGGAAGACAATTGAAAGTATGGTTGGATCAAATTAAAGTATTTTTAAACAAGAAAACGTGGAAAATCTGAGAAATCGTAGAAGTAGCATAAGGTGTATGGATGAAGAAGAGGCTATATGTGTGTCGAGATAAGTCAAGAGTTCTATTTTTTATCCTAATCCAACAGGAAAATGGCGTGATGATATGCATATAAAGGGTCTTTCAAATTGAGCGGTTTTTTTTCATAATTCTTAGATAAAACACAGATGGCGCCGAGAACTTGCCTGGGTATTGTGACATTTGACAAGTGTAATGTATGACATTTATAAAAAATGGAGTCGTATACGATAGAACAACGCGTTCAAATTGTTGAATTATTTTATGTATTGTAATCTCCGGAAACGCTGATGTTAATTGGCCACCAAGATCATGTGATCTGACACCGTTGGACTATTTTCTCTGGGGTTACGTGAAAAGTCAGGTCTATAAGAATGACCTCCATCAATTCCTGGGTTGAAGGACGAAATTATTCGCGTTATTGGTGAGTTAGAACCGCAATTATGTCAAAAAGTCATCGAAAATTTTGACAAAAAATTGGACATCTGTGGAGCTGCAAGAGGTGGACATTTGGCGGATATTGTTTTATTGTTTTTAAATGTCGTACATTATACTTCAATGACCAATAAAATGTTTTTTTAAAATCAAAGCAAATTGTGTGTTTTATTCAAGAATTAAAAAAAAATTATTAAAAAAAACCGCTCGATTTGGAAGACCCTGTACATATGTAGAATACAGATTTTTCCAAAATGGATTCTTATCTGGTTTTCACTTTAAGGTTGGAAGAGATTACCATATAGTAATAAACTCTTCAGGTTTTTACTGTATGCTAAGAAAGGGCAATATAATAACAGTGCGACACCTTTGGTTCTCGTATTGAAAATATTTATTTATTTAACACTTTTATGTAAGTACAGTACCCGGTGGTAAGTAATACACATCGGGCTAAAGATAGAGACTGTCGGCCGAAATCGGCTTACTTCGGATTTGTAGAGCGTCGTCTTTGTCATTCATACACGTGTTCCGTCGCAATTTGTCAGTCGTTGTCAAGCGTTCTAGGGCGTGGAGACGCCCAGTGAGACGACGCTCTACAAAGCCGAATTTAACCGATTATGGTCGACAGTCTCTTTCTTAAGCCCGATGTGTATTACTAACAACCGGGTACTTGTATGTCTGGTGGATTTATAGCTTTTAAGTATTTTCTTCCAATTGAATTATATTTAGAAAAAAAAAAAGAAAGCTATGAAGGAAGATAAAAAGAGGGAGCTTTATAAAGCAAAATAAGTTTCGCGATTGTAAAATTCAGCACTCTGTCATCTCTGCCTACTCCAACAAGTACATTGCATTATGACATGTATGTATTCTGTTTAGAGTTTGTATAGTAAATATTATATATATGATAGTCTTACCATACATTGAACGGTGCTGATATAGAGAGAGTGAAAAAAATTAAATACCTCAGAAGTATCCTAGTGGAAGACCTCGACCCAGAAACCGAAGTCAAGTGCAAAATTGAATCATCTCTATTTAATAAAATGAGAAGCGTATTCTGCGATGATAATCTAAACTTAAAACTTCGACAACGGTTAGTCAAATGCTACGTTTGGTCAGTGTTATTGCATGGAGTGGAATCATGGACCCTCAAAGTTGGTAGTATGAACCGACTGGAAGCATTCGAAATGTGGATGCACCGGAGAATGCTATGGATACTTTGGACGAATACGGTCAGCAACACAAGGGTCAAAGAGCCAAAGTTGATAGAGAGTTGCTGACTAATATTAATATCCGAAAATCGTCCTATTTGGGTCATGTACTTAGGGGAGAAAAATACAAATGAGTGCACCTGATCATCCAAAGCAAAATAGAGGGTCGAAGAGGTGTTGGTAGGAGGCAAATCTCCTGGCTCCGCAATATACGTGATTGTACTGGCATAAGGAGCGTTGGGGATCTTTTTGGGGCTGCCGGGGACAAAGATGTCTACTCTCAGGTGATATTCAACGTTGGGGGGATCTGACATGACACTGGGAAGAAGAAGATATGGTAAAGATATTCATACGCGTTAGACATATACGAGTGTTGTGGCCTCTTTACGAACGGCAGTATTCCTGTCTAATTACGAGTTCCAGGTTCTGTGTAGACTCATTAGTAGTGTTGATGAATCAATTGTCTTCCGGCCACGCTTTTTTATAATTTACGCATAGTCAATTCGCATATATTGAGGGGAAGCATACGAATGAATGAATCCTTCGTAGATCGAAGGCAGCTAACTGCACCTCCGAGGATACGACCTAAATTATTACATCAGAAAAATGTATTGGATCTAATCTCAAGGGGTATCCACCCCAGTCACTGGCGACCTATTTCAAAAGATACTTTCCCTCCTATTTTTTTGTAATTTTTTAAAACGCTCACTTTCACGTATTGAATATTTGTATCGATTTTTAGACATTTATTTACAACTTTATTTGAATAAGAAATGAAATTGTGATGAGAAAATGTATTCATCATCAGCCCAACAACTCAGACTGAGTCATGCCAACTTATAGGATTGTTCGCCACTTGTATCTCTCAGTAACATCCCTCCTTCAATTGATGATAACTACGTTCAGCCAGGGATGAACCCTCCTGATCTGCCTAGAGGTCCAGTTGTCATCTTGACAACATCGATAGTTATCTTCCTCCGTAGGAGGACAGCATCAGGGCGTGTCTCGCCTCCCTGAGGGTCGATCCAACCTTTTTAACAATCCAATTTCTCTCTGGGCATGGAAGTTTTTTAAATAGGCAATCCCCCCAGACTTAGTTGATTCGTGCCACCAAACTAAAGTCACTATGCAATTATATGAGTTAATTTATTTTTTTGTGTTGTTTATAGTTAAGGCATTAACTTTGTGGAGGTTTAAGGACATTGTAATTTATTTTTATCAAACACTGTTTATTCCACTTTTTTGTGACGGTATAACCCTACCGCGTTCAAGGCTTTCACCTCATCTTCAGGGGAGCGCAAACAATACTAAATGCTGTTCGAACTGGTACCGATATACACGCTTCAACACGGAGGGGTGAGGAAGGCAGAGGGTGAGGAAGGGGTGCGTTAATTTAATGAAACTAATTTAAAAAAATGCCAATTCTAGACAATTTAAAGTTTCAACTGATTAGGTTTCATAAATTTAACAATCGATCTTTAAGTGGATATGTTAAATGGGGGGTTGAATGGCAAACTTATAAGCTTTAATCTTGTCCCTTCGCCCTGTTTATTTTTATGATCATCTGTATTGATTCGCAGATCACATTTTGTAGTACATAAAAATCAAATGAATAATTTCTCCACTCATTCTTACATAGGTTCATCTTCGGACAGGTAGGCTATCCGATCTAGTGGTGTCAAAGAAGTTTTTTGTTAAATTACTGGCAGTTTGCTAGGATATTTGAACTCCAGGCCTTAAGCCGCTTTTTAAGTATTATACAATACATTAATTGCGTTGCGAGTCATTTTCCTTCTTTTGTGACGTTGGACCTTATGTCCGTTGTCACTGCTACTCTTTTTGGACTCAGGTGTGTCATCATAGGTGGAGACTTTTCGGATAGTTACGAGACGTCGTGCTCATAAAAAATAAAGAAGATTTTGACCTTCTAGTATAGATCACGCTGAATGGGAACTAATTTTGTCTCCCACAACAGTGTAGTTGGTGGTAGGATCAAAGCCAACTGTCCACATCTTCAGTTTTAATATCTTATGTCCCGTTGAACCTATAAGTGCAGGACCACTATCCTGCATGCAATATAAGTGCCTAAGCTAACGCAGTCGAGCAGTTTTTTAAACTTTTGATATGCTGGCTTCTCCATTAGGATGTTGAGCTCTTTGATATATTTCAGTCTCCACGCATTATTATCATAAGCTGGACCATATGTAGGGTCTTTCAAATTGAGCGGTTTTTTATTTATTTTTGGATACAACACAGATGGCATCGCGAACTTGCCTGGGTTTTGTGATATTTGAGAAGTGTAATGTATGACATTTTTAAAAAATGGAGTCGTATACAATACAACAACGCGTTCAAATTGTTGAATTATTTTATGTATTGTAATGTCCGGAAACGGTGATTTTAATTGACACCATTGGACTATTTTCTCTGGGATTACGTGAAACGCCAGGTCTATAAAAATTACCCCCAATCAATTCAATAGCTGAAAGGACGAAATTATTAGCGTTATTGGTGAGTTAGAACCGCAATTATGCCAAAATGTCATCGAAAATTTTGACAAAAGAGTGGACATCTGTGGAGCTGTAAGAGGTGGACATTTGGCGGATATTGTTTTTTGTGTTTAAATATCATAAATTATACTTCAATGACCAATAAAACGTTTTTTTTTTTAATCAAAGCCAATTGTGTGTTTTATTCAAGAATTTAAAAAAAGTCAACTAAAAAAACCACTCAATTTGAAAGACCCTTTATTATGCAGATACCATATATTATCTCAAAGGCATCGGAAAATTGTTGATTCCGCTTTATAAGTGTCCATGTTTCCAATACGCAAGCTAAACAATCGTAATTCTCCTTCGTTCCAATTCCAATTCGTTCAGGCGATGAGAAACTCCTTTACATGCCAACATATCAGGCAATGAGATACTCCTTTACATGCCAACATATCAGGCAATGAGATACTCCTTTACATGCCAACATATCAGGCAATGAGATACTCCTTTACATGCCAACATATCAGGCAATGAGATACTCCTTTACATGCCAACATATCAGGCGATGAGAGACTCCTTTACATGCCACCATATCAGGCGATGAGAGACTCCTTTACATGTCAACATATCACATCACATCTTACACATTTTCATTTGAGGTTCACTCAATGCAACTGTGGAACAAACTTTCAAGATACATCAGATGTGCATAATCCTTAATTACGTATATGAGAGAATAAAAAAACTATTACATCACTCAGAATATTCTTTTATCCTTATTTTCCATTGATTCCGAATTTCTTTTCTCTAGTTCTACCATTATTGATCGAGATGAGTATTTTTTTATGGGTAATATATTTTCTAAATTCTGTTATTGTTTAATATATTTAATGTATCTAAGATGATCTGGTTGGTTGGAAAAAAATGCTGCATACCAATAAACCCGCCAGATGTACCATGTTTTACTATATACACGAAATAATGAAGATAAAAATAAGAAAAGAAATTAATAAGTCAGCACACATCTTTGCATTTTATAAAGTTAGTTAAAAAATATGGGTACTGGAAAGAATCAACCCCGCAACCCCCAGCTAGGGCTGGAAAAAATACGCCTTGCCAAATATGCCATGTTATTCTTCTACCTATTTCAATGTTTATTCTGCCACCCTGAGATAATAATGTACCTGAAATGAAATATCTAATACAATAATGAATAATTAAGAAAATTACTAATCAAATTTTCTTTAAAGGTAGTTATGTATATAAAAGCATAAAAAAGTGCTGATAGCGGATGCTGTTTTGAAAGCAACGAGGAGCATTTGTATGCAGCGCGTCTTTCTGAAACGACCTGTGATCTTGCAGAAAACAGTAATGGATGCTGCGAGCGCTGATTAGCCCCATTTTCTTTTCCATCCAGTGGAAATCCACGTCTAGATAACATTAAAAAAGCGAGGAAATAAAGTTTTCTTTTTATATCAGAATTCATTTATTTTTACAAAAATTTCGTATTTGGGAAAAGGTGATATTAAAGGGAAATTTAAGAAAAATTTAACTCCATCCAGTGAATGGACCACGAATATACAAGTAATACTAATAGTTAGCTAGTATTGTATCTGTTATAAGAAATTTAAATTATTTTCTGTGTACTTAAGATTTGTATTTTTTTCCAGCTTTCAAAAAATATTTTAATTGATTATAATCCACCTGGAAATAATATCAGTTTTTGAATGATAAATTTCAATTAACGCATTGACGGATTAATTAAATCATACATTTTTTTTCCTATACAATATATGTCACTATTGACATATGTAAGTCATCTTCTTCCCACTGTCACGTCAGGTCCCCCCAACGTAGACTATCACCTGAGAGTAGACATCTTTATCCCCGACATCCCGAAAAAGATCCCCAACGCTCCTTATACCAGTCCAATCACGTACATTGCGGAGCCATGAGATTTGCCTCTTGCGAACACCTCTTTGACCCTCTATTTTGCCTTGGATGATCAGGTGCAGTAATTTGTACTTTTCTCCTCTAAGTATATGCCCCAAATAGGACACCTTTCGGATTTTAATACTAGTCAGCAATTCTCTATTCACTTTGGCTCTTTTAAGAACCCTTGTGTTGCTGACTATATCCGTCCAGGGTATCCGTAGCATTCTCCGGTGTATACACATATTTTCTTTGGTCTTCCTCTCGTACACCTTCCACTCACATTTGTACTGCATACGTGTTTTGCTAATCTTTCTTAATTCATTCGTTCCACATGCCCAAACAATCACAACGTACTTTTCTTCATCATACCTAACACATCAGCCTTAAGTTCACATTCATCCCTTATCACTTCATTCCTTATTCTGTCATACATTGTCACTCCATGTATTCTTTCCAGTTTTATCCACTTCCAAACATAAAAGTTGGCACAAAAATACTATTGTGGACCTTAGCAGATTTTGATACCGTCCAATTCGAGTATATTTGAACACGTTTAAGTGCCTTTCTCGTTTTAGTTTTAAATGTTTCGGTTCAACAGTCACCTTTTTATTTTATTTTTATAAATACATTATTTATCAACATGATTTTATATCTTATAATCATATAAATAAAAAAATAATTAATACATTTAAGTTTATTGATAGCAACACAGTATATACATAACATATTTAAATACACTTCAAAAACACATAAATTGCAGAAAATACATTAAAGACAGACTCCATCAAAAGGTCTGGGCTCATCTAATAACATCTCCTCGGCCAAGATACACTTCAAAATATAGGGCGAGCTCAGCCACGGGGACACCAGATGTTTTTCAGCCTTCACCCTTGCACATGTAGAATCTTCTACTCCCTGGCTCCATCTCAACTCATTGTCTGCGAAGACTGTTGGGGTCAGCTCTCCTCGTCCTCAGGTTGTATGCTCTTCTGTCCCGGACTACGTTCCTCTGCATCAGGTTATCTTTTTGCACCACCCATGAATTTTTTGGTCTTCCTCTGATTGTTATTCGAGGAAGATCCATGAAGATTGCCTGGTTCACAATGTGATCCGATGTTCTGCGTCCAACGTGCCCATACCATCTCAATCGCCTCTCATCCATCTTGCTGTTGATGTCTGTAACACCTAGGCTTCCACGAATGCGTGAACTTTTTATTTTGTCTCTTAGGGACACACCAGCTGACCATCTTAGCATGCGCATTTCAGCAGTTTCTAGTTGCCTAGAGTAAGAGTTATACATCGTCAAGCATTCGGAGCCATAGAGGAGTGCGGGTCTGACAATCGTTTGGTATACTTTTTCTTTTAACTTTACTGGCATTTTCGGATCACATAGAACCCCCGTCATTGATCTAAACTTCATCCATCCCACACTAATTATATGTGTTACATCTGCTGCACATCCTCTATCGCTATGGATGAGTGACCCAAGATACTTAAAGGAGTCACAATTTAGTAATGTTTCTCCAATAGTAGAATAAGAAGACAAAAAAATTGAAAATAAATAGACGCAGAAAAAAAAACGAATTCACAAATATCCCCTCAGATTAATTCAAACAAACAAATAAAGGTTCTCTGACAGCAACACAATGTGTACATGTGTACCATATATATTTTATTAAGAAGTGACAGCTGTCAAACAATATTTTAAAAATAAAATATCCTCAGTGAGATACAGGCAAAAACCTAGTTTACTAGGGATACGACAAATGATAGGCGACAAACCCAAATCCATTAAAATAATGTTTGTCCAAATTAAATTACCTGCTGTTTTTTCGCAAATTGTGTACATTTCTTGTCATGTGTAAGTGTGAATGACTATGACTTTAATAAAAAAAATATTTAAGTGTACCTAATGTTACTCACGGAGGTAATTACAACCGATTTAATTTTATTTAATGATGATGATGTTAGTTTGGTTGTGTAAGTCTCCACTTAGTAAAAACGTTTTTAACCCATTTTAATCTTTTATAAATCCACTTAAACGATGGATTAGAGAGTTGACACGAAAATTGTATTTTAATATCATTAAGGGTAGGTTTTTTTTACATTTATTTAGCTCCTGGCAATAATGGTATTGCCGATTGGGCGAGCACTTGTCACTTGTTGTTATATCTCTTCTTTTTTATCGTGAATAGCATTAAACTTTCATACGGCCCATTTGTACAACAATAAATGAAATTCCGTATTGAAGAACTGATATAATTATGTCTTGTCAATTTGACATTGGTTCACTTAACTGACATATTATGGATAATCCTGAAGGAATTTCCTGTGGGTTAGAAAGAATTATTCGAGCTGTTTTTATTAATGTTTTTTTTTTCTTCCTTAATACTGTTATATCCCATGATGTTAACGTCAACATATACGCAGTAAAAAAGAGTCTTTTGATAATATTTTAATGGTGTGGCCTCGGCTTGCCGAAAACCCATAAGGAAGTAATGTGTCCAAGTAATACTACGAGTATATATGGTATAGTATATTATACATTTTTTCCCACGCATTCGTTCGACAGAAACAAAGAAATTCATAATTATTCCCAGCTTATCAACATTTATACACGTGTAACTTATTAGCATATCTTCATTAGGTTGTCCTCTAAACCACGAAATCACAACAAGAAAGTGTCATGCAAAGACACGTGTGCCTAACTTTTTTTTTACTATCCATCTTCCTTTCCCGCAACATAACTATATAGATAAACCACGAAATCATAATAAAAATTGTCATTCTATTCTGTCACCTCAATACAATTATTCTGTACGTGATTCTGATTGCTTTCAATATAGATTAATATACGAGCGTTTAGGGGGGGTCCTAACGGTCAGTTTGTTTGGCGTTCCCGCGTATTTGTCGGCCATTTTGTTCAGTCACAGTAAATTTTTCCGATGGATAGGACATCGCGCGCTCCCGCTACCTCCCGTCCGTGCGAGATCCGCGCGGTCATCCATTTTTTGACTTTGCAGCTGAAACCATTGACAAGGGATAACAATACTCGTATATAGACTAAATCAACCTTTTTTTATCCCAAACCAGAATTTTGGTGTGATCAACTAGATTTGTGTTGAGTTCCGGTCCCGTATTTTAACGTGATCGATACCTGTTCAAAAAAAATACAAAGCCTCCTGATATCTAACATGGAAAATACCTCCGTGGTTTAGACGGTAAGATGCTAGTCCCCCAACACGGAGGTGGTTGCAAATTCGTTTCTTGTTGAAACCCATACTTTTTTAAAAAAAGATTCCAGTGGGGTTTTCACTTGAGGCATCTTTAACATCTTTCTGATTGATTGGAAAATATTGCTACAAATAAATAAGGCAGGTTATACTGTACAAGATATTGTCAGATGGGGACGACAGAGAAGAAGGTTCTGGAACGAACACGTATCCAGAATGGCGGAAACAAGAGCCGTAAGAATGCCCAGGGGCAGTATCCCCCAAGCAAGCAGACCTCCAGGACGACCTCCCAAAAGATGGAAAGACACCTGGCAGTTTACGTCGCATGAGGTAAACAATGATGCAGGACCATAACAGGCCAACAGGCCTAAAATAAGATGAAGAAGAAGAAGAAGATACTGTACACATATATAACGAATCTCTCACACAATGGTATACCTTAGATGCTGAAAATATGCATGATATTTGAAAGGACAAGCTTTTGAAACATCATCTGTTGCCTGATTAGTTCACCTAAGTATTAGCAGGGAGGATAATTGTCAGCCTAAAGGTGATAAAATGAAAGTAGCCTGAACGAGTGGACATGTATCAACGTGTTAAATAATTACTATTAAAATACTTAATTGTATGGATTGTTATCTAGTTATAAGTGAATATATGGATGTAAACTTTTTCTAAGAAAAAAAATATTAAGATTATCTAAAATAAAATTACTTGTAGGAAATTAAAATGAAAATAATTCATAGTTATAATATAATAATTAGACATTTTTAATGTATAAATTTGTGTATAGATAAATCCTTTAGCATATGTTTATCTTATTTATAACTTTATTAAATGTTGTTTATACGATAAGTTACAGCATTAGACTAAATATATCGTGTTCTACATGTGCCCCTTGCACAGGGCTGAAAAACATCTGGTGCCCCCGTGTCTGGGCTCGTCCTACATTGGTGGGGTGTATCTTGGCTGGGGTGATGTTATTAGATGAGCCCAGACCTTTTGATAGCTTCTGTCTTTAGTGTATTTTCTGCAATTTATGTGTTTTTGAAGTGTATTTAAATATATTATATACATACTATGTTGCTATCAATAAACCTGTATTTATTTATAGCATTAACATTGTGGAGGTTTAAAGACATTGTAATTTGTTTATCAAACACTTTATTCCACTTTTTGTAACAGTATAACCCTATCGGTTTCAAGACTTTCACCTCATCATCAGGGAGCACAAACAAGAAGAGTCTCGTTTGTGCTCCCCTGAGTATGCGGTGAAAGCCTTGAAACCGGTAGGGTTATACCGTTACAAAACGTGGAATAAATAGTGTTTGATAAAACAAATTACAAAGACTTTATTAAATAAAAAAAATAAAAAGGAAAGAGGGTAAATGATTATCGGTTATATGTTTTAGTGCAATCCTATTCCCTCATCGTCTGAGAGGATACTACATTGTAAGGTGAATTTCTAAATATGCTCTTATTTTACAAGAAATAAACAAAAATAGTAAAATAAAATAGTATAATAGAGGGTTAAACTCCACACGCACATTAACTACCTTTGCGTAAAACCAAGTCATACAATTAACAACTAAAAAAGCGTTGATTTTATTGAATGGTGCAAAAATGATAATAAATTAGTACTTATCTAACAACCCTTTAGAAACGTCCGAATATTAATCAGCCGCGTCCATTAAATTAATTAAAAAATATGTCCGCTGGCGCTGGTGGAGAACAAAAATTTGCACTGAAAGAAACTCCTGAAAATTGCTGAAAATCCACTGAAAACATCGGATTAACACTTTATCTTCCGGTATAACATTATCCTAAAATTATTTAGTTAAACTTTTAAAATTAGAATAGAATGGTTGGATCATTTAAAACTGTATTTTGTAGGAAGAAAATCAAAGAAACGGTAGAGGTGGAATGAAAACGTTTATTGATGTTGAAGACTTGAATGATATCAATATGTGTCGCGATAGGAAAGTCTCGCGTTCTCTCCTGTATGTCTATGTATGTACGAGTATATCGATTTGATTCCTTACAAAATATCCTAAACGTACGTAGATACGAGGAAGGACCCAATCGATTGGCCACAGTATCTACCTTCATATCCTTACACTCAACTTGTTTTATTGTTTGTATTGTTTTTAATATGTAAATAATAGTGAGTTCAATTCTTAAAGGCGCTATATAAATTATCCTTATTGGTTGTACCGGTTATTTCTCAAAAGTTATTTAGGCTTATATTTTTTTGCTATTCAAACCATCATTATTATCTTATATTTCTTATCACAAACACTAAGCTACAAATCAATGTATTGTTTTGAATGTATAGTTTGGTATTTCTGGAGTGTTACATCGATTGGAATGATTTTGCGGTACATTATCATTCCAATCGCTGTTCCATTCCATTCCATTCCAATTATTATGGGGTGAATGTGTTTGGTCTGTCTGAAGTGATAAAGTGTGATGAGTTTGATTTTGCGTGATGTATAGATATGTAATTGAGTGTCAGTGTTTGTCAGGTTAATGAGAATATGCGACGGGGTTTTATATAATCAAAAATCGGAATGAAATGTCGATTTATTTTTTCATGCTATATGTCCTTAGTGAGATACAGGCAAAAGCAAAGTTTACTGGGTACACGACAAATGAAAGACAATAAACCCAGATCCATTAAAATTGTATGTACAAATTAGAAATATTTTTTTTTTTGCGAATTGTGTATATTTCTTGTCACGTGTAAATAAAAAATAATTTAAAATGTAAGATGCGCTCCATCCTTGGCATGCTTTTAGAAGCGACTGGAAAACTCTTCATTTCTAGTCAGTAATAAATACACTGTGTTTCATTCTTGATTTTTGTTTCTTCTCCACCATCCCTTCCTTTTTTTCTTTGATTGATGCTGTTTCCCTTTATATGAAAATAAATGTTAGTCTTTGTGGGGTCTATGGGCGTATATGTTCATGGATTTCGTGGGGATGGATAGTCATTTGAATGTTTTTTACGACCATGTAACTTGCTTGATTTATTTTTGTCTGGTTAGTTGAAAGAAATTGGCGCATGCTGGCAATAAACCAATAAGCTTGTTTTTGCAATAAAGTATTTGATAAATAAATACAAGCTACAATAAAAAAACGGAGGCCGTATTCTAACTTTAAGTATTCACACTAAGCACGTGGGCCACATGTTCAATTCACGGCGAATTCACGTTTTACTTTTAAGCCATTTTATATACAAATTTAACCAAATGACAATTTTAGTATTCACACTAAGCACGCGGGCCACATGTTCAATTCACGGCGAATTCACGTTTTACTTTTAAGCCATTTTATATACGAATTTAACCAAATGACAATTTTAGTATTCACACTAAGCACGCGGGCCACATGTTCAATTCACGGCAAATTCACGTTTTACTTTTAAGCCATTTTATAAACGAATTTAATCAAATGACAATTTTAGTATTCACACTAAGCACGCGGGCTACATGTTCAATTCACGGCGAATTCACGTTTTACTTTTAAGCCATTTTATATACGAATTTAACCAAATGACAATTTTGCTAGTGACCTTGATGTCCTTCTACCTCCCGTATTTTCGGAAGAGATCATCAGGAAGCGCTCCTAATGTGCCCGTCTGAATCGGAAAGCAACATTATACTTAATTATTAAAGAAATAAGTAACACCATTACACAGGCCGACACACTTTGCCCCCACATGAGGACAGTCGAGGGAAGTCGAGCAAAAGAAGTAAGCAGGGTCTTCTTTAAATACTGCATACAACATGATCTAGGACTTGAAGAAATAGAGACAAGTGGAGTGACATAGAGGTATAGAGGAAGATCACGACGCTCTGCATTGAGCAAAGTAATGAAGAAAAAGATAGTGTTCTTACATTTGAACGGTTGATAGTTTTAAAGAGTATTTCTTAAGAGGCTTTATCAGTATATCTAACACATACATATTTTTCGTTACCCATCGTGGTTTTTGTTGCCTTCTGCCAGCTCACCAAAGAGGATATATTTTAGAATTCTGGTTTCAGGCATGCGAGCGCGTCGAACAAAATTAACCCACTCGACGAAAGCCATCAGTCTCCAAAGGGTATAAAGTCCCCATCTAAAAGCTTAAGAGAGGTTCTCAAAGTGTATCAGGGCATTTGAATAAATTTGAATTTCATCAGCAAATTTTTTTTTTCAAGATTTATTACATTTCTCGAGGTGAAGTAATACCGTGCTTCTCGTCTTCTTGTGTATAAATTTATTTTTTACTTCTCGTGATGGAAAGTTAAGTCCGCATTTTATATTGTTTTTTTTAAAGAATAAAGAAAGTATCGTATAATTATATTTCACTTTCGTTATAAATAGTGAAATTGGGTGGATTTTTTGCCATTTGAGACCTGAAGGGAAAACCAGAATGGAATACTTTTGAAAAAAAAATGGTTTGAGAATCGAACCGGCAACCCCCATGTTGAGAAACAGGTGTCTTGCCAACTAAGCCACGAAGGTCGTCTATTTGTTTGAGATGATAGATATTGATTATGAAAATAAGACGTTTTTTTAAACATTGTCATACTTAAAACATTCCAACGTATACTTGACCACATGGCATATGCTAGCCCTTAGTTTGGTTATATATCCTTAAACAAGTATTCAACATCTGTGATACATATTTAGGAGGCATATTTGACATTCTTTCATAAAGGGGCATTTGACAAAGATCAAAGATTAGAATTCTAGCATGTGCGAATGTGACCTCAGAGAAGGAACGTTGGATCATACATTCTTTAAATGTCCACTAAATGGTGCGTATCCAACCTTTTATGAAGATATAACGTAGACGAAAAACCCTATACCAACGAATATGAGAAGGCTTTTTGAAAACTTGTCTCTCTCCGTTTGCAGAATGTTAAGAAAATTTCAAGTTTCTCACGAATTAAAGATATAAAATTATTGAGTATTTTATTAACGTAATATTATTATAAAATATATGGTTAAGTTTTGTGTGATGTTCATTTATTTATATATTTATTATGATTTTATTTATTCATTTATTACAAAGTAGCTTATAATAATAATAAATCATCGGGAAATTTTATCTTTTTTTTTGGTTAAATATGAACACTGCACACATACGAGTACACCTATAGTTTTACTAAAGAATATCGAAAGATCTACTAAGGTTACATTGTAATTCGTAAGTTTTCTGCGATTTTCTTACCAAATATATCTCTCTTAACATATACAGATGTGGAGAAGCACCTAATCTAACGGGCCTGCAGCCACTGCCTTCCTACCTGTATACTCAACTTGTTTTTACTTTTATTTTTTTCTTTTCTTTTTTTTTAAGAATATATATGACCGAAGTCATAGGTATTCTTATACCCTCAAACTCTAGGCGGAAGAAGTGTCTGTGTCGTTCGAGGGGAGTAGCACAGCGTAGGGTTCGAACCGATGACCTTCCGCACGGAAGTTCAGCGCGTTACCGCGCGGTCATGTTTTTATTATATTTATATTTTCAATCTGTGTTCGAATTCCGAGTTAAAAGTGGGTTCGAATTCCGAGTTAAAATATTCTTGAAGAGAGTCTGCAACTGACAAATACTATTATAGACAGTCAATATATGATAGGTTGATGCCTTGGCCCAATTGTTTAACTAAATAGAGAGGTGGTCCACGATGTAAAAAACAGACTGAAAATTGCCCGGAACAAATATAGAGGAACGACGGGGGTTACGACCAACATAAGACTACTGACAAAGCTTAAGAGCAATGTATACTATACAAGACAGTGATTAGACCCACTATACTACACTAAGCGCAGCGATAGTCTCAAAAGAAAAAAAGAAGAGCAACGTATGCTACAATGGTCACTAAATTGGATAAGATCCGAAATGATCGAAATGGCGGAACGATAGAAGATAGAAGTGGCGCTAATAGTAGATTTAGACCAGGAAGCACGACTTCTCTGGCATAGGCACGTATAACAGTAAGATGAAGGGTCTTCACTCTACACTAAAGGCAGGCACGAATTAGGAACTGCAAAATAGACGCAAAGGGAGGCTAAAGGAAAGGCTATATAAGAAAGGGGAAAAAGACGTGATGAGACCAGAACTGTTCCCGAGAGATTGGTGAGATCCAGAGATGAAGTAAAAGGTCCGAGCACCTGACCCCTAAAATATGAAATAAGGCAAGGGGAAAAAAACGAATGTACGTGTGTTATGAGCTTTTCTAAGTGAATTTACTGATTTTTTTCTAAGTGAATTTAGTCAAAATATCATTGTGAGAGTCCCATTTCAGAGACTTATCGATCATTGTCCCTAAATATTGTATTTTAAACATGATAAGGATTTTATTATAGTATTTTAAACGTGATAAGGATTTTAGTATTTCATGATATTGTAATTTGTTTTATCAAACACTGTTTATTCCATTTTTTGTAACGGTATAATCCTACCGGTTTCAAGGTTTTCACCTCATCATCAGGAAGCACAAACAAGACCCCAATTCCGTTTAAAGAGTAAACTCTCTTCAATGGCTAATCATTGTCACCGTGAAAACCGTTCATTTTCTATCGATGATGCCAAATTCTTACATATCAGTAGTAACGGAAATAAATTGGACAGATTAGAGCCCCTAGAAATTTCAAAGTCAGTGAGTGCATCGAGGTGAACTTCTGGCAAATACATATATCCCAAAAATGTCTCCGCTGCTTGCCGAGATTGTCTCATCCCTTCCTCCACCCCCAGTCCTCAACCCAAATGTTCACCGTTAGAAGCGTGTATCTCGGTACTAGTTCGAACATAATTCAGTCTTGTTTGTACTCTCTTAATGACGAGGTGAAAGCCTTGAAATCGGTAGGGTTGTACCGTTACAAAGAGTGGAATAAAGTGTTGGATAAAACGAATTTCAATATCTTTAAACCTATACAATGTTAATGCCTTAACTATAAATAATGTATCTTTTATGATTGTGTAATTCAAATTGTGTGTCTAAATTTTTCACAAATTGTGTACATTTCTTGTCGTGTGTAAAATAAATAAATAAAAAAGAATACTTTCACATAGAGAGTCAGAACAACTAGTATTAGAAATCAGATTGAACATATTGTATATTCTTGATTAATGTAATCAATTCATCATTTCTTACTGGCCGAATACATTCAAATTCAAGTGAATAGATATTAAAAAAATAGCACTTTGATGTAATGAAGGCAAAAGAAGGTTCTACAGTTTACCTTATTTATTTTTTCTTATCAGCAAAGGGTGGAATCTACTGTACTTCTAAGATTCTTCACTGTTTTATTTAATTTAAATATTATTCACAATTTCAAAAAGCAGGTCAATATCAATAGAAAGATTTCAATAAGATGTTCAGATAACACGAGTCCGGATTGATATTACTCCAATCAGGGAAATATGAAATCCTTCCCTTCTATTCATCCTTCAATCCTTTATGCCCAGAAATACAGAGTTTACAAAAGAGACGAAAAAGGGGGATCTGTATTTAATAAATTCCCCTCTATTTTTTCAGGACCGTTTTTTTATACAAGTCTAAAAAGCTGGGTCTAAGGCTTGCTTTAATAAAGAGTCTGAAGAAATTAAAGTTAACGAAGGCTCTATATTCATACTTTGCCCTGTTGGTCCGATTGGAAGGTTCTATTTGCTAATCGTGTGTTCAATTCTGAGCGTTGTTGTTCTCTATTTTGTTTCGAACTCAGTGCACCACCTGTTTCCATCCCTCCAAGTCGAAGGCTATAATAATAATAATTAAAGGTCAATTTATAAACCGCCGTTTAGAAAGCAAACTCTCCTTAACCATACCCTTCCTGTGCTAAAAAAAATCCGCCCGTTCCGGTGATGTGTGTTCAATACATATGTAAAAATGAGCGATTTTAAATATAAAAAAAAAGAATATTCATAACAAAACACCTAAATTAATTAAATTTGAAGTCAAAAGTGATATTAATTGAAATTTAATTGCTTAAAACATGAAAAAAAACATCGGACAACGTTCACAAAATGGGCGAAGCGACCACCTCGAACGAAAGCCGGCTGGCTACTAAACGAGAGAAGCGACCGAACTGAGATTCTATTTTTTGCATTCACATATACCGAAGTAGAGTGAGAGTGAAACGTGAATAATGTCACTTCCTCACCCATAGCGGTATTTTAGAGTGAATATACCTACGTCACACACTGGCACACGTTTGATTGTACTGGTGAATTTATTCCCGATTTTCACAAAATATCTCTGATATGGCCGATAAGTGCTAATTATTATTAATATTATTTTTTCATTCAATGCGTAAATGTATTAAGGAGGAATACCTAAAATCTGAACTCAGTATTTATTATATTTATAGAGATATACAAGTTTTTAGAAGCAATGTGCACTAGTTACACATCACAGGGAAGGAAGGGTTAAAGGAGGAAGACAAGGGTCTTACCAACTAGGTTATGGAGTTTATTCATCAAAATAATTATGAATTTATTTACTCTAGGGGGGATAGTTAACATTATAATAAAATAGCATTTTTAAAAGCTTCGTTTAGTGAACAAACTACGCTAACTGAAAACACGAATCCACTTTTATTGATGGATTAATAAAGTACGATCATATAAATTCACACCAGAAGGCCTTGAACTGGTTGAATTTTAGAAATAGATATTTATAGAGATATTATTTTTTTTAGAAACAATGTGTACTATTTACACATCACAGGACAGGAAGGGTTAAGGGCGCTCTAACTAAGAACTATAACTCACTTTTATTGGCAGATTAAATGTATTACAAAATAAATATGTAGATCGAGTGTAAGAATAGGAAGATTATTGATTAAAGTATATCTTCGTATCTGTATATATTCAGAAAAATATATTAAGTAAGAAAACCTTTGACGATCAAAGAAACCTTTGAATATCTTCCTATATATGATAGTAAAACATTTGAATTTAGGCGTAGTGAAGTGTATATGTATATTGTTCATGTATAGTCATTAATTTTGATAAAATATCCCAAAAATTATAGTCTTCAATAATATGCATGTATCACGCGATTCCAGCCCCGCATATTTCATCATTCCAGACAGACCAAAAATATACCACAATGTGCCATACACGATCACCAAAAAAACACCACTCTCAAAAATTCACACAAATCTTTCTGTCGCAATACGAAACACGCTTTAAACCACTGCCAGATTTTTTTGCCCCCTTGTACCTTCATTGAATTTGGCAACTTATTGGACATCATGGTATCCATATAGAAATATTGTCTTTGGGCTAAAGATGTTGTAACTCTAGGGATGGTGAACGTTTGATCAGTGGCCATGCATGTCATGTGTCTGTTGAGTTTGCATTTTATCTTTTTCTTGATGACAATTTCAGAGAATGGATGTGAAGTGTAAGTTGGCAACATTAAGGAACTAATACTCTCATAATTTTCATTTAATATAATATATCATAACTATCAGTCTAAGTATTTAAGAAGCTACTGAAAAAACTCTTCATTTCTAGTCAGTGATGTAACGCGTTTCATTACTGATTTTTTTCTTTCTTGTTCACCATTTCTTCCTTTTCCATTGATTCGTGATATCTCATTTTATATGAAAATGAATGTTCGGGTGGTTGTTCGTCTTTGTGGGTGTATGTTTAGATATGTGTTCATGGATTTCGTGGGGAGGGGTAGTCATTTGAATGTTTTTTTGCGACCATGTAACTTACTTCATTTACTTTCGTCAGGTTTATTGGGAAAAGTTGCCGCCAGGTAATAAGCCTACCAGATTAAATTTGCAATAAAAGTGTAAAAAAATAAAACATTAATTCCTAAGTCAATTCAGCGACCATCTTCCTAAACTCTGACAGAGTTGAAATAAATATATTCGCATTCGTGTCAGCCACCGCGTTGTACTCTCGGTACATTGTTACAACTGGGTTATGGAAGCCGATGTTACTTCTAAATGCAGCTACACTAGACAAAGCAGATCTATAACACTTAGAAGAAGACCATTCCATGCAATAGCACCAGCAACGCCAAAAACTCTGATAATATTTCTGCGTATCTGTTTTTATTTATTGTATTTCTATTAACCCTTTATAGGGCAAGTTTTTATTTTTGAGATATTGAGTTTTTTGTTGAATAAATCATAATTATGTGTATTAAATCAACTTGATTTCTTCGAAAACGTGTTATAAAATATTTTTTTTTGGAAATGAGGCGGTCGCATATGAGACCTGAGCCCATTTCAGGGGTCATGTCAGTGGTCGCAAAAGTGACCAATGAATGTTTAGGTAATAATATCTAAGTTTAGATTGTATTAGGAAATAAAATTCTCATATGAGATATAATGAATGGTGATTTACCTATAATACCTATTTACATATTTGACAATAAATTGACAGGATGTTTAGATCGTTGCTACTGAACATGCAGCTAACTTCACGACGATCCGTCTTAAATAAGACCTCTGCCCGTCCACTACATTTTATCAATTTGACATTTGTGTTACTTAAAAACGTTTCATTAAGAAAATGAATCCTTATAAGTATAACCATAAGGGTGGTCGCATATGCGACCGATTTCTCCTTAGGTATGCCCGTTAACCCTTCCCTTACGGTGATAAAAATAATACGCGTGCTCCGGTGTTGGGTAGTGATTACGCAATCAAAAATTAGCGATTTTAAATCGGAAAAATAAGAACATTCATAGATAATCCCCTTAATTAATTATAATTGAAGTTAAAAATTATAATAATTGAGATTTATTTGCTGAAAACATTAAAAAACCATCTGGCACCGCTCACGGAACGGGCGTACGTCTAACCTATTTGCAAGCTTAGAAGCTACTAGTGGCGCGGAATGTCAGTCGCATACCCCGGCGCTTACGCTTATGCTTGCGGCGTTGAGACAATTCAGCTCCTCGCAATTCAGTCTAGTATGCAAGAGTGAGATGCGAATATAGTGTCGCGCTTCCCGCATACTATTCACCTATCGTCAAGACGAGCCACTCGCAGCGTTTAAATGCGAATTTGTTTTCGATCTTTACAAAACACCTCGATGTAGTCGATAAATTCTGATTATTATTAATATTATTTTTTAAATCAATGCGTAAATATATTATGGAGGAATACCTAAAATCTTAACCTTGTATTTATTATATTTATAGAGATATTGATGGTTATTAGAAGCAACGTGTAGAAGATACCCAACACAGGGAAGGAAAGGTTAAAGGGTTAATCCATTTTTTTCCGGAACATATACACGTTCTTTGACCAAGGGCCCGTTCAAAAAATAAAACGGCACTGTCTCTTTTCACCCCCTTTCAAAGAACCGTTCTCAGTTCCTGCAGGAGGCGAGGGTGAGGACTCGTCTGATTAATTCCACTTGTTCCGCGTTACAGGTGTTGGCAAGGAGGATCTTGATAATCATGAAAATTCATAAGGTTTTATTTTGATAATTGTGCAAAGACGGTTTTAATCGCATTAACTGAAAACAATGGAGGATTTTTGTATAAAATTTAAAAAAATCTTTCTCTTTAGCTTCTCAGTTTCACTATTGAATGGTCCCCCTATATTTATGGTATATGAGTACATATATATTTTTTAAGACTTATTTTTATTTTATAATTTAAAAACATTATTACTTATTGTAATTTGTTTTATCAAACATTGTTTATTTTACTTTATGAAACAGTATTACCTTACCGGTTTCAAGGTTTTCACCTCATCATCAGCTGCGCACAAACAAGACTCGTAAAGTGGAATGAACAGTGTTTGATAAAATAATGTTTATTCATAGGAGTTGTATGGAAAGATTAGAAGCGTCAGCATGACCAGGCGGCTCAGCAGGGTCCGTATGTCTGTGGCATTTGCGGGAGGGAGTGCGCATCTAGGATCGGGCTGTTTTCTCACAGAAGATCACACGATTGACGTGAGAAAACGGTTCAAGATTGACGTTGGAGCGGCGAGGGGATCCTCGACTACGAGACCCGGCAACGACGTTTAAGTTTAGAACTCTGTCTTTTCTATCCACTCCGACAAGGAAATGGCGTGATGTATAAGTATGAATGTAATTATGTGTGAATTTAATAATTTATCAAACACTGTTTATTTCACTTTATGTAACGGTATAACCTTACCGGTTTCAAGGTTTTCACATCATCATCAGGGAGCACAAACAAGACGTTTATTTTTCGTTTTCACCTCATCATCAGGGAGCACAAAAGGTGTTTGATAAAACAAATTACAATGTATTTAAACCTCTACAATGTTAATGCTTTAACTATAAATAATAAATTATAACTTATTTAATGATACATGTACGATGAAAAAACTTTGAGAATAAAAATTAGGATATCAAAAATCATTGTGATAGAAATGAGAGAGAAAAAAAATACTATACATGGATGAGCTATTGAAAACTAGAACTGCCTGCAATAGAATTTCCTAAAGCGAAAGACATAATTTTCCTCTTCCACACCCATAAACATTCTCATACAACTCCAAAAAACCTTCTTACTTAACATTTCCCTGTATCCAACCGTGTCTTTGTTGGTAACATTTCTCTGTATCCAACCGTGTCTTTGTTGGTAACATTTCCCTGTATCCAACCGTGTCTTTGTTGGTAACATTTCTCTGTATCCAACCGTGTCTTTGTTGGTAACATTTCCCTGTACCCAACCGTGTCTTTGTTGGTAACATTTTCCTGTATCCAACCGTATCTTTGTTGGTAACATTTTCCTGTATCCAACCGTGTCTTTGTTGGTAACATTTCCCTGTATCCAACCGTGTCTTTGTTGGTAACATTTCCCTGTATCCAACCGTGTCTTGGTTGGTAATATTTCCCTGTATCAAACCGTGTCTTTAACCAATATTGCATTATTCACCCATATGCCACATTTACTTACACTCTCATACTTTTCTTAAACCATAACTTTGGATTTAGCAACATTCATTCTCAGATCTATCATACAGACCGGACGAGTTACTTTTATAAAGGGTCTTTCAAATTGAGCGGTTTTTCTAATTCTCGAATAAAACACACAATTTGCTTTGATTTCAAAAAACTTTTTATTGGTCCACTCTTTTAATTGCGGTTCTAGCTCACCAATAACGCGAATAATTCGTCCTTCAGCTCAGGAATTGATCGAGGGTCATTCTTATAGACCTGGCTTTTAACGAAACCCCAGAGAAAATAGTTCAACGGTGTCAGATCACATGATCTTGGTGGTCAATTAACATCACCGTTTCCGGAGATTACAATACATAAAATAATTTAACAGTTTGAACGCGTTGTTGTATTGTATACGACTCCATTTTTATAAATGTCATACATTACACTTCTCAAATGTCATAAGACACAGGCAAGTTCGCGACGCCATCTGTGTTATATCCAATAATTTAAAAAACCGCTCAATTTGAAAGAACCTTTATTACCTGAGAAGAAAAAATATTGCCTACCTTAATAGACCGATAACTCTTAGAACCAAACGTCAGAAAGATGACTTACCTGGAAAGGAAAAAAACACGTTTATCAGATATAAAATAACAAATTATTGTAAAAGGTTATTCATAAAGTGATTTCATATTTTAAATCGAATTTATGCGTAAAATTGCGCCTAGTGTTCGTGAATGGTCTCTCGTCTCTTATAAATGCTCACAGCTTTGATTTGGTGGTCATCAGTGGTAATCGGCCTATCAGAGTGGACACCATCTCCGAGTGTCGTTATCACAATTATTGATTATGTAAGCACATGTTTCTTTTCTGTTAGAAAAAAGCGTCAACACACACCATTTGGTCGTTTCCCTGCTGAGGTAGGCAAAGGACAGAGCACCAGACTTTATTATATCGACGTACATTTATTTATTTATTTTAATGACAAGAAATATAAATGATTTGCGAAAAAACAACAGGTAATTTAATTAGGACTCACAATTTTAAGGGACCTGGGTTTGTTGTCTTTCATTTGTCGTGTCCCCAGTAAACTTGACTTTTGCCTGTATCTCACTGAGGGCATATAGCATGAAAAAATAAATCGATACTTCTTTCCGATTTTTTATTATATAAAACCTCGTTGCGCATTCTCATTAACTTGACAAACAGTGACACTCAATTACATATGTATACATCACGCGAATCAAACTCCTCATACTTCATCACTCCACACAGACCAAAAAGTCCATCCCACAATATACCGCACATAATCATAAAAAAATAACAAAAAATACCACACTCAAGAGCTCACACAGACCTTTGCTACAAGTCATTTTTCTTGCAAACCCAGGTATTCAAACTACTGTCGCAATAACAACCACCCTCCGATCGACTGCCTAAATTGTTTTCCTCCTTTTGCCTTTATTGAATTCGGCACCCCATTGTATGTCATGGGAGCTAAATAGACCTATTGCCTTTGGTAAAAAGATGTGTTAACTCTAGGGATGGTGAACATTTGATCAGTTGCCATACGTGTCATGTGTCTCTGCTGAGTTTGCATCTTCCCCTCCTCTCGATGATAGTGCAAGATAATGGACTTGAAATGTAAGTTGGCTATGTTCCGAACCCGATGCTCCCTGAAAAGCTCTGCTGTGTGATACCGGGCAGGAAGTTTATTAATTATTTTTATAATCAATTTTTGGGAAACCTGCAGTATTTGTTTTGTTGGTAAGGTACATATTTCCCCTCTTCCCCATCCGTACAACTTTTCATACAACTCCTAACATTTATATTATTTCTTCGTTTCAAAATGTTATTAATTTGATCAAACCACATTTTCCTTGGTCTTCCCTACCACACCTTCCACCACATTTTCACTACATATTTGTTTTGTTATTATTTCTTAATTAATTTCTTTTTACATGTCCAAACCATCTCATACTGCTTTTCTTTATCTTTCTTAACACATCAACATAAAGATTAGATTCATCCCTTAACACTTCGTCTTGCATTTTGTCATACATTATCACCCCATGTGTGGCTCATTGCATGCATCTTTTAAACACTTCTTCGGTTTTTCAGTATTTTTCTATGTTCACGTTTCGTCCGCATGGATCAACCTTGGTACTAAAATACCGTTATAAACTATCATTTTCCAGATTTTGATACTATTTGGTTAGAGTACATATGTTCAAATATATTTTTTTCAGACGAGTTAAATAAAATTGTTATCATATTTAGAAAGAAAAAAGTAAAAAAAATAGGTTTCTTACAAATACTGTAGAAAACTTTATCCGATCATTTTTCCTCAAGATTTTTCCCTTCACCATTTCACCGAATTAACTGCAAGGTTTTTCCGAACCTGAAGTTATGCGTTTCCCGTCATCCCTTGTTAGCAACTCGTACTTCATTGACTTGTTTGCGGGCCTGTTGGTAAGTTGTTTACGAACGGAAAGTATAGAGGAGGGGTTTTTAATGAGATTTTGGAAAAAAAACTAAACACGGAAGTAAATGCATGATCACGTTTCACATTCAACTTTAATATATAAGTGTAGAACGTGGAAGTAGGGCGGGTACTATGATAGATTTTTTTATGTTCCTGGTTCTGTGTATAACCCTACTGGTTTCAAAGTTTGCCCCTCATCATCAGAGGAACACAAACAAGACTCATAAAGTTACACAAAGTGGAATTAACAGTGTTTGATAAAACAAATTACAATGTATTGGTTGTTAACATAAGTTGTGTCCGTTTTTTTCCAATTTAAAAATGAGCACCAAAAGTAAAACAAAATGGTAAAAGTTATACGTCATTCATAAGAAAATTTTCTGCTCTACAAGATATTGTGTTTGCGTTTATGTTACATACGAATATATCATTTTATTTGATTACAAGCCTTCAAAATGGAATGTCAAGTAGACGAAAGTGAGCATTTTCGACACCTTCTTCTGTTCGCGTTCAATCGAGGGAATAAAGCTGCCAAAGTTGCTCGCGAAATTTGCGAAGTTTACGGTGGAGATGCTATGAATGAAAGGACAGCTCGTCGATGGTTTTTGCGTTTCAAAGACGGTAAATTCGACCTGAAAGACATGGAGCATTCCGGACGACCAGTGGACTCCGATAAGGACCGCTTAAACCATATTATTCATGAAGATCCCCTTCAAACCACCATAGAATTGGCTGAGCAGATGAATTGTAGTCACATGACTGTATACCGCTATCTTAAATCAATGGGAAAAGTCCAGAAGTATGGCGCTTGGGTTCCACATGTTTTGAGTGAAAACAACAAAAATCAATTGTCGAACGTTGACCTAACCTAACCTTTACCATTTTGTTTTACTTTTGGTGCTCATTTTTTAATTTGAAAAAAAAAATGGACACAACTTATGTTAACACCTAATACAATAATATAATACTATAATATATACAATGTTGCATTTTTGTTGTACAACCTTGTAAGATTCTTTCAATCAAATATACAATAAGAACTATTTCAATCAAATATACAATGAACGGTAGAATACAGGATGAAATTATTAGGGATCAGTGTTAAATTATTAGGGATAAGTGTTAAATTATTAGGGATAAGTGTTAAATTATTAGGGATAAGTGTTAAATTATTAGGGATAAGTGTTAAATTATTAGGTATAAGTGTTAAATTATTGTATTAGGGATAAGTGTTAAATTATTAGGCCGGTGTATTCGGTCAGATGAAGAATAATAATCTACGATGGTGTGTACGTGTAAAACAAATAAAGGAAGAAATTAAACATAAAAATCAAACATATGGTAAATTGTGAGTGGGAGGCGAGGTAGATGAATACTAATGGAAGTATGATAAGTTCAAGTAAATGATAATTTGAAAGGAGGTAATAAGACGTAAATTAAACGACCTCCGTAGCTTAGATAGTGCGACGTCTGTATTGTAACACGGAGGTTGCGGGTCAAATTTCCGTTGGAACCCATATTTAAAAAAAGTTTTTGCAGTCTGGTTTTCACTTAAGGCTACATAAACATATTTCTAGTTGGTTGAAAGAGATAGCCATATGGCAATAATCTTACGAGGTTGTACAACGAAAGTGCAATATAAGATTCTCTCGGGCGTTGTTATAGCTGCCAAATGGGATTTTTATAATGGCGGTGGGTTCAAATCCCGAGTTGGAACGCCCTTGAGGATAGTTTGATCTTTTAATGGCGCTATATAACATTTTCTTTTAAATTTAATTAAAATGTTAGATAATTCGTAGAAATTGAAGGTTTACGCATGTAGAAGAGATGAGAGATGTTTAATGTTATAGGAAATTTTGGTGTTCTGTTCTCTCTGCGTATACCGACAGGAAAACAACATGATAGTTTGTGTTTTATGTTATTATGTATAGTTAAGGCATTAACACTGTGGAGGTTTAAATACATTGTAATATGTTTTATCAAACACTGTTTATTCCACTTTTTGTAACGGTATAACCCTACCGGTTTCAAGGCTTTCACCTCATCTTCATGAGAGCACAAACAAGACTGAATTATTTTCAAACTGGTACAGATATACACGCTTTTAACGGTTGGGGACGGAGGACTGAGGTTGGCATGGGACGATCTCGGCCAGCAGCGGAGAGATTTTTGGGATATAACAAATGTGTTTAAATTTGACAAATTAGAGTCCCTAAACATTTCTAAGTCAGTACATCGAGGCGAACATCTGGTAAACACATATATCCCAAAAATATCTCCGCTGCTGGCCGAGATCGTCCCATGCCTCCCTCAATCCCCAACCCGAATGTCCCCAACCGTTAAAAGCGTGTATATCGGTACCAGTTCTAACATAATTCAGTCTTGTTTGTGCTCCCCTGAAGATGAGGTAAAAGCTTTGAAACCGGGAGGGTTGTACCGTTACAAAAAGTGGAATAAACAGTGTTTGATAAAACAAATTACAATAGTTTGTATCGTTTGACGTGGAATAACCCTGTAGACAAGAAAGAAACGAAAAAAGGCTGCTGCGTACTAAATAAATTCAATTTTTGAAAATATGTTTCTAACCAAAAGAAGAAAAAAAAATTACCATAGTCCATTTAAGTTTAAATATTTCGGTTAAACTTTCCTCTAAATAAAGTCGGATTTAGTTCCCCACATAAACAGAATATGAGCAAAAGAAAATGAATATATATTTTTGTACGAATAATCCTTCCAGATCCTTGCTGGGTCCAGCACAAATCCTCGCAACGCCGTGAAATGGTTATCTTATGCTTTCCTTCTTTGCCGATAGAGGGGAACATAAATATGCCAGGCGATCAGAGATTATCTGGAGAACATTTGGGAATTGTTCCCACTGTTGAGGGAATATTCCGGATGGGAGAGGAGATAAGGAGGAGAGAAAGGACAAGAGAAAGAGAAAGGACTGGATACTTTGATCCTCAATAGACTCACTTTCTTTAGTTTTTAATCAGGGAAAGTGAATTATAAAAAGGTTTAAACTAAATTTTCTACAATATTTTTTAAACATATTTACATCGTATTATAATGTAAAAAGATAAATCTTCATGATGAACTGTTCTGAATCGTTTCAATAGGGTGGGGTTTTATGAATAAGCTCTTGCCATTGTTGGTCCTGCGGTGTAGAATTGTCTTTCGATTAGTGTTAGATATATGGGGGGTGTGTAGAGTTTAAGGAAGCAATTATAGATAATCATTTTTGAGAGGTTTTATAAAAATGAAAGATGGTTCATGAACAATACACTAAATTTAATCTAATTCCGAATGTGTTAATATTGCTTAGAGGTGAGATATAGGACTGATGGGGGACTATATATAGTAATCTGCGCAGATTATATTACATGCTCAAACAAGAGTTGCTCACACATGCATCACGGAGTTGCAATATGCGGTTGATTGCGCTCTTGTTGCACATTCAGAGGAAGACCTTCGGGACATCATCAATGTTTATACAGAGGTGTATCAGATATTTGGCCTGGAAATAAATATGAAGAAAATTCAGATGCTAACCTGTTCTGCAGGGAATGAGGTGATTCAATCACCCGACATTCGAGTGAATGGTGTGCAACTAGAGAACGTACCTAACTTTACATGTCTGGGCAGCATCTTGGCTTCGAACTCTTCTCTTGATGATGAACTGAGAAGTCACATCAAGAGTGCGTCAGCGGCTGTTGCTAGATTGAATGAAAGAATGTTCTACAGCAGAGACATATCCCAGTCCACAGATATATCAGTCTACAAGGCTGTGGTCCTCCCCACGCTTCTCTATGGGTCTGAGATTTGGGTTCCTTATAGAACGCACACTCAAAGCCTCGCCAGCATTTCCTTCGCCGAGTTCTTTGGATCCACTGCAGTGATCATGTCACAAATGTTTCGGTCCTGCAACGCTCCAACTGTAAACCTATAGAGGATATGGTTGTAAAGGCAAAATTGCGGTGGACCGGGCATGTGATACGCATGAGCGATCACAGGCTCCCAAAACGCGTCTTGTACGGGGAAGCGGTGGGCAAGCGAAGATTTCGTGGGCAGAGGAAATGCTATAAGGACAGTCTGCGAGAGTCGCTTACTTTGTGCGGGGCGCCTGAGGACTGGGGGCAGGTGGCTCGGGACCATGAGGGGTGGAGAGCCGTATGTTCTCGGGCTGATGGCGTCTCAGCGGCTAGACGTATGAGAAACGGTCTGCGCGCTGCGAACATGCGTCAACATGGCCAGGCGGCTCAGCAGGATCCATATGTATGTGGCATTTGCGGGAGGGAGTGCGCGTCCAGGATCGGACTGTTCTCTCACAGAAGATCACACGATCGACGTAAGAGAACGGTTCAGTACTGACGTTGGAGTGGCAAGGAGATCCTCGACTGCGAGACCCGGCAATGATCTTGAATATTGCTTATCGAAAGACATTTGAAAACGTTTATTTTTTTCAGTCGTTCTTCCTTTATTTGTTTTATATGTTCAAACCATTTTAGATCGTTCTTCTTCATCTTACTCAACACATCAGCCTTAAGTTCACATTCATCCCTAATAATTTCACTATATATTCTACCGTTCATTGTTATCTCATGTGTTATTCACTTTGCACGCATTAATATTCACATTTTTTTTTAAAATGACTGATTAACAGGTTAAATGCCTTAAGCGAGTTTACTCGCTCTCTGTTGTCGTCCCCGAGGGGCCGGCCATACAAAATTTGCGAGTTAAATCGCTCAACTTTATGCCTGGTTCTAGCCAACGTCTAGTACTAATTCGAATAATCTAAAATATGGAACATATAGAGACATCTATTGAGATAATGAATAAATACTATTGTATTATATAATATTACAGTTTACAGATATTACCGAATTCACAGAGATTTACCTAAAAACTTCGCATGACAGCCGTTATGCGAAGCTTTTAGGTAAATCTTTGTAAATTCAAACACATGTGGATGTAAATTAAAACACGTTTAACGTGATTAATTTACAACCATGTACGTTTAATTTGATAAATTTACAACCATATATTATACGAGTACGTCTCTTACAGTTATGTCAACAGGTGCGCGGACAATTCCTCTTGCACGTTCCTGATGCGATGGCACGTGTTGTTTTGTGTTTTTGTGATTATTTTTTAGATATTTATCCTTGTATCTTTCTGGGTTGTCTCTGACTGATCACGCGAGTTGTCGCGCGTAGTTTCTAAAGGGTGCAGGAGTTCTAGGGTAAAACCAGAGACAGTTCTAGTTCAGTTATTTAGATTTTTTTTAAATTTTAATCGAAAAACGGCCGTAAGATCTTTTAGTTCAACAATTTAATAATATGGCAAAGACAAACGAATAAATAATTAGTAAGATAACAAAAAAATCTATTTTGGCACGTATTTTTTTGCTTTAGCCACGTCTGTAAAAATGTCGTTTGTAAAATAAATTATGAGGTGTATTTATTATTTTACACATTGTATAGCAATTTGGTTAACTTCATACAACAAGCAAATCTGTTCCAACCAACCAGACAAAAATAATGTCATAGTTCATCGCTTTTTTTTACATCGTCCTTAACTCCCCAAGCAGTGAGACTCTGGAACAAGTTACAAAACAATTTTAGACTCACTACGTCTTTGGCATGCTTTAAAAATCGAAGTCAGTAATATAACGTGTTTCTTTCCTTTCCATTATCCCTTCCTTATTCTTTGATTGGTGATATCTCACTTTTTCTATGTATTTCGTTCGTTAAGGTGAATAATTTTTGTGCATATTTTTTGCGACCATGTAACTTTAATTTACTTAAGGGGGTATTTTTACTCAAAAAATTTAAAAAAGAACTTTTTTGCATGGTCTTAAAGTTTAGTTAGACCTTTAAGAATATGTTCTCAAAAGTAAATTTTTAAATTCTCAATATTTACGAACCGTCTCAATGCTCCTTTTTCAAACATTTCATCTTCATTCTATCCGCACTCACCATCGTAATTAATATATCAAACATAGTTTTTTTTAAATATTCCACGTAACGCCGTCATTTCTAATTCGTTGGTCTCACTTACATCCCTTTTTTAAAACGTTTAAGTTTCATTTGGATATTTTAATGTAAGATTAAGATAATACATGAATAAATCTAGACTAGTTTATGTTTAAGTTATAAAAAATAAACGACGCGATGCGTTCACAGAAATACCTAAGAAATATCACCTTTTATACTAATTTATATAGGTTCAAACAATATTTAAGGCGGTATTCTAATCTAGAGGCGTGAATTTCGGGCGTTTTTTCAGACTTAATATAAAAAAACAGTAAAAATATTTTTCCAATACATTTTTGTACAGTTTGTTTATTGATGATTTGAGAATGTACAAAAAAAATTGAAAGAATTTTTTTTTAATTCAAGATGTTATCAGCTGTTATATCTCGTCGTAAAAAAGGGGGTGAGCTGGTCAACATGATTGGAGCCCTTCGTAAATTTAGAAAAAAAATCATACACAGTTTCCTGATAAGAAATAATTTCGTTCTAGTTGGTACCAAAAAGAGAAAACAAATGATGAAAAAATGGCAGCGAGTGCCCTTTTTCCAAAATTTTCAAATTTTTTTAAAATAGTAAAAAGCTTTTTTTAATTTTTCAAGGTAGAAACGATATAAAAACATTTATTTAAGTTTTATACCAAATTTGAAGGCAATCGGTTGGATAAAACTTGAGATTTTATGTCGACCAGGTCGAAAAAAGTAGTTTCGAGAAAAACGCGTTTAAAGTTTTGAGATTATTGTCTGAGGAGTCATTCCGGTGCGGCGTAAATTCTGCCTCATTTATAGCTACTAGTTGCAACCCGTCAAATATTCACGGAAGTTAAACAAATTCTACATTTATGAAAATATATATTCATAAATATAGAATTTGTTAATATATATCATTTATATACTGTCCCCTTTTACACTGGTTCAAAAATTGTTAGCTATGTATTTAAAATTCGTTCAGTTATCACGGACCCACCGAGATCAAATTTCGAATTACTTTTACAGAGAATCTAAGTATACCCGCTCTCGCTCTCTTGTATTCAAAATTCAGTTCTCGTATTATTTCTTTGACGACAACCATCGTACGGGTTTTGGCCTATTTATATTATGATAACTTCGTAAATATTGAGAATTTTAAAATGTCCTTTTGAGAATATAATTTTAAAGATCTAAACTTTAAAAATATGCAAAAAAAAAAAGATTTTTTTCTAATTTCTCGAGTGGAATACCCCCTTAAACGCATCTATCAAATTTTCATACAGATTCCCCCCCAACCTGTTCTGTTTAAGGATTGATGAATTGTAGAAATAGTTGGTTGATCGATGACTAAAATAGAACAATTGATATTGTTGCGTTGGTTTGATGGGAGTTCATAATCAGATGAATTGAACAAGCTCGGGACTTAAAAAAATAAACAATGTTAACTTCTTGTAAAAGATCTTATTATACCCCATACATGTATTAAGTTAGGACAAAAATAGAGATGCAACCTCTACTTAAGCCGGTCTATAGCTTAGTACGTCTTATTAAGTTACTCCAAGATGATTAATCTCTCAATCAAATATTAGTAGATAGACTAAATCAAATATATGAATAATTTCAATCAATTCCAGATCATCAGGAAACCACGAATATAAACAACACATAATTAAAATTTATGATGATTTCCCACTATGCGCCCTCAGATTGTGGCTGCCCTCAACGCTTTTCTATCGATCCTTCACACAAGGACTGGCCCAGTGTACCTAAGACCGTGGGACGTAAAACAATCACACGTCGGACCGGGTGACAGTTTTTATGGGGCGCCGTACGTGAGGGATCCTCAGACACCGGTGACTCTCAAAATGTGGAATTCCATTATAATTTATAACATAAATCAATCTTTCTAAAGCTTCATTCTTACTTCTTAGTTTTTCTTCCTTTCTTTTTTTTCTGTATCGATCCGGACATTTGAGTTACGCAACATGACTTTACAATCCGAATACAAAACTAGGCCTAGGTGTAAAGACATAAGATAGGTGGGGATTGGCGTATAAATCAATAAGCGCGTATATTATGACTGTTAGACACAATACAAGCTGGTCCTGTGGCGTGAAATAGTCTATCACTTAGTGTAAAAGATATGGGTGGCGATACAATTTTAGAAAGCACTTGAAGACAAGCCTTTTTCGGGAGGTTACACATCGACAACACTACACTTAAAGACGAATGTAATATCAACAAAAAATCATAAGATCTATAAAGACTTAATTGTAGTTGGTCTTCATTTAGTGTTTTCAGCGATTTTGTTACAAAATATGTCTACATCTAAAGTAACTTCCCTACATCTAAAGCCAAATGTGTTACCATCACATATCGAAAGATCTACAAAGGTTTCTTTGTAGTTCGTCGTCCCTTAGTAAGTTTTCTGTAGTTTTCTTACCTTATATGTTTTTATAAACGTATACAGATGCGATGAAGTGCCTAATCGAATGGATGCAGTTATTGCCTTCCTATCTTATACTCAAATTATACACATTTATTTTGTAACGTTTTTATTCTATCAAAAGTGGTTTGGCACCTTTGAGGCGAGTTTAATGTCTATACGGTGGTAAATAAATTGTTACTTTATTGTTATTACCCCGATTGCATGCTCACAACAACATAATGATGAATTGAACTAAGATAATGATGAATTGAATTACATGCTTACACCAACATGCAACCAAGATAATGAATTTAATTGCATGCTTACAACAACATGCAACCAAGATAATGATGAATTTAATTGCATGCTTACAATAACATGCAATCAAGATAATGATGAATTTATTTGCATGCTTACAACAAAATGCAACCAAGATAATGATGAATTTAATTGCATGCTTACAACAACATATAACCAAGATAATAATGAATTTAATTGCCTGCTTACAACAACATATAACCATGATAATGATGAATTTAATTGCATGCTTACAACAACATATAACCAAGATAATAATGAATTTAATTGCCTGCTTACAACAACATATAACCATGATAATGATGAATTTAATTGCATGCTTACAACAACATATAACCAAGATAATGATAAATTTAATTGCGTACTAACAACGAAACGCCACCAAGATAATAATGAATTTAATTGCATGCTTACAGTAACATGCAACCAAGATAATGATGAATTTAGAGCAGTTTTAAATTAGGAAGCAGATGTTATTTTTATTTTTGATGTATAATAATTATGCCATACTTTTTTTCTGTTTTTCAGCTTTGATTTTTGTTCAAGTTTTGAAGTTCAGAAATCGACACAAATAGATAACTGGTGATAAATGCATGACAACCTGATAAAAAATGTTTATTTTTTCATCAATGGCACAATATACCTTAAAAAATTTTTTTTTAAAAATATCAGTAGGGAGAGTTTATAAATAACAAATATTTTGAAAATAAAAAAAATACAGTGAAAATGTACATTCACGTATTAATATAATTTAAATAATAATTATTTAAGTACTTAAAAATATAGAAATTTCCTAATACATACAGTTTTAAGTATAAATACGATACTGGAAAGTCTTAAGTTAGGCAGCTCGCATCTCCCCACATCGAGAGTGTCACTCTTAACATTCATTGCGGAAAGAAGAACATGACATCAATTTAAGATTTTATAAATAAAATAAAAACTTATTTAGCGCTGTTGTAAGTGTTGATTCTTATCAAGGGTTTTGCAAGTCGAACACACAATTATTGAAATGTTAGAAATACAATAGAGGTGCATGGCCGCGAGGTAACGCACTGGACTATCGTGCGGGAGGTCGTCGGTTCGAAACCCGTGCTGTGCTACTCCTCTTGAATGACACAGGCACTTTTTCCGCCTAGTGTTCGAGGGTATAAGAACACCTATGACTTCGGTCATAGCTATTCTTAAAAAAAAAACAATAGTTATAAGGAGGAACTACTGTATTATAAAAAATAAATAAGTTTAATAAAAGAGGGTAGGAAAGTGACGGTTGTGGACAAAACGAAAAGGGTAGTTAGATACGAAACGGAAAGGATAAGAGATGTAGAATAGACTCCGTTAGAAACTTTTAAGGCATTTCTTAGTTGGAAATTTTACGGAACATGCTTTATTAAAATGTTAATTTTCTAAGGCTTTTAATTTACTTAAAGTCCATCCAAAGCATCTCTTAAAATTTGTAAATTCAAGAATCCTTCTGAAACCTTATGAAATCTAACTATTTCGCCCTTAAATATTAATACTTTTATACCCAATAAAAATTAAGACAACATTTCCCAGTACCCGACTTGTTTTGGGGAATTTGAATTTTTGTGAAGAGTTCACTGAAATTGCCATAACTTAGTAAATATAATGAAACTGTATACTTATTTAAAATGTTTGAATAATTTAGTTAAGTATCATAATTCTGCAATTTTCCTTTAAGAAGATCTGTATCAAACTCCTTACAGTATTCGGCGGTAAGTAATACACATCGGCCTTAAGAAAGAGACTGTCGGCCATAATCGGCTGACTTCGGCTTTGTGGAGCGTCGTCTCTGTCCCTAGAACGCTTGACAACGACTGACAAATCGCGACGGAACACGTGTATGAATGACAGAGACGACGCTCTTTCTTAAGCCCGATGTTTATTACTTACCGCCACACAGTGGGGCAAAGATACTTAAGTGTCGTTAATTAATATTGACTACCTATGACACTCAAAAGTTAAATAAAATCCAAAATAATGTACAATGTCATTTATTTTATGTAGAAAATGCATTTATAAATATTAATCGTTATCAGATTCATCGGAACACTCATCAATATCTTCTTGATCATCAATATCTTCATGATCATCAATATCTTCATGATCATCAATATCTTCATGATCATCAATATCTTCATGATCATCAATATCGTCAGTTTGGGTTGTCAGCTGCACGGACGGAGGTATTAATAGATGCTTCTCTACAGCTTCTTTAGGGAGGACTGCCAGCTTCTTTTTTGGCAATTTTCTTTTGATAGTTATAATGGGGTCTGATGACAAAAGTAATAAATTAAAGATATCAATATTGCATTTTTGGTGACTAGATTTTCTCGAGTGATGCTCCCGGAAATTTTTAAAATCTTTATTGCGCGCTTCTTGCGCTTCTTCCGTTAACTGCCCTATAGGTAGTAGAGCACTTGATATAATTTCTGCTCCATGAATAAAATATTTATGAAGGGTGGGTGGCATACTGTACCGTGGATACTTTCGGACGAAATATCGGGCAGTGTCTAATGCATATTTTCTGAATTTCTCCGTGTTAATTTCATGACCACACTTTTTTTTTATTAAATCCACGTCCACTCCAGTGATTTCTGCAGATATTGTGGCATATTCAAAGAAACGCCTGGCAGTATTGCCATCATTGGTGTTTCCAAAGGCCGGTTTAGGCTTATCTACGACCAAACCTAATTTTTCTTTGAACTCTGGTTGAATTTCCTTTTTTGTTCTTGAGCTAAATGCTTGTCTGATCCTCGGGCTTGCCATTTTTGAATGAGTAATTTATAAGCCAAATGGATGAGGCATTCAAAAAAACGTATCCAGCCGTGCAAGACTTAGATACCAAAATTGAAATATTCTGTTGAAATGCTCCTTCTAAACAAACACTTTATTGATATCGTTAAAATCTGTTGATGTAGCGCCACATATGTAACACCTCTGTGTAGAGGTATTTTCTGCGATGGCATTACAGACTTTGCCGTCTATCATTGCAAAGATGAGATTATGTGTTACTGTCACCGTGAGTCCGCCTACTGTTATTGTACTTATTGTTACATTTTTAATTTAACCTTTCTTTTTCTGCTATGAAGACTGCGGCATTTTCTTTAATATATTGGATTTTCAAAGGTCTGCAGTACCGGGTCGAACCTGATCTCGGATTAAGTCAAATCACATTTGATCCAGGGACTAGGCGTAAGGGAACAAAACTTGTTAAAAAGACAGCTGAATCATCGGCTTCGGCACCATAAAAAACTCATTTGTAAGAGCTATGGCCAGAACTACCATCATAACCCCATTTTAAAAATAAGCACATATTATTTAATTCTTCAGAATTGAGTGAACGTATAATATCTACCTGTGCAAGGATCAAACGTTCAGTGGTAATGTTCAGCATGGTCTGGAGATCAACCTAGACAGAGGTGTCAGTAACGTGCATTTTTTCAGGTTTTGGGTAGCACTGCTTCTTTGCAACCTGCACAATTTTATACGAAGGGTATATCTTGGGTGCTGTTGATCTTGTTATATTATACTGGTGCAAAGATTACTATAAGAGCTAATGCATCGTCGTCTGATATAGTCGTTTCATGAGACTGATTAATAGCCTTAGTATATATTTTGGCAGTAGATGGGTCAGATAATATATTTTTTATTAATTTCGCAGCATCTGACTGTCATGCAGCTTTCAACCCCATTTGTGTAGCATAACATAATTGAGGTAAAGGCGTAGACTTCCTTAGTTGCATCGTTTTTGGCCTCTTCATCCTTTCTGTGCTCTCCTCGAATAGCTTTTCTGGACGACCAGGTGTTAGTTGGTGACGAGGAAAAGAAATTGAAGAATTCAACCTAGCTACATTGTCATGAAGAAACCTTTTTCCTATTCGATGTGCTGCTTCCCATCTCGAATTTGAATCGGTTTATTGTTGAAGAAATAATTTTCAGGGACTCACCCACACATTTATAATAGTTCGGTTATCTACTTTTCTCAGAGAATCAACTTACTCTTGCACTAAATCAAATGGAGTGAGTACTTCTACTGGTCTACATTGACATATTTAATAGATTTTTGCCTAGGTGAAAACGTGTAGTTTAATCTTCAATATTGGAATGACATGGAGAGGACGTTCTGTAGACAGCATCGAAACGTCGTTTAATTTCTGCCAGTATTTACTCTTCTTTTGAAAGAAACTCGATAACCGCCCAATATTAAATTTTTTACATTTCAAAATTCTTGTTTTATTTATTTATTTATTTATTATTACACATGACAAGAAATATACACAATTTGCGAAAAAACAACAGGTAATTTGATTTGGACATACAATTTTAATGGATCTGGGTTTGTTGCCATTCATTTGTCGTATCCCCAGTAAACAAGGCTTTTGCCTGTATCTCACTGAGCATATTTAGCATGAAAAAATAAATAGATACTTCTTTCCGAATTTTGATTTCACAAAAACAAAACCCCGTTGCACGCTCTCATTAACCTGACAAACAGTGACATTCAACTACAACTGGAAACATCTTGCGAAATTCAACTCCTCACACATCATCCCTCCAGAAAGACCAAAAATATTCATCCCACAATATACCGCACACAATCCTAAGAATAAAAATTAAAATTTAAACAAAAAATACACAGAAACACAAATACAAAAACAACCAAAATTATAACAACAAGAAGAAACCCACACTCACGAGCTCACACAAATCCTTTCCACTCGTCATTCATCCTGAAAGCCCAAGTACTCAAAATCCTGTCGCAATAACAACCACGCTCCGATCGACTGTCTAAATGGTTTTCCTACCTTTACCTTTATTGAAGTCGGCACGCCATTGTATATAATGGGAGCCAAATAAGCATATTATCTTTGGGCAAAAGAGGTTTTAACTCTAGGGATGGTGAACATTTCATTAGTTGCCATGGGTGTCATGTGTCTCTGCTAAGTCTGCATCTTCCCTTCCTCTCGATGGTAGTGCCAGAGAATGGATTTGAGATGTAAATTGGCTATGTTCAGGACCTGATACTCTCTGAAAAACTCCGCCATGGGAGATAACGAAAAATAAAAATTTGTATAACGTGGGATAAAGATTTGTATAAAAGAGCACGTCTTCGGTTAGCTGAAGTAGATATTTTACTAAAGGGATAAGTATTCAATTTTGACTATATTTTAGACTGACTATGTGGTGAGTGTAATCAAATATTGCTATAATTTATTAAAACATGCTCTCATTTATTCAGACCGAAAACTTTAAGGCTTACATCTTTAGGGTTAACATCTTTACCGTTAAAAAAGAAGCAAACATTTTCTGAATTTCAATAAAACAGATCCTGTTTCACGGAAGATCAATAAACTTAACATCTGCCTTGAAGTGTAACGGTCCTTCAAGATTCAGAATTAAGGAGTCAGGAACCAGAATTCGATTGACAGGTGAATAGGGGAGAACCTTTGTTAGGATCTCCCTTAGTCCTTCGGAGGGTGGAGGCACGGGTCCGTAGAGACCGGGGAACTAATTCGGAGAGCCTGAAAAATGTTGGATTCTAGGTTGAATACGAACATCAACTTTTTTTCTAATATTACCTTCAATATGTAAGAAGAAAACAAATGCTTTGCTTCTTTAAAGTCTACGAATTGATTTTAAACTTTGTCACTTTGTATTCAAATCCCTTAATGATATGTATCTTTTTGATGTATCTCTATTGTATCTTTTTGATCTGTATCTGAGAGATGTTCCTTCGGAGAAGAGTAGAATTTTAATGTCGATTTATTTTTTATCTAATAAATTGATTATTTCAAATGGATTCAATAGGGCGGGTACTATGATAGAATTTTTGACGTTCCTGGTTCTGTGTATAACCCTACCGGTTTTAAAGTTTACCCTTCATCATCAGAGGAGCACAAACAAGACTCATAAAGTTACATAAAGTTGAATTAACAGTGTTTGATGAAACAAATTACAATTTATTGGGTGTTAACATAAGTGGCGTCCGTTTTATTAGGATTTAAAAATGAGCACTAAAAGTAAAACAAAATGGTAAAAATTATACGTCATTCAAAAGAAGATTTTCTGTTCTACAAGATATTGTGTTTGCTTTTACGTTACATATATTATTTTATTTGATTACAAGCCTTCAAAATAGAATGTCAAGTAGACGAAAGTGAGTATTTTCGACACCTCATTCTGTTTGCGTTCAATCGAGGGAATAAAGCTGCCAAAGCTGCTCGCGATATTTGCAAAGTGCGTACACATCGCAAATATCGCAAGGATCTTCATGAATCATATGGTTTAAGCGGTCGTCATCAAAGAACACTGATCGTCCGGAACGCTCCATGTCTTTCAGGTCGAAATTACCGTCTTTGAAACGCAAAAACCATCGACGAGCTGTCCTTTCATTCAAAGCATCTTCACCGTACACTTCGCAAATATTGCGAGCAGCTTTGGCAGCTTTATTCCCTCAATCGAACGCAAACAAAAGGAGGTGTCGAAAATGCTCACTTTCGTCTACTTGACATTCCATTTTGAAGGCTTGTAATCAAATAAAATAATATCTGTAACGTAAAAGCATACACAATATCTTGTAGAACAGAAAATTGTCTTTTGAATGACGTATAATTTTTACCATTTTGTTTTACTTTTAGTGCTCAATTTTAAATTGGAAAAAAACGGACACAACTTATATTAACACCTAATATTTAAACCTCCACAATGTTAATGCCTTAACTATAAATAAAATATATGTATGCATTGTTTTGAGACATCCTATATATAGGTATAACCTATGATAAATGTTTGTATTATAGATTACTTTTTTAAATGAAAGTAAATAAATAAAAAATATATGTTATCTACTCACAAAAAAGTAATAAATTTATCCGTAGATGAATTTTATATCTGATCCCCATGGACTTTTTAAGGTTTGCCTATTTTGGATTAAAATCCCAACGGGATGCAAGAAAAGTTTACAGTCAGATTTTTCCTATAACGACTTTTTTACTTTTTATAATGAAAATGTTATTGTATAAACATTTATAAATTCAAAATTCTTAGTATTATTGTACATTTTACTGAGATATATAAACAATTATGTTTTAGTACCAACTTTGATGTTTGGGGAGTGAAATGACTTGAAGAAAATACTTGGCCCGAGAATGACGACGTCAACGAATCGATAATAAGCAATTCATACATAACGACACTGTGATTTTGGGACAAATCAGCATTTATTGCGCTTGGTTCATTCCTACTTGGAGTATATTCATTGCTCTCAAGGACTGGCAGTGGGCAAGGCAGTTGGTCTCCAGGTGTCATTTTTCCCGAAAGATTAATTCAGCCATCAGAAATGCATCAAGCTATCGGAGTTCTTACCACTTCAAAAAATACGCTTTATCCTGATGAATCATCAGTTATTGTGCTCTCTTCATGAAACTTTCATTGGATAAGAACGAAACGACAGGAAATCAAATCAAAACTCATCACATTCGGGTGTCGCTAGAAAACATCAGAAATTTACTGATGGCCAACTATTACAACCCCGAAATATCAAAAGTATCAATTAAAAATAAAAATTATCCATATATTTGGAAAAAAAATCGCCCCCAAACGATTCCTGAATGTTTTTAGTTTGAGAGCTTTTGTCTAGATTTAACGTAGACCCGGGAACGGGGATGTTTTTCAGGGAATGAAAAGGATGGGGTTAATCTTATTCTCCTGAAGGATAATAATCGGCAATTCACACGTGTGTTTGGAGAGCACACGTGTCGGGAAGTACGCGAGATCCTACGCTCTGATCGTGGTGGATTTATCTCGTTCTGTTTCCAACAGAACACATTGCTAAATATGTCCAAGGTCTTAAAAAGGGTAAACTATTCGAGAGCTAAAAACTCGAAGAGTTGAGGAATATGCTTTAAAAATAACGAATTTTCAAACAATTTCTCTGTTGATGGTTTTAAAATAGTTTTTTTTTTTGTGAATCCCATTTTCAAATATATTATCATATTATTTTAGACGAAATAAGTTGTATAATGCCAACAAGAAAATACATTAAAATAGCATTAAACGAAATAAATAGTGGTGTACACTCGGTATTGCCAGCAAGAAAAAATATCAAAGTAGCATTAAACGAAATAAATAGTGGTGTACACTCGATATTGCCAGCAAGAAAAAATATTAAAGTAGCATTAAACGAAATAAATAGTGGTGTACACTCGATATTGCCAGCAAGAAAAAATATCAAAAAAACATTAAACGAAATAAATAGTGGTGTTTACTCGGTATTGCTAGCAAGAAAAAATATCAAAGAAGCGTTTCTATTGAATCTAATGGAAACTAATGTATCCTTCTTTATACCACACTAAATGAAATAAATAGTGGTGTACACTCAATATCGCCAGTAAACAAACACCAATGAAGCGCTTCTATGAAATTTAATGGAATTGAATGTATTTTTAATTTTATAAGGTTTAACGAAATAAGTCGTGGTTTATACTTTGCATTTCATTATTTAATTAATATATAACAAAATGAACACTGAATCAAAACAAAACTACGCGTCCGATTCGGCTGAAATTTTGACAGTAGCTGTCAACAAAAATGTACTACGCGATAAAAAAATTCTCTTGCGATAGTAGTGTCATCGGGCGGTGAGGCTAAGTACTTATCGGACCGCTCTCGTAAGTACATCTTTATTCACCTTTTTCAGCGTTATATTATATAATTAAAGGTACATTGAATTCCATTAGATCTGTAGAAACGCTATTTTATTTTTTTCCTTGCTGGCAATATAGAATGTACACCACTGCGCATTTCGTTTAACGTAATAGAATTGAAGATACATTAAATTCCATAGAAACACTTATTTGATGATTTTTCTTGCTGGCAATACGGAATGCACACCATTTTTTATTTCGTTTAACGTAATATAATTAAAGACAAATTCAATTCCAAAGAAACGTTTCTTTTGTGCTTTTTTTTTGCAAGCAATATACTATACAATGTACACAACTTCTTTTTTCGTTTAACATAATATAATTAAGGATAAATTAAATTCCATTAAATTCCATAGAAACACTTCTTTGATGATTTTTCTTGCTGGCAATACAGAATGTACACAACTTCTTATTTCGTTTAACGTAATATATTATAATTAAAGATCCATTTAAATTAAATTCCATAGAAACGCGTCTTTCGTGTTTTTTTTTTGCTGGCAAATTAGAATGCACACAATTTCTTATTTCGTTTAACGTAATAGAATTAAAGATATACATTTAATTCCATTAAATTCCATAGAAACGATTCTTTCGTTGTTTTTTTGCTAGCAATGTAGAATGTGCATAACTTATTTTGTCGTTTAACAAAATATATGTTTGGTTAAGGCATGTATAATGAATGAATTAAGAAAGATAAACAAAATAAATATATGATGCAAATGTAAATGAAAGGTGCAGTAGAGGAATAACAAGAACATAGAATTTTGAGGCTTTCGAGGTATTTCACATCAGTCGTATAAGGTCTTTCGGAGTATTGTAGACAGCAGCGGCCAGTCCTGAGGTGCGCTGGCGCGCCGAACTGGAAAAACAATTCGCAACATAGACAAATAGTCTCACGGTTTACTGTATGTCTCTATCTGCCCTATATGAATCTGCGTTTCCGTCCGGTGCGTATTCGAGATCGCTCCAGTATGAATTGGCAAAATTAATCGGTCAATTTGAAAGCAATATCTTTTTAACTTCTACTTTAAATTTTTTTTATTTTCACTTAAATAAACATACTCGTATTATTTGTCAGTTTTCTTATACACATTTAATATAAACAAATATTTAACATTTTTGGAAATCATGTTTGCGAATATATAATTTAATTGTTGCGAATTATTTCACTGGCTCAGCGCACCAACGCACCCCGAGACCAGTTTGGCTTATGATGCCAACGTTTTGAAAACGCTGCAATTTTCATTCGCTATAGGCCAAGCGATATCCGGCGTGCATTAATTTATGTCGAAGTTGTTTAAAAACAAACCCTGAAGTTGAAAACTGTCACGTTTTAGAAACGTCAGCACTATCAGTTAAACTACGCAGACTTAGACTCTGAAAGAACTTATATAACTAAGTAATAAAAAGTATTCTTGAGTAAATTAATGATATTTTGAAAGAAATAAATTTTAAAAAAATCAGAGAAATTGTAGAAATTGTACGATAACGTGTATGGATGTAGAAGAGGAAAAGGATTTATTTATTTATGTATTTAACACTTTTATTGCAAATACCATCTGGTGGGTGTATTGCCAGGTGGCAATCACTTCCAACCAACCAGACAAAAGTAAATGAAGCAAGTTACGTGGTCGCATACATCATCCAAATGACTATCCATCCCCACGAAATCCATAAACACATACGTGAGCATATGCCCACGAACCCCATAAAGACGGACAATCACCCGAACATTATTTTTCATACAAAGTGAGATATCATCAATCAAAAGCAAAGGAAGGGATGGTGGAGAGGAAAGGAAAAGAAAAATCAGGAATGAAACACGTTATTTTACTGACTAGGAATTAAGAGTTTTTTTAGTCGCTTCTTAAAGCATTCCAACTTATTCCAAAGTCTCACTGCATGGACAGTAAAGAACGACGTAAAAAAAGAGAAACAGTGAACTGGAAAGGCCAATAGACAACCTCTGTTTGAGCGTAGCGCTAATCCATGATTGGAAAGACGCTGGAAATTTTCGGCGAGATAAGAGGGGGTGGTGGGACAGTTAAGGATATTATACAATATAGACAGTAAGTGAATTTGGCGTCTATTTCTAACATTCAACCAGTTCAATGCCTTCTGGTATGAAGTTATATGATCGTACTTTCGTAGGTTGAAAATAAATCTTAGACACAAGGATGTGTGTTGAAAAGGATTATAAAATCTGACACTCAATCATCTGCCTATCCCGATAGGAAATTGGCATGATGGTTAATGTTATATTTATATTTTCACTAAACATACTTACTCGTACAGTCAGTGAACTTTAAAATAATGTATATCGATTTTCGTAAATATAAAGGTTATACATATTAGAGAATAAATGACAAAAAATGAACACACGCTCAAATTTTTTTATCACGGAGACGAAATAAATCAAATAAGAACTAGGGAGCTCCATCGCGATCATTGTTTTCGTATTTTATATCCTTTTATAGACGAACAAAGTGAAATTCGGCGATACAAAACGTTTCTGCTGGTAATATCATAAAATTTTAAACGTTTAAAAGTGTATTTCGTTTTATATTGAAAAAAAAAAACACCTTTGTAAGGGAAAAAACACTTATTTATAAAAAAAAAAGTGTATTCATGTATTTATATGATAAGTACTACCTTGATCAAAAAGTTTTAGGACTTTATTAATAAAATCGAAAATACAAGTTTATTCATCAAAATCGATATGGTCCCCTTCAAAGTACTCTCCATCTACTGCAACGCACTTACGCCAGCGCTTGACCCAATCCTCGAAACACCGCTGGTACTCAATTTTCGGTATGTCCATCAGAGCCGTCTTCGATTTTTTCATGACATCCTCTCGGGTGGTGTAACGCGTTCCGCGAAGCGGTTTTTTAAGTCGGTTGAACAGGAAGCCAGATCAGGTGAATTCAAAGTCGCAGGGAGCCAGATCAGGTGAATTCAAAGGCTGTTGGATAGTAGTCGTGTTGTTTTTGGTCAAAAACTCATGGAAATAATGAAAAGAAAAAAAAAAGAATTCCGATCGGTTGACTGACAGTGCCACACAGTGGTCGGTCCTAAAACTTTTTGATCAAGGTAGTAAATGGGTGGGTGAGTTGTTCACGCCATAGCGTGACGCAGATTGCTGTTCCGCTCGTGGGCTGCTTGCCGCCTGGCCCTGACGCGCGCGGGCCGCCCTGTTATCGCCGCCAGCCCTGCCGCGCGATCGAATATTATTCGCACCTATCCGAAATTTATAGTATTGTCGCGTATGACGGTTTTTTAACTCGACGACCATATTCCGCTCGTCTCGCCCACTTGTACATAGACCACCGTCGGGGAGACATCTCGAGCCGGGCCAGCTAGCCGCCGGCACGCTCCATCACCAGAACCTCAGACGAACAAATTTACCAACCGCGGCGACGCTCCAGGAGTTCTGGACCATCAGCCGAGATCTCCGAATCCCGTCATCAACGCCCTTTCATCGAACAAGACAACCGTGAGTACCATTCCTTTTCTCCTTTCTTTCCAGTTTGGCTAACGCCTTACTATGAGTAATGAAAGATTCGAGGAAGTCGCAGAATATTCTGCTATTTAAATAAATAAATAAATATAGGTTTATTGATAGCACCATAGTATGTACCATCATCATCATCAGCCCGTCTCCGTCCAAAGTTGAACATAGGCCTCCCCTCTCCTCCTCCATTCCTCTCTTTCCTGGGCACATCGTTTCCAGTTACTCCCGGCCACTCATCTAATGCAGTCTGACCACCGTGTCTGAGGACGGCCCACATTTCTTCTTCCCTGTCTTGGGCGCCACTCCAGCACTCTCTGGGTCCATCTATCATCTGTGCATCTGGCAATGTGTCCCCCCCAGTTCCACTTCTGAATCTGATCTCGTCTGCTGCCTTATCCATCCATTGGTTCTCCTACCCCTCAGAGAGACAGTTAACATTCTTCTCTCTATGGCCCTCTGCGTCACAATGAGCGTGTGCATAATCTTATATAGGGCAAGACAAACTTGTAATAACACTGTACTAAATACATTCAGAGCATTGTGAATATGAAATGTACCCACATATCAACCACATACATTCTGTACAGTGTAATGTTAATGGAATACACGCAAAAGGAATACAAAGAAAAATATGGTTGGATCAAGGGAATGATATTTCAAAAGAAAGAAACAAAGTATGTCAGAGAAATTGTTAAACATGTATGATAAGGTGGGTGGACGTAGAAGAGGCTATGGAGGCATATGTGTCGAGTCTACTCTGACAGGGAAATGACGTGATGGTATGTATGTACGTGCATCAATTCCGAAAAAATAAGAATTACTTCTTATAAAAAATATAAAGATTTTCTAATGAAGAAGTACAAAGCGCCTCCTCAACAGTTATAGTATATTTTGTGTGTAAGTTGACTGTTAGATGTTATTGATATTAGACTGGCATATTATGTGAGAGTTATTAGTTGTTGATGTGGAACTATAGGGTTGGTCGTCAAGGGTGGAAAGTTGTAGAATTGATCATAGTGTAAACAACTTCCTCCCCACACACAAGAAATGTGATATTTGTATTATATTACACTTTCGTTGACTACAAAACAATCTGACGGGTTTATTACCAATGTAACAATTTCTTTCAACCAACATAAATGTGTCGAAGAGGTCTTAGAAGTAGAAAATCAAAATTTGGTTGATGATAGTTAAAAACATTAGTAAAAACTATGTACAAAAAATAATAAAGAAATAGTGCTCCAAAAGCAGTTAAATGGGTACTTTTCTTATGTGTGTTATGAGATTTGTAACACGATAAAGTTATTGCGAAAGTCAGCAGAAGAGAAGGGTGTGCGAGAAGGCAAAGGCGTTCGGGTTGCTCTGTAATCCCAGTTTCCGGTCCGCGGGCCCCGCAGTAAGGCGGCCTGGATCAGCGGCCCGCACGTAGAGGGAATGCATAATGGGGACACGGTCGGGGCAGAATTAGAGAGAAGCGAAGATACCAGTATCCAGGGAGAGTCAAGCTTAGAGTCGCGTGTCAATAAAAAAAATATTTTTTTAACATATTTAAAATCTTCTTGTTCATCGCGTACTTAATTCTGAGACTCTGTTATGTTTTACTTATTTTAATTTTATTTATTTATTTTACACATGACAATAAATAATAGGTAAAGCGGAAAGTAATGACAATTTTCATTAGGCGTCACGTTGAAGCCAGTTTGCCACCAGTTACCGTTGGGTTATACGTCGTGGTTGGTATTGTTTTGAAGCTCGATTAATATCCTTTCTGTTTTGATGTTTTTTTTTTGGTTTTAGTCCAAAGTACAAAACTGCAAAAGCCAGAGATTGAAGAGACAAATTTGCGGTATTTTATGCTGTTTTTATTCGATAAAGGATTGAAGTCAAAATAAGCTACCCAGACCATCTGCGATATTTATAAAGACATCTTGAATCCTCGGAAGTGCCAAAGATGGTTTCAAAAAATTGAAAGTTGTGAAAGGGAATCGAAGGACAAACCAAAAATAGGAAGACCTCTTAAAATCGATGATGACACTTTAAATTCATTAGTGAGGTCCGATCCGCGTAAACCATCAAGGAATTGTCACAAGATATCGGTTGTCCATGAACAAAAGTGAAGAACTATTTGAAAAGGCTCGGAAAACAAAATAGACAAGGAAATTGGGAGCCGCACGAACTTTCTTCAACGGCCATGGAACAACGAATAACAATCTGTTCATCTTCACTCTTCAGATATGAAACTGATCCATTTCTTAGAAAATTTATTACTGGGGATGAGAAGTGGGTCCTTTACACCAATCCGAGGAGAAAAAAAAACAAAAAACATTGGTTTTCGGCAAATCAGGTAGCTGTGTCTACCCCTCAGCCGATATTGACTCTTGGATATTTTGGAAGTTGGATATTTTGGAAGTTATTCATTATAAATTACTAAAATCTGGTCAGACTGTTACAGCAGATGTGTATCGTGCCCAAATCGAAAGATTAAAGGCAGAACTGCTTAAAAATGATCAGTTTTAGTAAAGAATCAGAGAAGAATTCTACAACATGATAATGTAAGACCACACGCAGCAAGGATTACGCAGGACAAAATAAGATAGCTAGATTTAGAAGTTCTGCAGCATCCACCATATTCACCTGATATTGCACCTTTGGATTACCGTCTTTTTAGGTCGATGGAACATTCCATTCGAGACAAAAAATCTACGAATTTCGAACTAGTCCAAAATCACTTGGAGTCATATTTTACCGAAAAACCGCCAGAATTATACGAATAAGGTATTAAAAAACTGCCTATTCTGTGGAGAAAGATCATCGGTAACAACGGTAATTATTTAACGGAATAATATTGTACAGTTTTTGTTTAAATCCATTTTTTGTCGCATCAAAAAAAATTGTCATTACTTTCCGCTTTACCTAATATATATAATTTGCGAAAGAACAATAGGTTATTTAATTTGGACACACAATTTTAATGGATCTGGGTTTGTTGCCTTTAGATTAAACCGATAATGGACCATTACATGGATACAGCCCTAGTTAGTTGGGCCACTCTGGTTCCACGTCCGATGACAATCGGTGGATAAAAACTCAGTCAAACAAACCGAAGCTTTATAGAAAAACACTCGCAAAGATGCACTACCCTGTCTGGCAGCGAGAGCGATTCTCCTCTCGGTGATCCAGAGACTGACATCATGTCAGAGCCAGCTTGCAGGATTCCAGGGGCAAGCAAAGTAAAGCAGAGGAAACAAATTCGTCCAGGATTTGGGATGGAGTCAGGGAGAAGGGTTTGTGGCCTTTCACTTGTCGTGTCTCCAGTAAACTGGGCATTTGCCTGTATCTCATTGAGGACATAATTAAGTGTTATGTATGCCTCGAACTCGGTGAACCATCTGCCTCCATCTGGTTCTAGGCCATGTTGAATGCAGTAACTAAAAAAAGGTTCCTGTTCATCTTATAGGTTACCTTCCTCTGGCTCGTCTTTCTTCAATTGCCGCAGTGATAACTAACTTCTCTAGACTTTCACCGTTCTTTTTAGCAACATCCCAAAGTTATTTAGAATTCGTTGTCTCTATATAGGCAGCAATATTTTCGTGATCTCCAATTTTTGGATAATAAAGATGGTGCGTCTTATGGTCAATGGGATAAAATGCGTCTGTCTCTATCACCACATCTTGAAGGCATCATGTTTGCTTCTTCTTCTAATCGTCCATGTTTTCACTCCATACTATGTATAATACACCATAGATCAATTATTCGATTCGATAGATCGATTATATATATGAAACAACTTCAGCGAGCAACGACGAGATCTTGGGAATATATTTGTTTGCCAGATGTTCATTACGATGCACAGACTTGGATATTTCTAGGGTCTTTAGTCTGCCCAATTTATTTCCGTTACTACTGATATGTAAAAATTTGGCATCATCGATAGGAAATGTATGATTTTCACGGTGACAATGATTAGCCATTTAAGAATTAATTAGCTGATTTGTTTTCACAAAATCTCTTTTCAAATGATCTTCCTGTTTTTTTTTCTATAAAGAAATTATCATATTCAGCACATAAAAATATATACGCACCACTGTTGTATAGTATTCCATTTTTGCCTTTCCCGTTAAATAAGAGTTTCCGGATATTGAAATTAGTGTATTAGTGTGTGAATGAATGGAACAAAGTGGCATTTTTTTATAAATAGCACTTTGTTCCATTCATTCACATACTGTCTATTGTATAATATCATTAAATGTCCCGCCGCCCCCTCTTATCTCGCCGAAAATTTTCAGCGCCTTTCCAATCACGGATTAGCGCTATGCTCAAACAGAGATTGTTTATTGGCCTTTACAGTTCACCGCTCCTCTTCCTTTACGTCGTCCTTTACTTTCCATGCAGTGAGACTCTGGAATCAGTTACAAACCAATATAAGACTCGCTCCGTCCTTGGCATGCTTTAAGAAGCGACTGAAAAAACTCTTAATTTCTAGTCAGTAAAATAACGTGTTTCGTTCCTAATTTTTCTTTTCCTTTCCTCTCCACCAACCCATCCATTCCTTTCCTTTTGATTGATGATATCTCACTTTATATGAAAAATAATGTTCGGGTGATTGTCCGTCTTTGTGGGGTTCGTGGGCATGTGCTCACGTATATGTTTATGGATTTCATGGGGATGGATAGTCATTTGAATGATTTATGCGACCATGTAACTTGCTTCATTTACTTTTCTCTGGTTGGTTGGAAGAGATTGCTGCCTGGCAATAAGCCCGCCAGATTGTATTTGCAATAAAATTGTTAAATAAATAAATTCATAGGTGTACTTATTTGTGTCTATTTAACGATGACTATAAATAATATATCATACAAAATGAACACTTTAAAATGACGAAAAATACACTGTTATCGTCTGATAGCAAACGAGAAACAAACAATGAAATATTGTGCAGAGCTTCAAGAATACTCAAATAACCAAAAATCTAAGAAACAACAGAATAACAAATCACGTTTGGCAGCTACAGTAACGCCCGAGCGTAATAATTAAACAACAAACAAAGAAAAAATCAAATTATACAGTTAACACGAGACAAGATCAAACCATTAATCTGGGTTTATAAGCGATTATTGATATTGGTTAAAAAAATACCGTATCCATCATCAAAGTATGTGTTATTCCAAATGGGGTTTCTAATTAATTTTATTTTTGTAATAATCTTGATAATTGACCTTTTGTATTATCCAAGAATATAAATAGAAAAGTATTTTAACGTTGATAATTTTCTTTTAGTTTTAAACCAACCGAAAAGTCTTTACAAAAGTTATAAAAAGTAAATTTATTACCTAAGAATTAAGGACTAATTTAATATTTGTATAATAACTATAAACTGACTTATTTTTAAATTATATAATAACCATAAACTAACTTCTGGACAATGCGGTCGTATGTTACTTGGACGTTACAGAGAAACAGCTGGACAAATTAAAGCGTCTTCAAAATGTGTGTTTAAGATTCATTTTCAACCTACGTAAGTACGATCATATAATTTCATACCAGAAGACATTGAACTGGTTGAATGTTAGAAATAGACGCCAAATTCACATACTGTCTCTATTGTATAATATCCTTAACTGTCCCGCCACCCCCTCTTATCTCGCCGAAAAATTTCAGCGTCTTTTCAATCATGGATTAGCGCTACGCTCAGACAGAGATTGTTTAGTGGCCTTTCCAGTTCATCGCTCCTCTTTCTTTACGTCGTCATTTACTGTCCATGCAGTGAGACTCTGGAATCAGTTACAAACCAATATAAGACTCACTCCGTCCTTGGCATGCTTTAAGAAGCGACTGAAAAAACTCTTAATTTCTAGTCAGTAAAATAACGCGTTTCATTCCTGATTTTTCTTTTCCTTTCCTCTCCACCGTTACTTCCTTTCCTTTTGATTGATCATTTCTCACTTTATATAAAAAAAATAATGTTCGGGTGATTGTCCGTATTTGTGGGGTTCGTGGGCATATGCTCACGTATGTGTTTATGGATTTCGTGGGGATGGATAGTCATTTGAATGATTTATGCGACCGTGTAACTTGCTTCATTTACTTTTGTCTGGTTGGTTGGAAGAGATTAACCAACCAGATTGTATTTGCAATAAAAGTGTTAAATAAATAACTTGTCATATGTTCATTTGTATAGTATATAAAAGTCTTGTTTGTGCTCCCCTGAAGATGAGGGGAAAGCCTTGAAACCGGTAGGGTTATACCGTTACAAAAAAGTGGAATAAACAGTGTTTGATAAAAATAAATTACAAAGATAATGTTGTGTTGTAAATTAAATAAATAAATAAAATATATGAAAATTTCTCCTATTTGCGATCGTTTCTTTAGAGCGTTATTATAATAGATTGATAAAATGACTGATAAGGAATATTCCGTTTTTACTTACATATATAAAATTTATTCAATTGTTCTTTTCAATAACCACAGTGAGAATACCAAGATTCACCCTTTCCCACTTATCGATTCAAGCACATGTGTGGAGTGTCTGAGAGAAAGCGGAGGTCAAATATTATTCTAAACTGAGATTCAGAATGCCTAAGAAGAAAGCGTTTTTCTTGTATTCTCACGTAGCATCGTCTCTTCCGTGAAATCGAAGAAAATATTTAACAACCCCCGTCAAAGATCAAAATAAAGCAAATATATCACATATAAGTTGCAAAGGGTCTTTCGAATTGAGCAGCTTTTTTAATTCTATTTTTTTAATTCATGAAGAAAATGCACAATTTGCTTTGATTTAAAAAAACTTTTTATTGGTCATTGAAGTATGATGTATGACATTTAAACACAAAAAAAAAACAATATCCGCCAAATGTTCACCTCTTACAGCCCCACAGATGTCCACTCTTTTGTCAAAATTTTCGATGACATTTTACAGCTCCACAGATGTTCACTCTTTTGTCAAAATTTTCGATGAAATTTTGATATAATTGCGATTATAATGCACCAATAACGTGAATTATTTCATTCAGCACATGAATTGATCGGCGGTCATTCTTATAGACCTGGCTTTTCACGTAACCCCAGAGAAAATATTACAACGGTGTCAGATCACATGATCTTGGTGGTCAATTAACATCACCGTTTCCGGAGATTACAATATACAAAATAATTCAACATTTTGAACGCGTTGTTGTATTGTGTATACGGCTTCAATTTTATAAATGTCATACATTACACTTCTCAAATGTCACAAGACCCAGACAAGTCCACGACGCCATCTGTTTTTTATTCAAGAATTAAAAAAAAACCGCTCAATTTGAAGGACCCTTTATAAGGTATTTCGGAGGTTTAGCTTATGATGCCAAGGGTTCGAGAACGTTGCAGTTTTCATCTTCTCAGGACAATAGTACAGTAGTTTTATTCAACAAGTTTGTGATAATACGTAAATTGTGCTGTTGTTCGATGTGCTGTAACGTTTTCGAAACGTTAACATCACAATCTTAAGTACGCGTTTCAACCTAATATAATTGTAAAATTGATTTGAAGAGATTGCCACTTGGAAATAAGCCCGTCTGATTGTACAATGTGCAATGAAACAGATAAAAATTATTTTAAAAACGTTAAGTTAAATATTATGAAGCCGAGATTGAGTTTAACTGGAAAGAAAACCCTGTCCACCATCTCCTCGTTCTACTTGACTCAGAACAATATATCCACAATTCCCCGTATGTGTCCAAAGCAGAAAGTTTTATAGGTAAGTAGGAATGGCGCAAAAAGTATGGGCGAAGGAGGAAGAGAGAAGTGGAAGAAGAAGGAACGCAAGGATTATCTCTGGGCAGGTACTCGGTTTCTTCTGTGAGTGGATGGATTATCCTGGATTATGTGAAAGGAATATACGGGGAAATGGGCCAGGCACTTTCCTATAGGGTCCTTGCAAACCTATTCAACCTTATATCAGCGAAATGTACACAATTTAACAATGTTCAGTTAATTGTTGACTAAATGTTTAACTATATGATTAACTAACTAACATAAAAGCTGTTAAACTTTGACTACACACAAAAAATTTTCAACAATTATACGTAAGCTATATTTGTAGAACATTGGATTTTCGGACATATCATACCGTAAGACTTACTTATTTATTAAATAAGACAATAAACAACACTTGGTTGTCCTTTATATAACACGGTAAAACTTAAAAATAAAAAATAAAGCGTACCAATATCCTTCAACAAAATCTTACCACTTATTTTATTTATTTTACACATGACAAGAAATGTACACCATTTGTGAAAAAAAAAACAGGTAGATTGATTTGAACACAGATCTTTAATGGACCTGGGTTTGTTGCCTTTCATTTTTCATGTCTCCAATAAACTAGGATTTTGCCTGTATCTCACTGAGGACATATAGCATGAAAAAATAAATCAATATTTCTTTCCGAATTTTGATTTTATAAAATCCCGTTGCACATTCTCATCAACCTGACAAACAGTAACACTCAATTACACATGTATATGGTACATCACGCGAAATCAAATTCCTCACATTTCAACACTTAGGTTCGATACATCTTTTAAAATATGATATAAAACTCACTAACGCACAACGAAATAAATCAACAATGCACGACTAACAAATATATTTGAAAAAAAAAATAGTACATATAATAGAAGGGGAATTACCTAATGTAATAGTCCCACCTACAACCTTCCTTATCTTGTACTTTAACTAGGACATATAATAGAAGGAGAATTACCTAATGTAATAGTCCCACCTACAACCGTCCTTATCTTGTACTTTAACTAGGACATATAATAGAAGGATAATTACCTAATGTAATAGTCTCACCTACAACCGTCCTTATCTTGTACTTTAACTAGGACATATAATAGAAGGAGAATTACCTAATGTAATAGTCCCACCTACAACCTTCCCTATCTTGTACTTTAACTAGGACATATAATAGAAGGAGAATTACCTAATGTAATAGTCCCACCTACAACCTTCCTTGTCCTGTACTTTAACTAGGACATATAATAGAAGGAGAATTACCTAATGTAATAGTCCCACCTACAACCTTCCTAATCTTGTACTTTAACTAGGACATATAATAGAAGGGGAATTACCTAATGTAATAGTCCCACCTACAACCTTCCTTATCTTGTACTTTAACTAGGACATATAATAGAAGGAGAATTACCTAATGTAATAGTCCCACCTACAACCTTCCTTGTCTTGTACTTTAACTAGGACATATAATAGAAGGGGAATTACCTAATGTAATAGTCCCACCTACAACCTTCCTTATCTTGTATTTGAACTTATATATATTTATTTTGTTATATTTTTAAATTTATTAATAATGGTGGGTTAGGTTATGTTAGGTTTAATCAAGTAATAATAGTGGGTTAGGTTAAATCAATTAATAATTATGGGTTAGGTTGAATTAGGTTTAATCAATTAATAATAGTGAGTTAGGTTAAGTTAGGTTTAATCAATTAATAATAGTGGGTTAGGTTAAGTTAGGTTAGGTTAGGTTAGGTTACAACCTTCCTTATCTTGTACTTTAACTAGGATATATAATAGAAGGAGAATTACCAAATGTAATAGTCCCACCTACAACCTTCCTAATCTTGTATTTGAACTTATATATATTTATTTTGTTATATTTTTAAATTTATTAATAATGGTGGGTTAGGTTATATTAGGTTTAATCAAGTAATAATAGTGGGTTAGGTTAAATCAATTAATAATTATGGGTTAGGTTAAGTTAGGTTTAATCAATTAATAATAGTGAGTTAGGTTAAGTTAGGTTTAATCAATTAATAATCTTGGGTTAGGTTAAGTTAGGTTTAATCAATTAATAATCGTGGGTTAGGTTAAGTAAGGTTTAATAAATTAATAATAGTGGGTTAGAATTCCAAGTTAAAGCGCCCTTGAAGAGATTATGCTCTCTAAATGGTGCTATATAAATGGTTTTTTTTTATTATTATTATAGAATATCTCTACAATGTGATATTATTGGACAAATTTCAAATGAAAAATATAATTAAGTTGAAAAACAATAAAATAACAGCTCCCCAATCGAGATCTTAAATTGAGGAAAAACTGGAGAATGACCCTCCGGAACTCGACATCTATAATGTATTGAAAATATCCATCAAACCTGACATTGTGTTCTCACAATTATCGATTTACAATAATAAAGTCGACAAATTGCTATTGGCACGTTTAAATTGTAAAAGGTTCCGTGTGTTTCTAGCAGATATGTGAAAATCAATTTTGTATACATTTTTTTAATCGACTTTGCACGGATTTCTCCTGTTACACAAAGAGGGTCTGCTTATGGCGTTAATTTATTCGTTAGAAAGAATATCAGCCAGGATTCTTCTCATACTGCTAGGCGGGGCCGAGAATATATCCACAGTGTCAATCAGTTGGTTCAATATCTCTATACCACGCGTGACTGAGTGTTTAGCCATGATATTCGTCCTGTAAGTTGGTATGTAGAACAGAGGGTGATTCCTTGCACGGTTATATTTATTAAGCACATATAAACTTAATGCTTCTAGAATCACATGGGTATTACTGTTTAAAATAAATAATTTTTTTGTATGAAGCCCTTCAACCAATCCACATTAGATATATTAACTAGTGTAGTCGGAAAACAATATTTTCTTCGGCTCTATTCATCGATAATTGTGGCTTATGTTAGAGCCCACAAGAGTAAACACGACCTCGCGTCATTGCACATGTTGGGAATACTATCCCGCACGTGAAGAAGCAGCAACACTAACACATGTCTAGCGCGTCTTTTTTTTTTACCTGGTGAGTTTATTGCCATGTGACAATCTCTTCCAACCAACCAGAAAGATGTTTTTATAAGGCCCTAAGTGTTAACCAGACTGGAATCATATTTTAAAAAAATCTGGGTTCGAACCCGCAACCTCCGGATCGGCAGACAACTGTCTTACCACCAGGCCACGGTGGTCGTCTTTATGGTTGGTTAGAAAATATTATCATGTGGTAATTAGATCATTGTGTACTATAATAGTACTATGATTGTACTTTATACAATAAAAGTGTAGTAAAATAGAACAACAGGATAAACTGACGTCCGTCCCCATTGACTGGAAATGGTCCACTGTAACTATTCTACAAACTAACCTCATAAAATATCCAAAACACCTTGTGGTAAAGTGAACAGCAACACACGGAAAAGCTTATCCTATATACGGGCGTACTTTTATTAAAAGAAAACCGACGGCGGGCGGGATATTATAAAGGGCGAGATTCGGGAGCCGTATCCGCTCCCGGGCAGGGGATGGGGGTGGAGAATGAAAGTCTACCCCAACCTCCAATATTACATTATACGTATTAACATTATTGGTTCTTATTTCTTATATTAATTATTTTTGTATTATCGCTTTGCCATTTCTTCGCGAAATATTTTCATTAAACATAACGACTTAATATTTGTCGAGAAAATATATAGGTTTTTATAGATTTTTCTTCTAGGATATTTTATTTTTAACGATGATGAATTTAGACTGCACTCCTAAGGTCCAAATGTTTTCAATGTGTAAAAGGGAGGTGTTTATGAACGTATACTACGCCCATTTACAATAATATACCTCTACCCTCAGTATAATGTCAACTAGGGCAGATATAAGACGTGTTGTTTCGTTATATTCAGAAATGTTTCATTTCGTGTGTATCAAATTTATTTTAAAAGAAGGGAAAAGACTGGCCGAAATTAAACGACGTTAAATAATGTATGCGTAGAAGATGTTTCATTAGGGAGAGTTTTATATAACCATATGCTTGATGTTCAATAAGCACTTTATAAGCTACAAAATAGTTAAATACAAAATAATTAAATTTTTAAATGAATGACTTGAGAGGCCTCTCGAGATCTACGTGCGTACACCAGATAATTTTGCTTATTGTAATTTTCTTCAATGTTGAACATGTTTTCATCGGAAAATAGGATTTTGCGATGCATATTGTTTGCCTACCGGTGAATCAGTTTTTTAGCTCTGGTCTTCCTGATGTCCCTCAAAGATGGAGTAAGCAAATGTCCAGTGCTTCTCCGGTAAACCCACATATTTTGGTCCGATTTGATAATACGAGACATACTCCGTGTCGAAATACCCATCTCCCTGGACATGATTTTTTATTTGCGGAGTGGATTTTTACGGATTCTGTTACTTATGGCTTTGATGACTGCTGGAGTTCTTACGATTCGCGGTCGAACACTTTTTTGCCGATCTTCAATACCTTGAGTATCTAAGAATCGATTAATAGTACGATATACAAACTGACGATTGATACCCAAAGATGTTAAAGAATTAAAAATGTTTCCCGGCGTCTTTCCAACTTTATGTAATGCAATTACAGCGATACGGTTTTCTTTACCACCCTATTCCATGTTTACTGGTCAACGTTCAGTGACTTACTGATTATAGCAATACCACAAGGGATGAAGAATTACCTTAAATAAGGTTTTAGGTTTCTAGCTGCTATTGTTTAGATTTTATGAGTGTTTGAATTTGTGTAACAGTATTTATATATGTTACATAATTGTAATTTGTTTTATCAAGCACTGTTTATTCCCCCACCTTACCGGTTTCAAGGTTTTCACCTCATCATCAGAAGCACAAACAAGACTCCCCTGATGATGAGTTGAAACAAAATTTTCATACAATATAACATGATACAATCTCGACTCTACAAATTATCATAAGTTTTGATCTAATTAAAACCTCAAAATAGGACAAATAAGAGCATATTAAGGTGATTTGGACATATAAAACGGATGGGTGAAAAAAGACTGACTAAATTCAATTAAGACTTGGTAATTTGTTTAGTCAAACACTGTTTATTCCACTTTATATTTCGGTGTAACCCTACCAGTTTCAAGCTGTTCACTTCGTCATCAGGAGAGCACAAACAAGACAAGGAGTCTTGTTTGTACTTTCCTGATGATGAATGTTATACCGTTACAAAAAAAGGAGTAAACAGTGTGTGATAAAACAAAATGCAATGTTTTTAAACTTCCATAATGTTAATGCCTTAACTATAAACAATATATTAATGTACCATCTATCCATTGCAATATTCCTAATAAAGGTTTTCCAAGGTTCCTTTAACTGTCCCGCGATTCTACAAGCACTAAGTTTATATGTACCCAATAAATATAGCCGTGCAAGGAATCACCCTCTGTTCTACATACCAACTTACAGGACGAATATCATGGCTAAACACTCAGTCACGCGTGGTATAGAGATATTGAACCAACTGAATGACACTGTGGATATATATTCTCGGTACTGCCTAGCAGTATGAGAAGAATCCTGACTGATATTATTCCTAACGAATAAGCTAACGCTAGAAGCAGACCCTCTTTGTGTAACAGGAGAAATCCGTGCAAAGTGGATAAAAAAATAAAAAAAAATAAGCAAAAACAAGACAAACAAGAACAGCGTTATTTCAAGTGGACACCTAAATACTGGTAATATGGATAAGGGTTGGTTGCACAACCCTAGATAATTATTTATCTTACGAGGGAGATGAATGTGAAAGAATTTGTTTATATATTTAACCTATTGTAGATTATTATTGAGTTCTCCTGTTGAAAATTCTCATGAAATTGGCAAGTCGTGAGCCCTAATTATGAGTTTGTACCACATAAGTCAACCCTTAGGGTAGTGGAACGATTAAAAAAAATTATCAACGTCTCCTTCAATGTCCTACATACACTTATCCAACAGGTATTTAAGAAAATGATGAAATAGTCATTGATTAAATGCATCACTTACACCAAGAGTTCCCAAACTTTTTTCGGCCACAGACCCCTTTACCAAAAACCTTTAAAACCATCGACCCCCTAGTCATTTACTTTACTTACTCAAATTGATAAGTTTGTACAGTACTCGATATTAAATATTTCACTAGATATCAAACTTTTCATTTTAATCACTTGTCATTAAGGATTGAAAAAGATAAAAGGACTACAGATTATGCATTGCATTATCTTTTAATATTGAAATCTGCGCTGATGAAAATGAAATAAAAAAAGTAAACTCTTTTAATGACACATTTTACCTTTTCGTTCACAAGTTTGGTTTGTAATGTGTTTTTATCAAAAAAGTTTTTTTTTTATTATTTTCCATCTTAATTAGGTACCTATTGGAATCATAGAAATTTTGAAGTAACAAACAAATAGCAGTAGTAAGGGGGTCTATTTTTGCAAACGTCGCCACCCAATTTTTTTTAATGAAACTATCGACCCCAGGGGGTCGATATCGACCACTTTGGGAACTCTTGACTTACGCTATTAATTCTCGACATATGTTATATATTTGAAAAAAAAAAATCCAATTACAGTTGTTTTTAGTTAAGTGGGACTTAAGAGTCACGTAAGTTAATAAAGGGTTAAAAATAAAGATTCTCTACATATCACGCCTCCTGCAATGCTCAAGTACTCAAACTCCTTTCGTGACAACAACCCTTGATGTGTTTAACACACTTTTTGTTTTTATTGAATTCGTTACTTTTTGTACATCATAGGGGTGAGGTCTTGCCTTTAGTCAAAAGATATTCTAATTCTTGACAAGGATAAAATAAAGTCAATTATCTTGCAAGTTACCTCTTTGTTGAGTTCGTGTTTTATTTATGTATTGATAAAAGTCACAGATAATATATTTGAGGTTAAAGTTGGTTATATTAAGAACACGATAGATCTAGAAAAAAATCGTCATTCCAGATACTCGACAGAGAGTTTATAAATTATTTTTATGATTAATTACTAAGAAACTCGAAGTCAGTGATTTAATGTTACAGTGCATCCTTTCATTAAACTCAAACACGCCAGGAAAGTGCTGATCGACATACGAGCAAAATATTGATACATTTTATCAAGTACATTTTAAATTGAGCGAAAAATATTGATTGGGACCAAAATTCCATTTCGGGGATCGTGGTTCATCTGTCTTCAAAAGACCATGATGTTACGAATAAAGAAAATTCCGATTGTTACACAACGAAATACTATACACCTTTCATTTTGTTAAGCACATTTTAGGCGGTCGGCAGGAGTATCACTAAAATATATAAATTAAGAGGTCACGCATCCGTGGTAGCCTGGGGGTCACAGACATAAACAGTAAGCTGGAAGAGCGACAGCTGAGATGGTACGGGCACATAAGACGGATACCACCAGACCATACGGTAAATCAGGCAGTATCTGTGGATCTTCCTCGACAGCCGTCCAGAGGAAGACCGAAGAACTCCTGGATGACTCAATGCTCCAAAATCCTGCAGAGAAACGGCCTAGAGGAAAGCGACACCCAGAACCGAAAAATATACAGCCTGAGAACGAGAAGAACCGACCCCAACAGCCTGCCTACCTAGGCAATGAGTTGAGACAGTGCCAGGAAGAAGAAGAAAAAATAAGATTTTGTTAAGCACATTTTGAATCGCACGAAAACTATTGATTGGGACCAAAATTATATTCTAAGGGTTGTAGTCATCAGACTAAAGCCTTTAAAAGGCGAATACTACGAATAAGAAATTCTTCATTCATTTGTTCTACGTCCCCAAATTATTTTAGAGTGATTTACTTAATCTCACTTTCACATCAGCCTTAAGTTTACTTTCATAAATAATCACTTTATTCCATATTCTGTCAAACATTGTATTGCATTCCACTTGCGTTGCATTAAGTACAACCTAGCGGGCTAATTACCATGTGACAATTTATTCTAACCAACCAGAAAGATGTAAAAGAGGTCCTTAGTGAAAATTTTGACTGGTATCCTTTTAAAAAAAAATTATGTTCCAGTGGGAATTAAATTCGCACCCCCCAAGTTGGGAGACTTACCAGCTAAGCCACACAAGTCGTGATCCTGATTAACATAAAGCTAAATATACATTTTGAAATTTTTAAGTGTACTTTTATAAAGCACATTTCAAATCGCACAAAAACTATTGGCTGGCACCAGGATTTCATTTCATTGATAGTTTTTCATCAAAATAAAACATTCAACGAGCCATGATGTCTCGATAGCGATGATTTTCAAAACAGATAAAAGGACTCGATGAAACGGCTGGTGTAGCAGATATATTGTAAAGTTTCAGGATACTGCCGTGGCGCTCCATATGTGGTGTACAAAACCCTCCCCCGCCCTGCCGCTTATGGAGGAATTCAATTACAACAATTTATCTCCCGCCGCTCACGCTACGGTCGCGAATTGTGTGAGGTAGTAATTATATGTCCAAGGCAGCTGGAAACTGTTCTCCTTCTCTACGTACGGGTATGTGAACTGTTGCTGTGTAATCCAGATGACATTTAATGAGAAAATTGAAAAGACTCGAATTGGATTTCTACTGTTTTCAATTATTAAGTGTGTGGACGTCTATTGATTGGATATTATGGAGAAATAGTGAAACAAATTGCAGCATTCTAAAGAACAAAAAACAGACACTTATCTTTAACCTAAAAAATCCCGATCATATTTCTTGATATATTTTTATCCACTTGGCATGAATTTCTCCTATTACGCAAGGAGGGTCTGCTTCTAGCGTTAGCTTATTCGTTAGGAAGAATATCAGCCAGGATTCTTCTCATACTGCTAGACGGTACCGAGAATATATCAACAGTGTCATTCAGTTGGTTCAATATCTCTATACCACGCGTGACTGAGTGTTTAGCCATGATATTAGTCCTGTAAGTTGGTATGTAGAACAGAGGGTGATTCTTTGCATGGTTATATTTATAGGGGACATATAAACTTTGTGATTTTGGTTTCACGGGGCAGTTAAAGCAACCTTGAAAAACCTTAAGTAGGAATACCGCAATTGATTATCATGGCATGATAGGTTATTCCTCATGATTAAGTATGTTTGTTAGCTATCCAGTGCATGGAAGATGAATGTGTGTGTATTAGTGTATAGTGTGCAAGCTGTCAAATTTCAGTATACACACAGTCTTGACAGATCAAACCCTAAGTTCTGATAACAAGGATAACAAAATTCCTTCTTCTTTCAAGTGTCATGTTAGGTCCCCCTAACGTTGACTATCACCTGAAAGTAGGCATTTGTGTCCCCGGCAGCCCAAAAAAGATCCCCAACGCTCCTTATACCAGTACAATCACATATATTGCGGAACCAGGATATTTGCCTCCTGCCAACACCTCTTCGACCCTCTGTTTTGCCTTGGATGATCAGGTGCAGTAATTTGTACTTTTCTCCTCTAAGTACATGCCAAATAGGACACCTTTCGGATTTTAATATTAGTCAGCAACTCTCTATCAACTTTGGTTCTTTGGCCATATCCGTCCAGGATATCCGTAGCATTCTCCGGTGTATCCATATTTCGAATGCTTTCAGTTGGTTTATACTACCAACTTTGAGGGTCCATCATTCCACTCTACGTAATAACACTGACCAAACGTAGCATTTGACTAACCGTTGTCGAAGTTTCAAGTTTAGATTATCAAAATTTCAAGATCGACAAGTTTAATCTGTTGCAGCCACTTAAAAACTGATATCGTCAAGTGCTTCTAAAGCTACACGTGCCATCTGTATCTTTAACATTTACAGTTCCACACCACAAAACTAACAACGATGAAAGAGGTATGATAATACTCCACCCCATTGGATTGATTCAGAACAATCAATTTATTCCACGAAGATGAAATTGACTTTCAAGTTCTACTGCTCTCCGAAGGAACATCTCTCAGACACAGATTCGACGTATGCAACACAATGAAGACATCCCATTAAGGGGGTCATCCCATTACTCTAGAGGCGTGAATTTCGGGCGTTTCTTCAGACTAAATAAAAAAAAACAAAAAATATTGTTCTAATACGTTTTTTTACAGTTTGTTTATTGATGATTTGAGAATGTGCAAAAAAAAATTTGAAAAAAAAAATTTTTAATTCAAGATGTTATCAGGTGTTATATGTTGTCGTTAAATGAAGAGGTAAGCTGGTCGACAAGATTGGAACCCTTTCGTAAATTTGAAACAAAAATCATGCACAGTTTCTTAATAAGAAATAATGTTTTTATAGTTGGTACCAAAGAAAAAAAATCGTAAAATGGCGGCTGTCTGAAAAAAAATTTTTTTTACCCTTTTTTCAACATTTTTTTTAAAAGTAAAAAAAACAGTTTTTAATTTTACAAGGTAGGAACGATATAAAAACAATTATTAAAGTTTCATGCCAAATTTGAAGGCAGTCAGTTGGATAAAACTTTTAATATCCTTTTGAGAACATATTCTTAAAGGTAGAATATGCAAAAAAAAACGATTTTTTAAAATTTCTAGAGTAGAACACCCCCAAGGGATCTAAATATATAAAAAAACACACAAAGTTTGATACCAAGAATCTTTCTTTATTGATAACTGTTTTTCTTGTTAGATTTATAATCACGTTATAATGAAGTAATAAAACGAAATGTATTTACAGCCATGTGACAATACCTTTCAACCAATCAAAAAATCTATCAGAGGCCTTAAGTGATTAGCAAACAAGCACCCTATTCTTATTTTTTTAACCGGGTATGAACGGGAATCAAATCCACAACTCCTTGGTTGGTAGACAAGTGTCATGTAAACCAGCTCCCCGAGAATCGGAAATGGAATAAAATTTATTACAAAGAATATAAAAGATATGCGACAAAAGTGGATCCCAGAATAAGATTTATGATAGATGCATAAATAGGTTTGAATTTCCAAGTGTTTGTTTTGGCTATAAAACCAGGACCTTGCGTCACATTTCCTGGGTTGGGTTGGCTGGGGTTGGGTTGGTTGGGGTTGGGCTGGCTTGGGTTGGGTTGGGTTGTGTTGGCAATTATTCATACGGCCAGGAAGTGTGTGCGCATATGTTAGTTATTTAGAATCGAAGTTCTTCGCGGTTTGCAATAATAATCAGGGGACGATTTCAATCGCGCCGTTTAAGGAACAAAATCATCTCAATGGGGTTTTATATGTAAACCAACACTTGCAGTTCGTTTTTCTTTGATTCTTTTAATTTCACGTCAGAATATACATTTTTCTGTATTATTCTGCTAATAATACATTTTATAGCACTACTAAGCAAAACAAAAATGCGCTATATAAAACATTGCCACAAGTATTTAGTGTAATAAATTATTGGGTTTTTATATTGTAGAAATCTGTTTTAAAACATAATTATTTTATACTTGAATGTGGAAAAAATGTGCGCAAATCTTTTTAATTGAATTGAGAGACCAGTTTTGTTTTACACATTTTTGACAGTACTTTTGTTAAGCGACTCAGGTCTGTCATTTTAACTTAAGTTTATTTTAAAGTATTTCGTGTATTGACTTTATTATATGGGAGTAAAACGTTGATGTTTAAAAATACTGAATTAAAAACATTTGATTGTCAGCCATCTTGTGGATGGAAGACGGCTGTCTGTGTTAGTTTATAGTATGCAAGCTGTTGCACTTCAGCAAGCACATACTCTCGATGGATATAACTCAATAGAGATCAATATTCCAAGACGATCGGCAGGTTTTTAATCTGCTTCTTCTTTAACAGCCTTGCATTTATTTTATATATCGTTATTTTTATATTTTTTAACCCTTCCTGTCCTGTGATGTGTAACTAGTACACATTGTTTCTAAAAACTTTAATATCTCTATAAATATAATAAATACTGGGTTCAGATTTTAAGTATTCTTCCGTAATACATTTACGCATTGAATGAAAGAATAATATTAATAATAATTAGCACTTATCGGCCACATCAGAGATATTTTGTGAAAATCGGGAATAAATTCACCAATACAATCAAACGTGTGCCAGTGTGTGACGTAGGTATATTCATTCTATAAAAACGCTATGGGTGTGGAAGTGATGCTATTCACGTCTCACTCTCACTCTTAATTCGGTATATGGGAACGTAAGAAATAGAATCTCAGTTCGCTTGCTTCTCTAGCTTCAGTAGCTTGCGGGCTTTCGTTTGAGGTGATCGCTTTGTCCGTTTTGTGAATGACGTCCGATGTATTTTTTAATTCAATTATTATCACTTTTGACTTCAAATTTAATTAATTTAAGTGATTGGCTATGAATATTCTTATTTTTTCCGATTTTAAAACGCTCATTTTTACATGTGTATAGAGTACACAGCACCGGAACGTGCGATTTGTTTTAGCACAGGAAGGGAAAGGTTAATATCAATATAATAATTTAAGGTTCGTAGCACATAAGCAAGATACTGAAAACCATAAATTCAGATGTAAAACGGTCTAAGAGTTTAACCAGTCCGGAACTGAATCCGCCAGAATTCAAACTTGGTGCGCCCGTTCGCTTAGTATGAATGCTAATCGTTAAACCACGGCCGTAGCCAGCAATACTATACCAATAGAAGTCCATATTAGGACTCCTATCAGATGTCTCCTTTTTTTGCTGACAGTTAATGTGAGGTGGTATTTGTCGGTTTACTTTTTTTATTTTTTTCTGTCATTTTATTTATCCTAATCTACATGTACACAAGCTGTGGGCTGAAAAACATCTGACGTCCCCGCGGTCGAGGTCACCCTGTATTGGTGTCTCGATTGGGGGTATGCTATGAGATATGCCTAGACCTTTTCATAGCTTCTCTCTTAAATTTACGATATTTTCTACTATTTACCTTGAGATATATGTGTGATTTTGGAATGTATTTATATACGAGTATGTACATAATGTGTCAATAAACCTATATTTATATATTTATTTACTTTATTTATTTACATTTTAATCAACCATTCTTATACCTCTGCCAACATATTTTAAATCGCGCTAACATGAAAGTAATTTTTACCAAAGCTTTATGACATACTATATTTATTTTTGGTTGTAGGTAAATTGCTGTATGCCAATATTTTATCCAGGTCGTATTGCTGTACTATATACCATACAACGGAAAAATAATAAAATACAAATATGTTGTATGTGCTAATTTTTTTCTCCGATTAGAGATGAAAATTTTAATTGAGGAAACATCTTCTTCTTCATCAACTTTCTGTAGACTCAAGAGTCTGCTATTACAGGATTATCCTCTTATGATGCTGAGCTCCAGCTATCTCTCCATCGTTTCGGGGGTCTCCCTGGTGGACGCCGTCCATCCGGCACCCCATGCAGAGCTATGTATGGAATTCTTGTGGAATTCATTCTCTGTACATGTTGGTACCAGTATCGTCGACGCTGTCGTCCCCATCTGACCACATCTTGGACCTCATAGACCTCGTTTTATGAGGAAAAATCGTTTTATGGTAACTAGATTTGTTTCCATTTCAGTTTTGAGTAATATACACAATAAATCTGGTTTGAGTCCGTTATTTACAATGATTTAGCAAAATGGAAGAAGTACATACGTTCACGCTGAATCTCGTTTCTCTCAGAGCTCCGATATTGGCTAAAAGGACATTTCTGGTTCGTCCACTTACCTGTAATAAAAGAAAAAAATTATAATAAACACAACAATGAAAAACAAAATAATAATAATTTTAATAATAAATACTAATTTTAATAATAATATAATTCATTTAATAATATTAAAATAATATTAATTATTATTAACAATAAATAATTATGAATATTAAAATAATTCAAAATGATTCATTAATAAATAAAAATGATAATAATTTCATCAGCCCGTCTCCGTCCAAAGTTGAACATAGGCCTCCCCTCTCCTCCTTCATTCCTCTCTCTCCTGGGCACATCGTTTCCAGTTGCTCCCGGCCACTCTTCTAATGCAGTCTGACCATCGTATCTGAGGACGGCCCACACTTCTTCTTTCCTATCTTGGGCGCCACTCCAGCACTCTCTGGGTCCATCTATCGTCTGTGCATCTGGCAATGTGTCCCGCCCAATTCCACTTCTGAATGGCGACTCTTTCGGCGACATCAGCTACTTTGGTCTGCTGTCTTATCCATCCATTGGTTCTCCTATCCCTCAGAGAGATAGTTAACATTCTTCTCTCCATGGCCGTCTGCGTCACCATGAGCTTGTGCATAATCTGTTTATTCAGCACCGATGTTTCCAGTTCATGTGTTAGCACAGGAAGGACACAGGAGTCGAAAACGGATTTTTTAAGATGTCTTGCGTATTTTGAAGATTTTAGAATAAAGGACAGCATTCCAAATGCAGCCCAGGCTTGGCCTCGTCTTCTCTCAATTTCAGCATCTTGATTCTCCTTACCCAGTCTTGTTGTATGTCAACAGATATACATAAGAAGAAACCTTCTCTATTGTCTTTCCCTTGACTGTGACAGGTGTTGTCTGACCTGTGTTGCTCACGATCTTTGTTTAAGTAATAATTTAATAATAATAAAATAATAATATAATACACCGTTTCACTTTCCGTGACGTTCAGGCCAATTTGCCCTACCGCGTCTATAGAAGTTTCACTTCAAAATGAAGTAAAATAACTTAAGTGACAGTGTTTTAATTCCATATTAATTATGAAGTTCAAACAAAATTAAAGTTAACTATTTATTTCAAAAAGTATTTCAAACAAAAATAAAGTTAACTAAAAAAAACATAAGACATACAATCTGGAATTGAATCTGCCAGAAATCAAACCTTAGAACTTAGCTTGAATTCAAATTGTCAGAGCACGACCGCCGACAATAATAAAAACAGCCACCGACAATTCCTATGTTGATAACAAAATATAAAAGAATTGTGTTATCAAATATGAATCACAAAACAATAACAAAGTTCCAAGTATGTGAGCAAAAGTGCCAGGATGACATAATGAAGCAGGAGGTAATTTCACTTGAAGTTTCCACAGCAAGAACGTTACCGTGGTAATAACCGACATATATCCGTGTTACTTAAATCTAGGGCCTGAGCCTGAGACACGATGAATTATTCAGAAGCAACACAACAGCTCCCAACAAAACTTGTGTGTGGGCAAACGTTATCCATTTACCCCCTTAGTTTGTCCCTTGCGCGTTATGCTCTCCTAATATACTCGTACTTTGGAACTTCTTAAATCAAACATTTTAACCACAATATTTTTCTAATTTTCTAGTTGGGGCGTATGTTTGTTTTTTTTGCTTTGGCTAAGTTATATTATGTTATGCAATTAATTATGTTATGCAGTTAGTTATATTATATCTACAGTTATGCTAAGCATTGATATAGAGAGAGTGAAAAAAATTAAATACTTCGGAAGTATCCTAGTGGAAGACGACCCAGAAACCGAAGTCAAGTGCAGAATTGAATCATCTCTATTTAATAAAATGAGAAGCGTATTCTGCGATGATAATCTAAACGTGAAACTTCGACAACGGTTAGTCAAATGCTATGTTTGGTCAGTGTTATTGCATGGAGTGGAATCATGGACCCTCAAAGTAAGTACTATGAACCGACTGGAAGCATTCGAAATGTGGATGCACCGGAGAATGCTACGGATGGATACCCTGGACGGATATGGTCAGCAACACGAGGGTTCTCCAAAGAGCCATAGTTGATAGAGAGCTGCTGACTAATATTAAAATCCGAAAGGTTTCCTACTTGGGTCATGTACTTAGAGGAGTAAATTACAAATTACTGCACCTGATCATTCAAGGCAAAATAGAAGGCCGAAGAGGTGTTGGCATGAGGCAAATCTCCTGGCTCCGCAATATACGTGATTGGACTGGCATAAGGGGCGTTGGAGATCTTTTTCGGGCCGTCGGGGAAAGAAGTCTACTCTCAAGCGATATTCAACGTTAGGGGAACTTGACATGATACTGAGAAGAAGATTGTTTTTAAAATTTACTGTGTTGTGTAAGGATTGTTTAAGTGTTGTGTATTGTATCCATAAATAAAGTTCGAAATTGTATTGTATGTGATATTGTAAGGTAGGAATATTGTCTTTAGGCCAGTGTTTCCAACGTTTTTTATGCTATGCCCCACCTAAGCCTTTCTAAAATTCTTATGCCCCCCCCTACGTAACGGTGACGCGACAAAGCGATCGAAATACGACTAAACTCTGAACGAGTCAATTTTCGAATTGCCCCCCTTACATGATTGGACTGGCATAAGAGGCGTTGGAGATCTTTTTCGGGCTGCCAGGGACAAAGACATCTACTCTCAAGTGATATTCAACGTTGGGGGAACCTGACATGACACTGAGAAGAAGAAGATGCTAAGCAAACGGGTGTCCCAAGTTCGAATCCTGGCGGATTCACTTCGTGACTAGTTTTACTTTTAGACAATTTCACACTTGAATTTACTATTTTTTTTTCTATAGCTTATATACTGCTTATTATGAATTCTTATAACAGTCAAGTCAAGGAAACAAACGCCATATAGTATGTTCGATTTCGTTCGATTAAATTGCTAACTGATTTAACTTTTAGATCATTTTATATTTAAATTTTCTGTGGCTTGTGTATGGTGTATACAAAAAAATAATTATGCGTTTTACCAACACAAACAGCGCTATATAAAACTCTGATTAACAGATTCAATCTACCGGTCGTTAAGGAAGTTAATCTCCTTACCATTAAAACTTTGGAAATGATCTTTCTAGACTGTCTGCTAGCTAAAATGCAACAATTTGCACACAGTAATATCCGTTGCATCGACAGGATGGAGGCTGACAATTATACTCAATCACGAGTGATTGCCTTTTGCATCGTATTAATTGCAATTAATTGCATTTTACCTTCTTCAATCCGGGGCTTTCGGGTTCAATTCCCAAAAGTAACTAAATAAAAAGTGGTTATATCTGGTTAAAGAGTTTGTCTGGTAACAATATTTGCAGACGTTAGAAATGTGTAAGTATTGTTGCCTGTCTACATGCTGTAGTATTTCTATAACACGTGCAATGACGACTCTCGAGTTTCGTCCCCATTCCATTGATTTTAAACACAAAGGCTGGGTTACTGGAACTAAAAACAATATTATCTCCCAGCCATTCTTTTCAACATGTTTACTTTACCACTTCGAATATGGAGAATGGTAACACAGAAAAGAAGAATTCAGACTTCCGCAAATATGTGAAATACAAATTATACCTCTGAGCGAAACGTTCACAGATCATTGGAGCTTTCATATTTCTGCAGTATTCATCCTTTTCTAGAAAGATTCACACACAATCCAGCGTTTTGTCCCTAGAGATGAACTTGTTTTACAATGTTCAAGAAACTCATGTTTAATATTTTTTTCTATAAGATAAATTCTTTATTTTTCCTCTACATACAAATAATTTACGACAAATCATTTTTGTACTAAGCAGAGAAAAAAAGGGCTCAAAATAGGGGCTCAAAGTTTGGTAGGGTCGCGGTGGTGCATGTTTTGCCGGAAAATGTGTGCCTATAAAATACCGCGTAACGCCATAGTTGCATTCCATCAGCAACACTACCAATAGTCCTACTCCTAGCGTCCACGAGTGTCCTCTTAAGCCCCGCGAGCCCTGGGCAATGTGGTCACTGGCATATTACCATCAGTGCCATAGCAGATAGGAGAGGATGAATGTGCGAGTGTCCGGCGCCATAAAACCGGACCCCCCCGGCTAAGGGAGGGTGACCCCTACAGAAACACCTATCAGGGAAGGCAACGGGAAACCACCCTGATTATCATTCCCAGGATATCACTATGGAGAAGAAGGCAAACGTCTTGGCTGCGAAATATAAGAGACTGGACCGGAATGAGACGTGTGGAGGAGCTGTTCCGGGTCGCGCAAGACAGAGAAGCCTTCGCCAGAGTGATTGCCAACGTCGGGGGGACCTGACAGGGCACATCAAGAAGAAGAAGAAGAAGAAGAAGAGAAAAAAAATTTATACCTTCCTACCCACACAAACAGTTTTTAGCTCATCAACACGCATGCATCTCATCATTCATGATCTTCCGTTTCTCAATTTTCTTATACTTACTTTAGTCTAAATCACTCCAGCATTTAGTCTAAATAACTCCAACATTACTCCAGCCTACCTCTTCCTCGCATGCGATTCATTTCAAATATTTATATGTGTTTTGTAAATCTTTTCGAATTCATTATTTCGACATGCCCAAACCAACTCAAAATGATTATCAAATTTGTACTTATAACATCTGACCCGAACAAAAAGTCATCTCTGGTTCAGTCATTGCTTTCTCTATAATACATTGTAATGCCGCATATGTTTCGCATAATACGCATTTACGAGTAACTATGTGTATCACTCTTCCTTAATATCAAAATGGGCACTAACACACCAATGTGTAATCAGTATTTTTTTTTATTTGGCATATTTAAAAAAAAATGACCTAGGATGAATTCCGTGGCCTAGTTGGTAAAACTCCTGTTTCCCAGACCGGAGGTTATGGGTTCAAATCCCACAAGAACCCAGATTTTTTTTAAAAGGATTCCAGTCTAGTTTCACTTAAAGTCACTTTAACATCTTTCTGGTTGGCTGGAATAAATTGTTACGTGGCAATAAACCCTTCAGGTTGTACTGTATGCGAGACTAAGATATACTCGAGAAATACGAGACTGCAAGATATATTCGTATTGCGGTACGAGATTTGTAGAACTAACTTTTTCTCAAATTCTCCCATACCCAGATTGCATCGATTGGGTAATGAATATGCTGCAATATCGAACATATTTGGTGACGACAGTCTTAATGCCTATAGCACTTGCCCTATTGTGCTAAAAAAATCCGCCAGCTACTGTGCTGGACGCTAAGCGTCCAGTTAAAAATATATGATATAAAATCGAAAGCGTTTTTGTTTGTCTGGACCAAGAATCCGACGCTACGGCGTTACTCTCGTTTATTTTTTTAATTGACTTTGTTTCTTTAAAACTTTTCGAGATATCTGTAAATATATTTGAAGTTTTGATGTGATCTTTTTGTATTGGAATGGATCGATTGTGCGTATGCTAATTTTAATTACCTTCCAATATAATATTTTCATTATTTTTGTATATAAAGGCATTTTAATGCCCGAGTCTTGGTCTGACTGAAGTTTCTATTTTGGGTGCTTGATATTTGGTAAACATTTGATATATTTTTTAACGTGATTTACATAAATGTTTATAATTTTTGTGACAAGTTGTATTTATATTCATGCGCACTCAAAATTCAAATGTTTGTATTACTCGTACTTTCGTAACATTTTTTAATGGTCGATAAAATACTGAACATTGTAATAAAATAAATTGTTAAAACTCACAAGATCACTCTTTTCTGTAACCATTACTTTTGAGTTGACCGCGAATTACATTTATTCAACACAACACGTATTTCTACCTCATTTGCCGAGGCTCTCTCTAATTGATTATTCTACAAATTATTGTCAGCTTAGTCAAAATGTTATGCCAAAACTTGGATACAGACATAATCACTATACGTGAGATGTATGGGACAATAGTAAAACTTGGATACAGACATAATCACTATACGTGAGATGTATGAGACAAAAGTAGAATTTGGATACAGACATAATCACTATACGTGAGATGTATAGGACAAAGATAGAACTTGGATACAGACATAATCACTATACGTGAGATGTATGGGACAAAGGTAAAACTTGGATACAGACATAATCACTATACGTGAGATGTAAGCGACAAAGGTAAAAACTGAACCATTGTAAACCAATAAAACTTATACCTTTGAAGATCAGATGAGGGCCTTAGCTTGCAAAATGGAGCAATACGGTGGTGGGAGGGGGGGTAGGTGAGATGAACTGAGCGTAGTCAGCAGTAGGGTGGCGAGGGGGTGGTGGCACAGTAAGGTGGAGGTAGAAAATGAATAATTGACGGTGTCGAGCCCACAAACGTCGCCGAGACCCAAGCAGGAGTTTACGACCTCTTGAAGGATGGACTAAGGCAGCCTTGCTCCTCAAACTTTAAGGTTTATGTTCCCAATCCTTAGACCTTCCTTACAAAATGCATCATTATTAACTATGAGAATATGTCAAATACTTACTTCTTTTTATTATTATTTGACATAATTCATTGGTACATTAAAAAATACATACCATCACGCTGAAAACTTGCAGTTTCATATTAAATAGCGTCATGGATCTTTTGATATTTGAATGGTTGAATTAAAATAGGCACTAAGTACCAAAAAAAAAAACAAATTATGCAGTTTCATTACATATGACATATAGAACGAAACTGCATACTTTTTTGTTTTTTTTTGGTACTTAGTGCCTATTTTAATTCAACCATTCATTTGATGTACTCGTCTTTTTTTTCTGTTTTGTATTAACATATATACGAGTATATGATATATACATCCTACTTTGTCGCTTTTATTGTTTATTTAAGTTTTATACAATAGTTTTTCTGTTTTGTATTAACATATATACGAGTATATGATATATACATCCTACTTTGTCGCTTTTATTGTTTATTTAAGTTTTATACAATAGTTTTTCTGTTTTGTATTAACATATATACGAGTATATGATATATACATCCTACTTTGTCGCTTTTATTGTTTATTCAAGTTTTATACAATAGTTTTTCTGTTTTGTATTAACATATATACGAGTATATGATATATACATCCTACTTTGTCGCTTTGATTGTTTATTCAAGTTTTATACAATAGTTTTTCTGTTTTGTATTAACATATATACGAGTATATGATATATACATACTACTTTGTCGCTTTGATTGTTTATTCAAGTTTTATACAATAGTTTTTCTGTTTTGTATTAACATATATACGAGTATATGATATATACATACTACTTTGTCGCTTTGATTGTTTATTTAAGTTTTATACAATAGTTTTTCTGTTTTGATGTTTTTTCTTACATGCGTATATCATCACGCCGTTTCACTGCTGGGCTAGGTTAAGTTAGTTATGCATACCATCACGCCGTTTCATTGCTGGGCTAGGTTAGGTTAGTTATACCTAACATCACTGTTGAGCTTGGTTAGGTTATTTATGCATACCATCACACTGTTTCACTGCTGGGCTAGGTTAGGTTGGTTATACATAACATCACGCCATTTCACTGTTGGGCTAGGTTAGGTTATTTATGCATACCATCACACTGTTTCTCTGCTGGGTTAGGTTAGGTTGGTTATGCATAACATCACGCCATTTCACTGTTGGGCTAGGTTAGGTTATTTATGCATACCATCACACTGTTTCTCTGCTGGGTTAGGTTAGGTTGGTTATGCATAACATCACGCCATTTCACTGTTGGGCTAGGTTAGGTTATTTATGCATACCATCACACTGTTTCTCTGCTGGGTTAGGTTAGGTTGGTTATGAATAACATCACGCCATTTCACTGTTGGGCTAGGTAAGGTTATTTATGCATACCATCACACTATTTCAGTGCTGGGCTAGGTTGGGTTCGACTACCAGTGGACTTATCATGCATTGCAACATAAAGAACCCTTTTGTCTTCTGCGGATTCTACCACATCTTACAATATACATATTTCTCGGATACGGGGGATTTGAATTCTATATCTGAGTGTTTTGCCTTCAATAGCTCAGAAGGTTTTCATTTCGTTAGTTCTAATCATACTTTTTGTTCTTGTTGTATCTGCTCTAGAGTCTATTCCATGAGACTTGATTGACCTCACATACGCCCTGTAAATGTTTGATCTTCCTGCTTATTATCATGTACTTGTTATTCCAGAGCACATATTTAAGGCATCCGGAGACAGCATTAGCTTTATTTACCTGACCCCTTATTTCTGTGTAGAGATCATCGTTGCTGATTAAATTGGCACCTAGAAATTTGAGCTTGTATTATATTATTGAATTGTATACAATACAACCTAGCAGGTTTATTGCAATGTGGAATTATCTTCGAACCAACCAAAAAGATATTTAAGTGGCCTTGAGGGAAAACCAAACAGGAATCCTTTATTTTTTAAATAGGCTACCAACGGGATTTGAACTTGCAGCCTTCGGGTTGTGAGAAAGACATCTTACCAACAGACCACGGAGGTTAGCATGAAATCATATTTTAATTTGAAATAAAATAAATAAGTTTTAATTTAGACTTTTGGAAACTGAGTAAAAAAGTTTCGAAGCCACATCGGGAAAAAATCGGCAGATCACGGGAATCCGGGGAAATAGGGAATATTCCTAAGTGGCGATAAAACACGCCATTCTGCGCGACAGGTCCGGCCCTATGTCTTTATGGCGCCCTCGCCGCTGTCCCCTCCCTGATACCGGGCCAGGGGACAAAGTATAAATCTATCACACCTTGCGTACTGTCGTCTGTCATTCGTTACTATCCATTCTTTTCTTTCTTCTTGGCAAATATTTAAGCAAGAAAGATATTTTTTTTCTATTTATACATAATATAAAATATATTGTACATATAGTATTTTTACGATGCTCCAATTTGTCATAAGTTTTAATCTAATTTAAATCTCAAAAGTAGGATGAATCAGAGAAGATTAAGGTGATGACGACCTCCGTGGCCTAGACGGTAAGACGCCTGTCTCCGAATCCAACGGTTGCGAGTTCAAATCCCGCAGGAACAATTAAAAAAAAGATTCCAGTCTACTTTTCACTTAAGGCCTCTTAAACATGTATCTGGTTGGTTAGAAGAGATTGCCACATTCCAATAAGCCCGCCAAGTCGTACTGTATACAACAAAATTGTCATACAATATAACATGATACATTCCCAACCCTACAAATTATCATAAGTTTTGATATTATTAAAAGGGTAAATAAGATCATATTGAGGGGATTTGGACATATAAAACGTATGGGTGAGAAAAAACTGCCGAATTCAGACCTTGAATTCTTCTGTTTATTCCACTTTATATCACGATGTAACCCTACCGGTGTCAAGGTGTTCACCTCATCATCATGAGAGCACAAACAAGACAAGGAGTCTTGTTTGTACTTTCCTAATGATGAGGTGAAAACCTTGAAACCGGTAGGGTTATATACCGATATATAAAGTAATCAAACACTGTTTTATCATACACTGTTTATTCCACTTAATATAACGGAGCTCTGTTTGTGCTCACTTGACGATGAGGTGAAAACCTTGAAACCGGAACCGGTAGGGTTTTACCGTTATATTAAGTGAAATAGACAGTGTTTGACTAAACAAATAAAACTCCAAAAAAATATGCCTTAATTATAAATTATATAAAGAATTAAGGCTGTTTTTGGTGCTGTATTCACGAACTGAGCTATTAAGAGCATCATCACTTGCACACGGAATGTCCTTGTTGAATGAATTTTCCGATATAGATACTTTTCTTATCTCAGTTAATAAATTTAGAATTGAACTCCTTACAAAACTTTATAGGTTTAACTGAGGCACTTTACAGGAAAAGCATGAATATTGTTGTCCTTATGATACATTTACTCGTATACTTATTATGATTTATTTTTTTATCTTGATATTTTATATGACTGGGTAAAATTAAAGAAAATTTATAATCGAATATTGAAAGTTGTGAAATCTCACGAGTGGCTGGAGCTCATAATTATTTGTAATATTAATAATAGGATAATTTATATAGTGTCGTTTGTATATGGATTTTGCGAATATAAGTCAGCTGTCTCAGAACAAGCAATGGGTCTAGTGAGAATGATGATATGGTACTTTTATTTTGTGTCGATCGAACCTGGGACACTTGCAAGCTTATCGTGATTGCTAACCACGTTCGCTGACTATAAGACCTCATAAAAATGAACAAAATAGTTCTAAGTGTTTCAGGTATCACTTTCGTATCCTCAATTTCCTATTCCTTGTGTTATGTTAAGTTGTTACTCAACTGCAATCCCTTCCAATCAAGTTTGCAAATGTATTCCTCCAACAAATCCTGCTCTAGAACTGTTCGTGTGACTAGAGATGGAAAAAAGTCAGGGCCTACACAAGAGGCAGTGCCGCCTTTGTAAACAAAGACAAAAATTCCACTGCCAGAAAAAATAAATAAAAAACGACATAAAAGTAAATGTCGACAGTTTTTTTAAACAGCGCCTTAAAATATCGTAAATATATCAAAATAATCACTAGTCCATTTACAAACAAGATCTTAAATGTGTATATGACGTAAAAGGAATCTTGGAGAACAATGGATTGAGACTGAGCAGAAAGAAAACAGAGTATCTGTACCTACCATTCGAGAACACAAATACTGTCACTCCCGTAATGCAAATGGATGGAGAAACATTTCCAAATTTTGACTCCTTTAAGTATCTTGGGTCACTCATCCATAGTGATGGAGGATGTGCAGCAGTTCTATGTTCTATGTGATCCGAAAATGCCAGTAAAGTCAGACCCGCACTCCTCTATGGCTCCGAATGCTGGATGATGTATGACTCTTACTCTAGGCAACTATAAACTGCTGAAATGCGCATGCTAAGATGGTCAGCTGGTGTATCCCTAAGAGACAACATAAAAAGCAAACGCATTCGTGGAAGCCCAGGTGTTACAGACATCAACAGTAAGATGGAGGAGAGGCGATTGAGATTATATGGGCACGTTAGACGCAGAGCACCCGATCACATTGTGAACCAGGCAATCTCCATGGATCTTCCTCGAATAACAACCAGAGGAAAACCAAAGAATTCATGGGTGGTGCAAAAAGATAACCTGGTGCAGAGGCACTGCCTGGTGCACGTAGTCCGGGACAGAAGAGCATACAACCTGAGGACGAGGAGAGCTGACCCCAACAGTCTTCGCAGACAGTGAGTTGGGATGGAGCCAGGGAGATGATGATGATGATGACGTAAAAGGAAAAAGGAGACGAGTTACAGATTTTTATCCATAAATTGCACAAGAAATGCGAATAGAAAGATCTAAGAATGATTGTGGCGAAATCTAAAGTGAAAGTGATGGAAAAGTGTGAAAGGAAAGGCGAATGCGATATGCGAGTAAACAATGAAAGATTCGAGCAAGTTGAGATGTTTCGATTGGGTAGAATTTTCTTAGTTGATGGAAATTACGAGATATATCGAAAGGCATGTAGCGACATCAAACAAAGTCAATGGGGTATTAAAACATACAAACTCGAACCAGGTAGTGTCAAATACAGGAAATATGATAATCTACAACAGTATTTTCGTACAAAGTTTGATGCATGGAAGTGAAACGTGGTTATGGAAAAATACTGAAAGCAGCCGAACAAATACTATGGAAATGCGTGCTGTGGATAAAATACATGGGGTGACAATGTATGACAGAAATAAAGTGATAAGATATGAATGTGAAATTGAAGCTGATGTGTTGGGTAAGACGAAGAAGAGTGAGAGCACTGTGAGATGGTTTGCACATGTGGAATGAATGAAATAAGAAAAAGATTAAAAACATAAATATACAGTGTAAATAAGTGGAAAGTATGTGAGTAAAAAGTCAAAGAAATTTCGATTGGATCAAGCAAATAATATTTTGAATGAAATAAACGTAGAAAGTCAGATACATCGAGAAAGTTGTATTAGAAGGAGTATGGATTTGGATGAGGCTAAGGATGTATATCTAGATGGGAAAATCTGGCACTCTTTCTTCTCTACCTACCGTGACATGGAAATGGTGTGATGTTATGTAAATGTATATTTCTTTAAAAAAATTTACAGATAAATTAGGTTGTGCGCTTCCATCTCGTGATCGAGCATGATTGACAGCCATTTTGTGGATGGAAGACGCCTATGCGATTATAAGTTTATAGTGTACAAGCTGTTACACTTCAGTAAGCATATATTATCGATAGACCTAATGTTATGATGGAAAGGAGATTAAAATTGAACAGCGACGATCAGTAGATTTTATGGGTTGTAGTATTTCGTTAAGCAAAATTTTGTTAAGCAGAATTTTGCTAAGCAGAATTTTGTTGAGTAGAATTTTGCTAAGCAGAATTTTGCTAAGCAGAATTTTGCTAAGCAGAATTGTTTATTTAAAAAAAATTGATTCATTACAGATTTAACCAAATTAATCAAATAATTTAATAAAAACAGTAAAAATGTTACTCAATCTTCCCTGTGAAGTTACCCAGTTATATCTACAAAGTTTATATAAGAGTTTAATACTCAATTTATCTAAATAAAGTGCTATTTGTGTTTTAGTAACAGATCCAAAAATAACCGCTTGAGTGCTATGTAACTTTGGCCACTTGCGAGCGACGGACCTGAGTGGTTGGATTTTCTACAAACTTGTGAACAGGCAGGCTAATGCAAGCAGTGGGAATAGAGACAGAGAGAGATAAAGATAGAGTGGACAAATTGACAAAGGCGCAGAGCTCGAGCGCCAACAATATGCATGTTATATTTGCAAGAAGTTTTCCTTTGTCGGCTGCTGTTTGTGTTGCGAAAAGTTTCACAGTTCAGTTTCCCGAGAGAGACTCAGTAAGACGTTTCTTCCTTTTATTCTGATTCATGACTGGTCAGTGACGTGTCTAGAAATGGGTGAGTGCGGTGACTACCTTGGATGTCATCTAAAAGAGAGTGCGTTGAATTTTGAAATATATAAAAAATACCCAACTACAAATGATTTTATAGTCCATAACATTTAGACAAAAATATGTACAGTTCAAAAATTATTCAAATATGTCGAAACTGGAAAATGTATGAAAGAACAGAACCATCACCATCACAACAAGAATGTGCCAAGTTAAGTCTCTTGTCTTTGCAATATTTATGTATGGCATAGAAACTTGGACTCTGCAAGCAAGTGAGAAACGTAGAATTTATATATTTGAAATAGGGTGCTGAAAAACGGTGATAGCAATTCCATGGACAACAAGGCAACCGAACGCCTCTGTATTCGAAGTACTGAGAATCATTGACAGATTGTCGATAATGTATCCTCGATGACTACTCCAATTCTTTGGACACATTCCTCGTGGCCAAGGCAACAGTTTTGGAGAAGCTTGTGGTAACTGGAAACGTGGAAGGACAACGCACAAGAGGAAAACTCAAACGCGTTGAAAAGGCTCAATAGGCCCACCCTTAACAACCGCGTTTCGGGCCGCGGAGTGCAGAGATGGATAGGGAAGAGTCATCAGAGACTATCATAGAAGTCACTCAAAAGTTTGGTACTCTCTCCTTTTTGCCTGTCCTGATAGGGAGACGGCGTTTGTATGTATTTTGTGATAAAAACTGTATAACCTATTACAATACTGTGCAGAAGTAGGATAGTGCCTTTTATACGAAAAAAGGAAGAAGAATATAGGTAGGAAGGAAAGTCAAATGTAATACCAACAAAAACAATTTATTTCAGAGAATCTATCAAGATTAGATAGATTATTCACTAGAAAATACTTAGAATTGCAAAGGTTAAAAATAATAAATCTTTTGTGATGAGCTTAAACGTGAACAGCAGGAAAAATAAAATCCCATCAAGAATCTTTTTAGTGTGATAAAAAAAAATGCTAAGACGTTCTTGATTATTCGTTGATATTCTTAACTATATTTTAGTCTATATTTTCTACAACTGGCAATGACAAGAATACATAGCGGTGTGTAACTATAGAAGCTTCGAAACAAGAAGGCAAGAATCCATTGCGATATTTCTAACAAAGGATTCTAGAAGTACTAAGTTTATATGTACCCAATAAATATAGCCGCGCAAGGAATCACCCTCTGTTCTACATACCAACTTACAGGACGAATATCATGGCTAAACACTCAGTCACGCGGGGTATAGAGATATTGAACCAACTGAATGACACTATTGATATATTCTCGGTACCGTCTAGCAGTATGAGAAGAATCCTGGCTGATATTATTCCTAACGAATAAGCTAACGCTAGAAGCAGACTTTGTGTAACAGGAGAAATCCGTGCAAAGTGGATAAAAAAAAATAAAAAAATAGATAAACATGATTAAATAAATACTTTTTAATAAAAATTAAAAACTACCGTTATTTTTTTATCATCCCTCGTATTAAATCTTAATTGCCCACAGTTTGACAAGGCCATTGTGTGGTGAAACATTTGTCATTAAGTAAATTAATAAAGAATAGAGTGACAAATGTGTGACACAATACGGAACGAAGTAAGAAGGAATGCATGTGAACTTAAGGCTGATGTGTTAAGTAAGACATCTGTCTATTGTATAATATTCTTAACTGTCCCGCCGCCCCCTCTTATCTCGACGATTTTTTCAGCGTCTTTCCAATCATGGATTAGCGCTACGCTCAAACAGAGATTGTCTATTGGCCTTTCCAGTTCACCGCTCCTCTTCGTCATCCTTTACTGTCCATGCAGTGAGACTCTGGAATCAGTTACAAACCAATATAAGACTAGCTCCGTCCTTGGCATGCTTTAAGAAGCGACTGAAAAAACTCTTAATTTCTAGTCAGTAAAATAACGTGTTTCATTCCTGATTTTTCTTTACCTTTCCTCTCCACCATCCCTTCCTTTCCTTTTGATTGACGATATCTCACTTTATATGAAAAATAATGTTTGGGTGATTGTCCGTCTTTGTGGGGTTCGTGGGCATATGCTCACGTATGTGTTTATGGATTTCGTGGGGATGGATAGTCATTTGAATGATTTATGCGACCACATAACTTGCTTCATTTACGTTTGTCTGGTTGGTTAGAAGAGATCGCCACCTGGCAATAAACCCGTCAGATTGTATTAGCAATAAAAAATAAATAAGACGAAGAAGAGCACGCTGGTTTAGGCATGTGGAACGAATGAATGAAGAAAGACACAAAACAGACGTAAAGTGCAAATGTGAGTGAAAGGTGTATGAGAAAAAGACCAAGGAAAGTGTTATTGAATCAAGGGAATGATATTTTGAAAGACGGAAACGTAGAATGTCAAATAAATCGTAGGAGTTGTATTATGACGCGTATGGATGTGGAACAGGCGAAAAATGTGTGTCGAAATATAAAAATACACCGCTTTGTCCTCTCGGCCTACCTCGATAGACTTTCTATTATGTATTTTTTTTTAAATTTTGTTCTATCCTGTTGCTTTTTCGTTACATTGTTTATAAATTTAAAAACATTAAAAGTTGACTAAAGACAAAATAGAACTGGTCTTATGTATGAAATGAGAAAAAAAAACGAACAAAGCAAATAAAACATAAACAAAAAATTTGGGCACAATAAAGACCAGAGAGAAAAGTTTTAAAACCGGAGTTTTAAAGAAAACAAACGAAAGTAATAAAACTCGCGAAGAAAACAGAAGCGACAAAAAATTCTAAAACAACCAAATACAAACCATCAGCAACATTTTCTCAAATGCAAACCATCAGCAACGTTTTTCCAAATGCAAACCATTAGTAACGTTTTCCCAAATGCAAACCATCAGCAACGTTTTTCCAAATGCAAACCATCAGCAACGTTTTTCCAAATGCAAACCATCAGCAACGTTTTTCCAAATGCAAACCATTAGTAACGTTTTCCCAAATGCAAACCATCAGCAACGTTTTTCCAAAACAACGCCTCGTACGGGCAAGTTTCAAGAACATTTTATTGCGACAGAGATAGCTGATGCGCGAAAAGCGAAATATAGTGCGACTAGTGTGTTTTGTGACTATAGTCGTTAAATAAAAACATCTGATTATTATTTTGTATGATTTACTTACATTATAAATTTTACAGTGTAATCAAAATAAACTATGACGGGCCGGATACCGGGCATATCCGCCGGATTGGTGGTGCTCGCGGACCGGTGTTGGCCCGTGGGTTGTAGTTTGGAGACCCCTGTCTTAGGGTAACGAATTTAATAACCAATAAATCCTGAAGATGAAAGCTGTTACACCCTTAAAACCCTTATCATGGCATTGTAACACAGGTGTTACACTAATTTAGGGATTTTTTTTAAAAATCTAGAAACTCTACCGTAATTTCAAACATCGCAGGTAACACATTCAAATACTATACATGCACTATTGTGTGCAGTGGTATCATCTGGTAATAAATATTGACAGCGCTACAACCTTTCAAACGACATCGGGTCAACATGTCTGGACACCGCGGGTGCGTTTTGAAAATTGGGGTAAGTAATCTTTAAATATTGTATCTTATACATATCACTACATGTAGAGAAAAATTATTCAAACCATTTTATTTGTTGATAATTCAGCTTATAGAATCATTTTATAGACCTTTTTGTGTTTTATAAAAAATGATATTTTGGCAATGTAACGTGGGTGTTACATATAAATAAAAACTATAAGGAAAAGTTGGGATTTTTTCCCCTCAATTTTCCTTCATCACTTACCATATAACAAGGAATCACCAAAGAAAAACGTTAATATTTGGATAAATTGAACTTTGCCAAGATAAGGGTTAAAACGTCAGCAGTTTGAGCCATAAAAAGTGGTATATAAATTAAAAAACACATTCAACCCTAGATAACCGCCAAAAATAATAAGCTATTTGACCAGTGTGTTGATATGTGGGTACATTTTGTATTCACTATATTGACAATACTCTGTGTCACAGTGCTCTGAATATATTTTGTACAGTGTTGTTACAAGTTTGTCTTGCCCTATATAAGAGCAAGCCATGTATCACTTGTGTCCCGCATTAAATAAACTTAACACAGTGACCTATGAAATGAGGAATTATGTGTAAGGAAATAATGTAGATTGAAAGAAGACGTTGCGTTTATGATGCAGATAGGGCAATTGAGATGTTCGGTCACATGGAAAAAATAATGATGATGATTTATAAAAATAATCTATACGAATAAAATAGTAAAAAAAGTATGAGAAGATGGGAAGGACTTAGAGAAACGTAGCATGACCAAATTCATTAAGTTCTGAAAGAAGGGAGAATGCAAAGCTTTTATAATAGAATAGTATCAAGGTGTATGATCGTGGCAGAAACAATGTTGTATTGCATAACACTTTCGTTGGATACAGTATGACCTGGCGAGCTTATTACCATGTGCAAATTTCTTCCAACAAACCAGAAAAATGTTAAAGACGCCTTAAGGGAAAACCAGATTGGTATTTTTTTTAAATAATCTGGATTTCACCGGGATTGTAACCTGCAACCTCCGTATTGGTAGACAGGGGTATTACTTACTTGGTCACGGAAGTCATCATTTATGCGCCATGATAGAATGAATTGGAGATATCTTATCTCTACTTACCTCAATAGAAACACGAGGAGATAGTTATGATGCTAATTACCTACGGCACAGAAATCCAGAGAGTTACCGCGCGATTATTTAACCCATTTGAAACGATTCTCAAAAAATCAAAACCTGACCCACAGTTTAAAAATCAAACTCTTTGATACCCAACCTGAAGGCAGATCTAAACCTCAAAGATCAAGCAAAAAAGAGAAAAACCGGAAAGATCTCTTTTATTTTTTGCCATCCATTGTCAAATAGACATTTCCTAATGTCAGATTATACCCATTCACCCAGTTAAAGACTCAATAAGGATAAGATCAAAGGGATCCACCTAAAAAGGGATCCTTGAATCCCATCAAATAGTTCCGAGACTCTCGCTTTAGTGTAGATTCGTTTATAAAATAATCCGATTTAGGGGTTGAATGCCAGGCCAAATGACACACCCCATGACAAGTAAGGAAAAGAATAAAACGAGGAAATGTCAAATCAAAAGATTTTTTTACTTCCAGGCACAGTTTTTCGCTTTTAAATAAAGGATGAGAGACGGAATTTTAACACCGAGTCTTGACATCTCGTCCGTTTCTGTACGGTTGGGTGGATTGGAAGCTCAAAGTTGGACGTCTTCGCCTCATCCTATCGCTTGATGTTTCTCAACTTTTGGGTGCCCCGCAAGGTGTTTTAAGAAATCCTTGAATTTATTATGCTTTATGTATATTTTTAAATATACTCGTATATATGATTTATATATAATGTTATATATTCACCACCTCGATGAAAATTCACCCAGTTAAATCTCTCGTCTTCGAAATATTTATATACGATGCAGAGACTTGGACTTAAAGAGCAGCGAGATACAAAATATATGCGTTTGAAATGTGATGGTGGAGAAGTATGTTACATGGTCATCAGGAATCGAACCCGACACCAGCCGGAAGTTTCGGTTTCACCTTTGTGAAACTCCATATTAGAATCTTAAACAATGAATTGGTTTGTTATTTCACTTATTACATTAAACTCGGCTAAACATGTTTCTACCTCCTATCACGAATCCACCTGAAGAAAACCTCGTGAGACATACATATGTGCATACCAGGGATGTTGCGGATATTCGCATCCGCATCCGCAATTGCGGAGTTTCCGCGTGGATTTGGAAATCTGCATCCGTATCCGCAATAATCAATGCGGATGTTCATGCGGATGCAGATGTATCGCAGGTCGCGACAAGAAAGAAATTGGGTGGGGCCTGCGAGTGACGCGTGCCATGATCACGTACTGATTGACCAATAGGAGCGAAGATTTCGGTGACAAGATCCGACGTGTTTGTTATTGTTTATCATTTGTTTCTAATAAATCAATCACAACGTGTTTAGTTGCGATTATCGTATGAACATTTCAGTTTTTGAGTGTTGTTGTGAGTATACAGTGAGTATTGTGTGTTAAGCGAGCTTTCTGCAGTTAATTGTTTATTAGACAAGTGAATTTACAATGTCACCATCGACACAAAGTGAGATTTGGACTTATTTTAAACCAGATGCACATGACCAGGATAAGGCTCATTGTAAAATATGTAATAAAACCTACTCTCGCAAGGGCCGTACCATATCGTCTTTGAAAAATCATCTCAAATCGATGCACCCAGAAGAGTTTAGTTTCTTTGAAACCTCGAATAAAACAAAACAATTGCAGAAGATAAAAGCTGACACATGTAAATTTTATCATAAAAAAAGTAAATTAACCTTACCTGGTGCTGTTCTTGTGGCATTGTTTACATTTGATTTGTATGGCTAGCTCTAACCGTAGGGAAAAATTAACTAATGATTCAAAACACAAAATAGCCAAATTAGCTTCTTATAATAGTGTTTTCCAATTGCAGTGCAATTTCATGTTCTACCAAGCGCTTTTTTTTAATCTGTTTTTCATCAGTTTTCACAAGTTATAATTTATATGTGCATTTCTTTAGATAAAATCGTCACTCCTCTACAAGAAGCAAAGAAAGAGCTCTCGTTAAAGGAAGTAGTTATAAAGGAAAAGAAGTGGAACACTAACAATCCCAATTCGAAAAAAAATGACAAACTCATTGGAGAAATGATTGCACTTCAAAATTTACCGTTTAACTTTGTGGAGGGGCTTGGTTTTCGCAGACTGATACAAGAATTAGCACCAAGATATAATTTTAGAGGGCGCAATTTTTTTACTGATTTTGTGTGCAAGGAACTATATGGCAAAGTTGCTGAAAAAGTTAAAGAATTGATCGAAAAATTTGATTACACGTCGTTTACTTCTGACATTTGGTTTGACACGATGCTTTCTGAATGGAATATTAAAAAATAACAAGTGCCTAACTCGAGACGAAGGCTCCAATATGAAGAGAACTATGCGATTAGCAGCATTTAATGACATGGATTGTACAGTCCACAAGATGCAACTTGCTATTCGCAGTTGTTTATATTCGCAAGAAAACATAAAAATAGTCAAACAAAAATGTAAGAAAATTTCGACTCATTTTAACAATTCTACTATCGCTCAGAAACAACTGCAAAAAATTTCAGGACAGACTGAATCAACCGCATCTCAAAGTGTTCCAAGATTGTATAACGCGATGGAACAGTACATTTTACATGTCTGAGCGTTTTTTAAAGGTAAAGGATGCCTTAAGTCTTTATATCAATGACAGTGAGATTGACCCTATTTTGCCAGAAGAGTAGAAAATCATTGAATGTTGTATTGAGTTATTAAAACCTTTCAAGGAAGCCACGCGGGAACTAAGCAACTCTCATGCCCTTGTTTCATCTGTAATTCCAATAATTCAAATGCTTGGAAAAAACTTGATGACTATTTAACAATATCACACGATTTTGATCCTATTCGACTGGACGTCACGTCACGACTCTGAAAACTGAACTTTCAGCAAAGTTATCTACTTTGTTGGAAAATAGCAGTTTATATGTCATCGCCACCTACTTAGACCCTCGCTATAAGCACAAGTTTTTTACACCAGTGACCGAGGAAAAGATTAAAGAAGATTTTTGAAGATGAGAAACACTGAGGATGATGTTTTAGGTTCTCTTAATTCCGAAGGGGCTAAAAAAATGAGAATGAGAGATTCCTCGGAAAAAGATACTGAACAACCAAGGACGTTCGGTACGGTCAGAAAGCCATGCTTAAAAAACGATCTTGCCATGATGCTGGATTCGTCAAGTGAAGATGAGAGTCAAGAAACACCAGAAAATGGTAGCTCTGACGCTGTACTCAAGAAGGAATTGCTATCTTATCGCAATAAAAAAAGGGTCAATATAAATGAAAATCCACTTAAATGGTGGAGCGTTCATCGAGAAGAATTAAAAATATTATCAACAATAGCACGCAGATTTATATCCCCACCACCAGCCCAGCCCAGCCCAGCCCAGCTCAGCCCAGCCAGTGTTCCTAGTGAACAGTTGTTCAGTAGCGCGGGTTTAATTAACGAAACTCTGCGAAACAGACTGGAACCTGAAAAGGCGACGATATTACTTTTTATTAAATATAATGCACCAAATTTTAACTTTAATTACTAAACATTTAATTATATAATAAAAATATTGAAGATTACTATCTTATTTCTGCACCCATACGAAGTTTCTTAAAAAAATCTTAAGATCCGCATCCACGGATGTGAGCCTTCAAAAATCCGCATCCGCATCAGCTGATGTTAAAAAATCTGCATCCGCAACATCCCTAGTACATACTACAACGCCGTCTGCCTATTTGGGTAGGTAGAAACAGGAGAGTGTCAGACTTTCAATTGTGACACGCATCTTTCACTTCATTTACATTTACATAATTTCTTATGTAACTCCTACGATTTATTTGACTTTTTACATTTCCTTCTTTCTAATTATTCTCCCGAAAAATGAAAGGCATCAAACCCATATCCATACAAATTGTATATCCACTTTAACCCTTCCTTCCCTGTGATGTGTAACTAGTACACGTTGCTTCTAAAAAAAATAATATCTTTATAAATATAATAAATACTGGCTTCAGATTTTAGGTATTCCTCCGTAATACATTTACGCATTGAATAAAAAAATAAATAATAATAATAATTAGCACTTATCGGCGACATCAGAGATATTTTGTGAAAATCGGGAATACATTCATCAATACAATCAAACGTGTGCCAGTGTGTGACGTAGGTATATTCATTCTAAAAAAACCGCTATGGGTGAGTAAGCGACGCTATTCACGTCTCGCTCTCACTCCTCTTTCGGTATATGGTATCTTACTGAGGATATTACTTTTAAGTTGTATTTATTTTTGACTGTATACTCGTAATACCGAAGCAAACTTGATGTGAACAACAAAAAAGTAGTATTATATAGCCTATGGATGAATATAATATGATATTTTCTCAAACGAAAACTACTTGCGACATTACAAAAAATTCAATTCATCTCCGGAATATCATTTTTTCCTCTCTGAATAGTCTTTAGTTGAATATTGCCACGAGTTTTGGAATCCCAAGTGAATCAAACAGTTATTCTGTGCCGAAACAATGCAAAAGTCGGAAAAAAGAAGTGATTCTTTTATTTTGACATGAGAAACTTTTATTTATACAAAGGCAATGTTGCGTAGCTCAAAAATGAGGACTCCCTGAGCGATCACCAAGAAAAAAACTATGAGGGAAAGAACAGGGATTCCTCATATACGAGAAATCTACGAAATTAAGGATGTCTAAGAGATGTAGATAGATTCACATAAGCAATCCCTCGTGATCGAGTATTATTGGCAGTCATCATGTAGATGGAAAACACCTGTGCGTCTATAAGTGTATGTACAAGCTATTGCACTTCAGCAAAGGATACCCATTCAGCTTTACGTCGGCTCATCTTCGTTTACTCCAATATCTATGAATTTGTAATGTTTTTTTTATCAAACACTGTTTATTCCACTTTTTTGTGATGGTATAACCCTACCGGTTTCAAGGCTTTCACCTCATCTTCAGGGGAGCGCAAACAAGACAAGCTTCCCTGAAGATGAGGTGAAAGCCTTGAAACCGGTAGGGTTATACCGTCACAAAAAAGTGGAATAAACAGTGTTTGATAAAAATAAATTACAATGTGTTTAAACCTCCACAACGTTAATGCCTTAACTATAAACAACATCTATGATTTTGTATAAAAATATTTTTGATTTTGGTCATACAAATTCTTTCGAAACAAAAGGAAAAACATGCCGGTGTGCTCAGATCATCTTATTTGAGTGTGTCATCGGATTTAGTACAGCGGTGTGGCTTGTGAGTTTGCCCGTGTGCAGCGGCTCCCTCACTTAAAAAAAAATCTTCACGACACAGCTTTGTTTTCTAACTGAATTGACTTGGATGGCGAGTGAATCCATGTCTACGACGCCCAGTAATAAATTATTTGATCATGTATAAAATATTTTTATAGATTTGGATAGACTGTATTTGACCATTATTTTTATATTCTCTATACTATTATGATATCATGCATAATATAATGAAGTGGCAATGAGCAGGACACGTAGCCAGAATATCAAACTCCCGATGGACATCCGAAATAATCCAATGGTACCCAAGAACCATAAAGAGGCCCAGAAAAAGACCGAAAGCACACTGGATAGATGAAATCAGGAAGCATCACATGGCATCAATGAGTAAAAAACCGAACTATATGGAGTCAACTTGGGGAGACCTTCATCCAGCAGTGGATCGACTTTGGTTGACAATGATGATGATATATTCTGAATTGTGATGATTTTTTGTTTTTCAAAATACCCTCCATGACGATCAATACACTTTTGCATGTGTTTGAACCAATTTTCGAAGCAGTTTTTCCCCTCCGAATGAGGTAACTTCAAAACATGCGTTTTGAACGCATCAACTGCTTCTTCAGGCGTCAAAAAACGTTGACCTTGCAATTTATTTTTGATGTTTGGGAATAAAAATAAGTCATTGGGTGCCAAATCAGGGCTGTACGGCGGATGACCCATCAATTCGATGTTTTGAGTGCTCAAAAAGTCACTTGTTTGAGCCGATGTGTGAGAGCTCGCATTGTCGTGGTGGAGAATGATCCGTCTTCGGCGGTTGGTTTTCCTCATTTCTCCGAACATTTCTGGCAAACAAATGGTAGTGTACCATTTAAAATTGACCGTACAACGTTTCTTTAAAAGCACTGTTGCGACATGACCAATTATACCGAAGAAACAAGCCACCATTTGCTTCGAAGTGCTTTGTGCGCGAACAACTTTTATTGGATTTGGCTCGTGTTGAAAGACCCATACAGTTGATTGCTGTTTAGTTTCTGGCTCATATGCATAGATCCATGATTCGTTGCCTGACATAATTTTATAGACGTCTTTTGAAGCACCGCGTTCGATTTTTTTCAACATTTCTTTGGACCAATCGACACGAATCTTTTTTTGAGCGATTGTCAAATTATGCGGTATCCAACGCGAACAAATCTTTTTGACGGCCAAATGCTCATGCAATATTGAATGTATGCAAGTGGAACTAATGTTCAAACATGCTTCAATTTCACGATAAGTCACATGACAATCTTGCAATATCAGTCCACGCACAGCATCGATGTTTTCTGGCACAACAAACGATTTTGGACGACCTTCACGAAATTCATCCTGGAGCGAACTACGACCATGATTGAATTCGGAAAACCAGCGAAGCGCAGTGGCCCGGGATTTTGCTTCATCACCTAAAGTCAAAGTGAGTTGATTGGCACACTGTTGTTGAGTTAGTTTACGTCGAAAATCATAAGAAATCATCGCACGAAAATGTTCACGATTTAATTCCATTTTTGGCCGAGATGAATTTTTCAAGTCACTGTAAACAACATAAATAGCACTCTTATGACAAAACTTTCTGAGCACGTATACCATTAAAAACATTAAACTTTACGATGCTGGTGTCAGATTTGACTTATCTACACTGGTGTTGCCATATCTCAAAAACTTAAGTAGCAACCCTCGTATTATGTCGTGTACATTTTTTTCAATAAATAAATAATTAAATATATTTCGAAAGCTACCATTTTAATCTAATAGAAAAACAGACGACATTGAGACAGTTGGAACTGAAAAAGATACGGATTTCCAAATAAAGAATTCGATACCTCTTTAATCCAGCCAGCCAGCGTAATCGTCCGAGATAACCGAGTTTAGGTATGTATTGGTTTCCACGGCCGTCGCTATCAGGTGCTGGCGTATAGGAGGCAGGGCCAATAATTTGCCCCCTAAAAGCCTCGTCTCATCTCGTTGTATACTGTGTACTATACCTGGTCCTCTGTGGAGAGGCGGTCTCAGTAATATGACACCCTTGTATCAAAAACTAATTGGAAATATGAGTATTACATATGCAAAAGGCTCGTCCTCATCTCCTCTCGGCGTATACTGTATATTGTGTTTAGTTTCTATGGAGAGACGGTCTCAGTTATATGGTACCCTTGTATCAAAAAATGAATGGACATACGAGTAACAAATGCATAAGTTTCGTCCTCCTATTGGTGGGGGTGTATTTAGTATTTTAATAGCTTATCTCTTGAATGTTTTTTCTTTTCCACTCTCTTAACATATACGAGTATGTGTAATTTTACAATATATTTATAATATTTACATACTATATATGCATACACACCATCAAACCATTTCCTTGTCGGGGTAGAAAGACCGAGCGCCAGACTTTTGTATCTCGAAACACACCCGTCGCTTCTTCTACATCTATACATCTTTTGCAGCACCTACGATTTATCTAACTTTTTACATTTTCTTCTTTCAAAATATCGTGGACGGGAAAACATACTAAAAACCACTGTAGAGTTGCGTGTTCTGAGAAGAATACATGTGTTAATAATGTTTGACAGAATACGGAATGAAGTGAATAAAGATAAATGTATTAAGTGAGATGAAAAAGATTACTCTGAGTTAGTTAAGGTGAATGGGAAGAATTAATGAAGAAAGACTAACAAAACAAATGTAGAATCCAAATGTGACCAGAATGTGCAGTAGAATACCAAAAAAGGGTGGTGAGATCAAGTGTAGAACATTTTGAAAGAAGGAAATTTAAAAGAGTACGTGCATGGGTATATAATTAATTTAACAACGCAGTTACAGTACCCGGTGGTAAGTAATATACATGGTTTTGTAGAGCGTTGTCTCTGTTGCATGATATATGAATGACAGAGACGACGCTTTACAAAGCCGATTACGGCCGACAGTCTCTTTCTTAGCCCGATGTGTATTACTTACCGCAGGGTACTGTAATTAATTTTTATGTGCATAGTTTACCTTTCCGTTCTTCTATTTTTTTTTTTAATATATTGCGGTTAATAAATAAATTAAAAATCAAACGTAATTTAATTTACTTTTATGTCTAATTATGCCACCTCATAAAAACTGGGAGCCAAGTGTATTTGCCAAGTTTCTTAGAATCTTGAACCGCCCCTGTTGGTTCGCTTTTTTATTTTCCATTGTCCTTATTGTTTGATGACCACTTCTTCTGAAATCCTTCCATTTTTTTACTATAAGATTCAATATTTTCCTATTCCTTATTTATTTCACTTACATTTTATGAAAAAAATCTCGCAAAAAATGTGGAGATTAAATCTTTTTCTGACGGTTTTTTTTTTACTATTTCATAAACACGCCTTCAATTATTTTAGATTGGTTGGTTGCTCAAATTTCGTTATGAAAAGATTGACTATCTAGTGAAGAAACAATTAGTGCCAGGTAACGATAAATCAATAGTTTATACACTGTTTGATGTAACCTAATGTTTATGACGCTTGTCTTCCAGTCCGAGGGATCTTTCTATGAGTCAGAAAGGTTTTAAACAAACTTTAAGTGAAACCTTTAAAAAAATGTGGGTTTCAACGAGAATCAAACTTACAACCTTAACCTTTATTTATTTATTTAACACTTTTATTGCAATACAATCTGGCGGGCTTATTGCCAGGCGGCAATCTCTTCCAAGCAACCTTTACCTTCCGGTGCTAAAACAAATCGCGCGTTCTGGTGCTGTGTATTCAATGCACATGTAAAAATGAGCAATTTAAAATCGGAAAAATAAGAATATTCATAGCCAATAGCATAAATTAATCAAATTTGAAGTCAAAAGTGATTATAATTGAAATTTAATTGCTGAAAACATGAAAAAACATCGGCCGGCGTTTACAAAACGGACGCAGAGACCACTTCATTTGGATGCCCGCGCGCTACTAAGACTGGACTCACTGTATATGTTATACCTCGAAGGAAAAAACAACTGCGAACTTAGATTATATTTCTTGCGTTCCCATATACCGAAGTAGAGTGAGCTTCCTCACACATAGCGGTTTTTGTAATTATTATACCTACGTCACACACTGGCACACGTTTGATTGTATTGGTGAATTTATTCCCGATTTTCACAAAATATCTCTGATGTGGCCGATAAGTGCTAATTATTATTAATATTATATTATTTTTTCATTCAATGCATAAATGTATTACGGAGGAATGCCTTAAATTTGAACCCGGTATTTATTATATTTATAGAGATGTTAAAGTTTTTAGAAGCAATGTGCACTAGTTACACATCACAGGGAAGGAAGGGTTAAAGGAGGAAGACAATGGTCTTACCAACTAGGTTATGGAGTTTATTCATCAAAATAATTACAAATTTATTTACTCTAGGGGGGATAATTAACATTATAATAAAATAGCATTTTTAAAAGCTTCGTTTAGTGAACAAACAACTCAAGGACGCTAACTGAAAACACGAATCCACTTTTATTGATGGATTAATAAAGCACGATCATATATCTTCACACCAGAAGCCATTGAACTGGTTGGATGTTAGAAATAGACGCCAAATTCACATACTGTATCTATTGTTTAACATTCTTCACTGTCCCGCCGCCCCCTCTTATCTCGTCGAAAATTTTCAGCGTCTTTCCAATCATGGATTAGCGCTACGCTTAAATAGAGATTGTCTATTGGCCTTTCCAGTTCACCGCTCCTCTTTTTTTATGTCGTCCTTTACTGTCCATGCAGAGAGACTCTGGAATCAGTTACAAACCAATATAAGACTCGCTCCGTCCTTGGCATGCTTTAAGAAGCGGCTGAAAAAACTCTTAATTTCTAGTCAGTAAAATAACGTGTTTCATTCCTGAATTTTCTTTTCCTTTCCTCTCCACCATCCCTTCCTTTCCTTTTGATTGATGATATATAACTTTATATAAAAAAAAATGTTCGTTCGGTGATTGTCCGTCTTTGTGGGGCTCGTGGGCATGTGCTCACGTATATGTTTATGAATTTCGTGGGGATGGATAGTCATTTGAATGATTTATGGGACCACGTAACTTGCTTCATTTACTTTTGTCTGGTTGGTTGGAAGAGATTGCTGCCTGGCATTAAGTCCGCCAGATTGTAATTGCAATAAAAGTGTTAAATAAATAATAAAAAACATCGACGTACAAATTTTAACCCTTTAAGACTATTAATATCGAGAAACCAAATATTATTTTAGTTTATTGAAGGAGAGCTTACAATAAAAAATTTAATAAGAAACTCCACAAAGTAAAGCTGAAACCTCTGAAAAATTTAAAACATTAAAATCAATAGAAAAAAAAATATTTTCGTGTTTAATCACCATTCAATTTTCCATATTTTTCTTCTTACAAGTACACACAAAAAGATCCTTAATAAATTGACTAGTTTTCAAAGCAGTGTCCCACTGAGATGGATGTCCATTAAGATGGGTATAACCCTTCAATTTGTTTACACAACGTTGTCGAGCAATCCGAGACCATCCCTGGCTGGGCTCGACCCCCTTTCATCCGGAATGAAAAGCGCACCCCGAGTCCATTATAGTCCTCTCGGCTGGGCAAATTGCCTTTTTTATTACATTATAGAATCCATTCCCCAAATTGCAAAATGCCCGGCGACATCGTCCAGGTAGAATGTTTTGAAGACAGAGGAGAAATGAAATCCTTTGGAAAGACTGGAAATTTGAATTTATAAGATAGATGGGAGATAAATATATTTATTTATTTACGGTTGATAGAAGTTGTATGATAAGGTATTTGAATGTAGAAGATGTGTGTCAAGATAAGAATGTGTAGTGCTCTGTTCTTTTTGCCTACCCCGACAGGGAAATGGCGTGATGGTATATATGTGTATACGAGTATTTACAGTTGTTTTCGACTATTGATAAAACATACCATCAAGTGATTTACCTGTCGGGGTAGGTACAAAGGTTAGAGTGCCAAAATTTCGTATTGCAATACAAATCATTCACCTCTTCTACATCCATACGTCTTCTCATACAGCTTGTACGATTTCTCTGACTTCTAATATCATTTTGTATGTATTAGTTTCTTATTATACAGAAATATACTCATGACGACCTCCATGGCCTACTTGATAAAACGTCTTTCTTCTATCAACTCTGGGATAGCGGGATCAATTCACATTGGCACCCAGATATTTTAAAAAGTGTTCAACTTAAAAATGCAACCATTATCAAAATAAAATAAACATCCCTTGTCCTTTCTAGTGTCATGTCAGGTCCACCCAACGTTGACTATCACCTGAGAGTAGGCATATTTGTCGTCGGCAGCCCGAAAAAGATCCCCGACGCTCCTTATGCCAGTCCAATTACGTATATTGCGGAGCCAGGAGATTCGCATCCTGCCAACACCTCTTCGACCCTCTATTTTGCCTTGGATGATCATCCCTTATTCTTCTCTTTGCTACAAGATATTTATTTTATTTTATTTATTTATAGTAAACGGTACAATGTACAATACCTTATAACAAAAATAACAAAAAAAATATAAAAGAGTGAGTAGGGCTTGCTGGACACATTAAGTTTGACAGAATATACAAAAAAATAATAAAATTAACCCAATTACAACAAAAATATTTAGAATGAAACAGGTAAAAAAATTGTAAATTCATATGTTACCAACACAATACGGGGCCGTACACTTTTTTTTGGTTTTTGAAAGAATAGATATGACCGAAGTCATGGGTATCCTTATGCCCCCGAATACGTATATAAACTACATTCCATCTATAGCCGAATGTGTTACTATAACATATCTGAATATCTATCTACAAAGGTGTTTTTGAAGATTGTCTTCCCGTGGTAGATTTTCGAATGGCCACAGCATCCAACTTCTTATTCTTATAAATTTGTGTGTGTCGAGATAGGAAAATCTGTCTCTGTCCGTTTTGCCAATCCTAACAGGGAGACAGCGTTATGGTATGTATGAAATAAAACAACAAAAGTGAAAAATGGCAAAATATGAACACTCAATCAAAATGGCAAAACATGAACACTCAATCAAAATGGCAAAATATGAACACTCAAGCAAAATGTCAAAACATGAACACTCAATCAAAATGGCAAAACATGAACACTCAATCAAAATGTCAAAAGATGACACTCAATCAAAATGGCAAAATATGAACACTCAATCAAAATGACGATATTTTTTAGTACATAAAAAAACGGAAAGACAAATTACACAAGTAAATTAATCAAAAACAAAAAAGACAAGAACGCTATTTAATCAAAAGTCTTAGCGGTTAATTTAAAGTTAAAGTAAAGAAAAAAAATAATAAAATATTCCCTATTACTTGGGAAGACAAGAAATAAAGTCAGTGGCGCCAAAAGATCTATATTCAAACTAACCATTGATGTTTGTGAATGAACGGGGACGCAGAAGATATATCAAAGGGTTGACATTGAGCGATTGAAAGACTTCAAATTTCAGCTTCTCCCTAGAGCAACGAATATTCCCCAGAGCAACGAATATTACATCAATAGTGTCCCACAATCTATGATACAATAGGCTTCCCCTTATAATCGAATATACTCGTAGTTGGCAACCATATTGTGGATATAACATACCTGTAAATGTATTGGTTGATAGTGTGCAAGCTGGTGCACTTAAACGAGCACACAGTCTGGAAAGATCAAACCGAAAGTTCCTATTGCAAGGCGATCAAAGATCCAAGACGACTGACAGGTTTCAATTCACTGCTGTATTTCGTTCGACTGCGTTATTATAAAGATTTTGTGTGGTGCTTTATAAAGCTATAATTAATTTGTGTAATAAACATTTAAGGTAAGTATAGAAAAATATAATTTCTTGCGTAAAACGGTCTAGCAGTAAAATCAGTGTAAATGTTAAAACGCCTGTAATCAAAATTGAGACGCCAGCGTGCTTTATGTGAATGCTTAATGTTAGACAATGGACACCGACAATCTAAGTTACAAAGATAATTATCTTGTAACCACTGGATTGGAAAAATGGCTTCATAGCGATTAGGCCATTCAGGTCGTCAACTGTGACGTATTGTTTCAATAAAAAGAGATATACTGACTTTCTTCGCGCCATCATGGCTCTCCAATATATATGCAACCACACATGGAGTGAGACGTGATTGACCTTTTTCTACATCGTATCCGAATCTTCACTTAAGTACGTCTTTTCAATGCTTGGCAAAAGTAACACCGCTGTCCTTCACCCGCAGGATGTCGTCGAATCCATTTAATTGAGCAACCACCGCACGTTTAGTCGCACCGCAGATCGATGTTTTGCAGCTCGCCGCCACAGGCGCAATAAGGGTCATCCAAGATCCCCCATTTAACTAGGTTCTCCCGGATCCAACCCACCTTTGTGCCAAGTCTGTTCAAGCTCTTCCGCGTGTGATAGTCGAAGTTTTATTCAGAAGAAAGGTACTCCATAGGCTTCTGCCATTCGTCGGACAATATTGTGGCCAGTTCCACTGATAAGGTCGAAGCGGGTTTCATTTCTAGCGGAACAATTAGAGGTGGAAGTGATTGGTAAAGAAGATTAATGGAAAAGCTATTTTACCACCAAATTTATGATGAGAGAGCTTTTTAGATTGAGCATTTTCTTGCGCAGCACAGCATCACCTATAGACAAAGACACTGAACGTTTTATCTATTAATGCCGCAAGTGTGTGATACCTCACAACAAGGGTCCAACCCTTTGATGTGGTTGCTGTGGATATAAGGCATGGGGTAAAAAGGGAGAGGGATGCCGTGATGGCGAAATATGACGTATGGAGGGAGGAGGTTGGGTGGGATAATCCAATGTAAAATAGAACCGATTCACCAGAATATACATGTCCGAAGTCACAGGTAATTTGCTTTATTTACTTTGATCTAGTGGGTGGAAAGAGATTACCGTCTGGCAATAAGTCCACTGGATTGTTTTAACAATAAAGTATTTAATAAATATCTTTATACACCCGAATACAAGGCGGAAGGGATGCTTGTGTCGTTTGAGTGGAACAGTGTAGCGCGGGGTTCAAACCCCCGAACTTCCGTACAGAAGTCGAGTGCGTTACCGCGTACTCATGCACCTGAAACGTCGAGCTACTACATACTCGTATGTAAAACACCAAGTTGCTGCGTCGAGTAGGTGTTGAACGAGAACTCTTATTTTTTTAACAAAAGATTGCCTATCTGGATCACATATTGAGAAGAGAAAAATAAAACTTTCTAAAATAAATAATGAGGATCAAAATTGAGAATCTACGCGGACTCGGAAGAAGGTGACTGTTTTGGTTACGCAACGTATCAATACAGTTAGTTATGTTGCTGTTCTGTGTCGCCAAAGGCAGATATGATTTCTCAAGAGTAATCGTTATTGTCGAGGGGACGAAACACAGCATATGAAAAAGATGAAGAAGAAGGAATATAGCTTCTTCACTTCACTCTTGCAGGTCATATAAAAGTCTAAGCACTGCCTGTTATGATTGCCAAATCTGTGTTATACAAATCATCATTACGTTACTACGTAATTTTTATTTCATTTAACCTGGCGAGTTTATTGCCATGTGGCAATCTCTTCCAACCAGTCAGAAAAATGTTTTAATGAGACCTAAGTGAAAACCAGTCCCATTTAGAAAAAATCTGGGTTCCAGCGGGGATCATACCCACAACCTCCGGATTGGCAGACAAGCGTCTTACCACCAGGCCACGGAGGTCGTCTGTATTAGTCTTACCACTGTTTCAATATATGTTAAATATTTCTTCGAATATTATTCAAAGTAGAAACCTTTTTAACATTAATATCAAAAACAACTTAAAGCGAAGTACGGAGAAAGCAGACTTCTTTCTCTTTGTGTGTTGATCTCTTTTTGAATACTCGATTTGGCTGTTTTCCATACTAGGATAATCGATTCTTTACAAATAATAAACTTTTCAGGGTAAGGGAAGGATTTTCAAGGAAGTATTGGATGGCGAAGGCTGGGAAAATAATAAATTGTCAAATAATTAACAGCGTCCGACATGCTGGTGATATTGTCATTCTAGTAGAAAATATGGAAAGCCTACAAATACTCATGAATAAAATCAGTGTGGCATGCTCTCAATGAATATCGCAAATACAAATTTTTTGATTATCAGAAAAGGAAATCAACAGGTCGTCGCTGAGAGGGCACTGAAAAAGCCTAAAAAATGTTGGCTTAGTGATCAGTTGGATCTTTCTTGGGATATCAGAATCATGGTTGAGATGGCACAGAACTGTTCAAATCTTCGAAATGAAAAATATTCTCTGTAATAGGGACTTCAACCGCAAATTAGGAATGTGAATCGTACGATGTTACGTCTTTTCAGTACTTCTTTATTTATTTAACACTTTTATTGCAAATACAATCTGGTGGGCTTATTGCCAGGCGGCAATCTTTTCCAACCAACCAGACAAAAGTAAATGAAGCAAGTTACGTGGTCGCATAAATCATTCAAATGACTATCCATCCAGATGAAATCCATAAACACATAACATACGTGAGCATATATATTCTACTTTTTGTAATGGTATAACCTTACCGGTTTCAAGGATTTCCCCTCATAATCAGAGGAGTACAAACAAGAGTCTTGTTTGTGCTCCCCTGAAGATGAGGGGTGAAAGCCTTGAAACCGGTAGGGTTATACCGTTACAAAAAGTGGAATAAACAGTGTTTGATAAAACAAATTACAATGTATTTAAACCTCCACAGCGTTAATGCATTAACTATAAACAATATTCTAAATAAAATGTAAGCACGTGTACACCTCGACAAAGCACTTGATGCCACAAATTTCAGTCTTTAGCGGGTTTTTTTTCTACAATTCGAAACCAGCATTACAAGTATTTATGTGCATTTTGCAGACATCCTTATAAACTGTTCAGGGTGGAATATTTTGGCATTGCATATTTGACTGTAGAGTATGTCCTTTGGTAACCGACCGTCATGAATTAAATGTAGGTGCTCAAAACAGCACAATCACATTTCGTTACTGAGCGCTACAGTCAATTATATGTTTATTTATTAAACACTTTTATTGCAAATACAATCTGACGAGCTTATTGCCAGGCGGCAATCTCATCCAACCAACCAGACAACCGTAAAAGTAGCAAGTTACATGGTCGCATAAATCATTCAATTTACTATCCATCCCCACGAAATCCATAAACACATATGTTACGTGAGCATATACCCACGAACCCCACAAAGACGGACAATCACCCGAACATTATTTTTCATATAAATTGAGATATCATCAATCAAAAGGAAAGGAATGGATGGTGGAGAGGAAAGGAAAAGAAAAATCAGGAATGAAACACGTTTTTTTACTGACTAGATATTAAGAGTTTTTTAGTCGCTTTTTAAAGCATGCCAAAGACGGGGCGAGTCTTATATTCGTTTGTAACTGATTCCAGAGTCTCACTGAATGGACAGTAAAGGATAACGTAAAAAAAGGAGAGGTGACGTAGAAAAGAGGAGCTTCTTTATGGCATGGAGACTTGAACACTCACCCAAGCCATCTCAAAACGAAGAGAAGCCTTTGAAATGTGGTGCTAAAGGTGAACGTTAAAAAAATCCTGGGTTGACAAAGTATGCAACGAAGAGACAAGAAAAAAGACAAATAAGTAATCACATGCATTAAGAGGAAGAATTGAAATACTGTGGGCATTTCATGAGAAGATATGAATATGAAAGCATCCAAGTCATGCCGTAGAGGAAGATAAAATGATAACGAAGTGTAGAAAGAAGAAAGAACTCCTGGCTGAAGAACTTGAGAGAGTGGTTCCACTATGAGGAAGGCAGTGTTCAAAGTACTAGCCCTCTGCAATTTTTTTAGGGTCTTACAGTATCTTGCAGAGTTGATGGTCTCCCCTTGAGGCATATATTCAATTAAAATTATGCCTTGACAGTCCCAAAACCATTTCGTCAATTTCGTCAGTCACAATTGAAGGTCTTCCGCTCATCTGATCATCATGCACAGATGTACGACCGTTTTTAAACTCGCGACACCACTTGTACACACTCGTACGATTCATAGCTTTATCACCATATGCAGTTTTTACCTCATTATAAACCTCAACCGGAGGTTTCCTTCCAAACGAGATAACGGATGACGCCGCGTATTTCGCACTTGGCGGGAGATTGGGTTTACATTTTTCACGAAACGTGTTGTCGCGTCGACACTTCTCAACGTATTGACCTCAAACCGGTCTCGTTGCGGAGGGGAAAAGATCAGGCTACACGGAAATGTAGCCAACATGTCGAAAATAAAATCCATCCGGTCGTGAGAGCCTCAGTACACTTACTTTCTGGATACGCCTCGTAGTTACAAATAAAGTTAAAATAATCATGATGATTGCCAACTTTAAACGTTTCTAAATCTTTGGTCTTCTTACTTCTTGCATGGTATATCTGGTATCCTGATAATAATTTATTTATTTATTAGATAATAAGATATAGTCTTGTTTCCCAGCCATTTTGCTATTTAATACCCAACAAATGTGTTAATCAAAACAACCTTTCCCAGTGCCCAGCTTGTTTTTGAGCAACTCTGATTTTTGTCAAGGGCTCACTTAAGTTGCTATATCTAAGTAAGTACGAGTATTAAGAATAAATCTATGTATATTTGTAATTTGGTTTATCAAACACTATTTATTCCACTTTTTGTAACGATATAACCCCAGCTGATGATGAGGTGAAAGCCTTGAAACCGGTAGGGTTATGCCGTTACAAAAAGAGGAATAAACAGTGTTTGATAAAGCAAATTACAATATCTTTAAACCTCCAGAAACGTGTGTATCGGTACCAGTTCGAACATAATTCAGTCTTGTTTGTACTCCCCTGAAGAAGAGGTGAAAGCCTTGAAACCGGTAGGGTTATACCGTTACAAAAAGTGGAATAAACAGTGTTTGATAAAACAAATTACAATGTATTTAAACCTCCAGAAACGTGTGTATCGGTACCAGTTCGAACAGAATTCAGTCTAGTTTGTGCTCCCCTGAAGATGAGGTGAAAGCCTTGAAACCGGTAGGGTTATACCGTTACAAAAAGTGGAATAAACAGTGTTTGATAAAACAAATGACAATGTATTTAAACCTCCAGAAACGTGTGTATCGGTACCAGTTCGAACATAATTCAGTCTAGTTTGTGCTCCCCTGAAGATGAGGGGAAAGCCTTGAAACCGGTAGGGTTATACCGTTACAAAAAGTAGAATAAACAGTGTTTGATAAAACAAATTTCAATTTTATACATTTGTTTAAAACGTTTGAATGTTTTAGTCATTCTGTCAACGTTCTCCTTTGTGGAGAGCTACATCACACTTTTTACAAATGTACCGAACTCACTTCTTTTCTTAAGCTTAGAACATACATTGCAAGTTCTGTAGGGTTTTTTTGTCAATCTAAGGAATACATAACAACGCATCTTTTTAAACACTTTCTTCGACTAATTGTTTGAAAACTCTTGCCATTTCCATATTCTATTGAAATCCAGAGTATAGCTGTCTCCAAATTCATATGTTAAAATCTTCAAGACTTGAAATTTCACTGCACATTGATAACATGTTTACCATATGAATTGACGTTGTAGTGGCGAGGGAATCGTTGACTACAAGGCCTAGCAACGACCACGATAACAGCAATACCTTGCATAGTACGGTTTTGAACAGTACGGGTTTTGCTAATATACGATATAAAATAAACAAACACATATAACTCGGTATGCACAATCTTCGGTCATTCATACATTTCACTTTACCTTCTCGTTATTGCTACGTTCACTGGACAATCTCCATCGATAACATATTGTCGATGTGTGCGTTGCATTTGAATAGTTAACTCTTGATTTGTAAAATAAAGATGAGTCACTTTCGTTCATTTCTCCGTTGTAAAATTTGTAGATGTGTGCGTTGCATTTGAATAGTTAACTCTTGATTTGTAAAATAAAGATGAGTCACTTTCGTTCATTTCTCCGTTGTAAAATTTGTAGATGTGTGCGTTGCATTTGAATAGTTAACTCTTGATTTGTAAAATAAAGATGAGTCACTTTCGTTCATTTCTCCGTTGTAAAATTTGTAGATGTGTGCGTTGCATTTGAATAGTTAACTCTTGATTTGTAAAATAAAGATGAGTCACTTTCGTTCATTTCTCCGTTGTAAAATTTGTAGATGTGTGCGTTGCATTTGAATAGTTAACTCTTGATTTGTAAACTAAAGATGAGTCACTTTCGTTCATTTCTCCGTTGTAAAATTTGTAGATGTGTGCGTTGCATTTGAATAGTTAACTCTTGATTTGTAAAATAAAGATGAGTCACTTTCGTTCATTTCTCCGTTGTAAAATTTATAGATGTGTGCGTTGCATTTGAATAGTTAGCTCTTGATTTGTAAAATAAAGATGAGTCACTTTCGTTCATTTCTCCGTTGTAAAATTTGTAGATGTGTGCGTTGCATTTGAATAATTAATTCTTGATTTGTGAAATAAAGATGAGTCACTTTCGTTCGTTTCTCCGTTGTAAAATTTGTAACACCATAAAAAACGTATTTATTTATCCTTTATTGGATACAAAATTTGTGGATTTATTACCAGGTGGCAATCTCTTCCAATCAACCAGAAAAAAGCAAATTTAACAAATTACATGGCCGCTTAAACTAACGGATGCCTTTTTAATTATCTGATAAAATAAACTGCAAACATCTGATAAAAAAACTAAAGGGTATTTCAAATTGAGCGGTTTTTTTAATTCTATTTTTTTTAATACTTGAATAAAACACACAATTTGTTTTGATTTCAAAAAACTTTTTATTGGTCATTAAAGTATAATGTATGACATGTAAACACAAAAAACAATATCCGCCAAATGTCTACCTTTTGCAGCTCCACAAATGTCCACTCTTTTGTCAAAATTTTCGATGACATTTTGGCATAATTGCGGTTCTAACTCACCAATAACGTGAATCATTTCGTCCTTTAGCTCAGGAATTGATCCAGGGTCATTCTTATAGACCTGGTTTTTCACGTAACCCCAGAGAAAATAGTCCAACGGTGTCAGATCACATGATCTTGGTGGGCAATTAACACCACCGTTTCCGGAGATTACAATACCTATATAAAATAATTCTCAATTTGAACGCGTTGTTGTATTGTATACGACTACAATTTTATAAATGTCATACATTACACTTCTCAAATGTCACAAGACCCAGGCAACTTCGCGACGCCATCTGTGTTTTATCAAATCTCTCTCCCTGGCTCCATCCCAACTCATTGTCTGCGAATACTGTTGGGGTCAGCTCTCCTCGTCCTCAGGTATGCTCTTCTGTCCCGGACTACGTCCCCCAGGCCGTGCCTCTGCATTAGGTTATTATCAAATCCAAGAATTAAAAAAAACCGCTCAATTTGAAAGACTCTTCATATATGCATATTTTTGTGATCATATCAGTGGCTTTATTTACTTTTGTCTCGTTGGTTGGAAGAGATTGCTGCCTGGCAATAATCCTACCAGATTGTATTTGCAGTGAATTGTTAAATAAACAAATACACCATCTCAGAGTGCTCTTTTTCATCTTACTTAACACATATTTTATTTGCTTCTGAAATACGAATATCTTTACAAAGAAATAAAGTATAGAATTATTTTATAAACCCCTTTCGTCCACCCTTTAATGAAAGACTCGATGGTTGCGCCAGCCCCTGTTTGTACAGCGTTCCCCTGCGTAAATAATAACCAACCCCTTGTACGGAAATTTCCTATCTATATACTTAAACGATCTGTGGGCAGAAACCAACTAAATCGAACGTAACCTGTTCAACTTCACGCTCAAGGTTGACACTGACAAGGGCGGGGGGATGAAGCAGTGGAATGGAGGGCATTTGGCCAAAATGGGGGGGTAGCCTCTCTAAAGGAAGGGGTGGAGGCAGGGTTAAGTGGTGGGGACGGATCGTGAATATATTAATGCATTAGCAGGCCTTGACGGGCCACAGTGTTGAACAATTTTATGAGGAATTTTATCGGAGACGTTCCTGGAGTATCGTCCTTTCCGATCGGAGTAGTTGAAGACATTTAATGAGGTGTTGATGAAGGAGAACTTAAAGGCATTGCTAACACAGAGTGGTCCGAAAAGGAGATACAGTTTAACATATTCCTTACAATTCTCATATATTTTATGTACAGGTTATCTCAAAAAATGTATACACAGAAATATAATGCAAAAATTTGTCATACTGTGCATAAGTGAAGAGTTTAGGAATGAGGAGGACTCTTATTTCCAGTAAGATGGTGTACCTCCCCACTACCGTCGTGATCCCATCTTGATGAAAAATTTCTAAACAGATGGATTGGGTGGGTGTAGATATTGAATATCCACCGCGCTTCCCAAACCTCGATTCAATGAATTTTTTTTAATGAAGACTCATCAAGAATAAAGTTAATGAATTGAGAGCAACCATTGAAAGAGAATGCGGCCAAATAACAAAAATAATGGTCCGTAAACATTGTGATGCCACGCTATCAGCAGTGCAGACAGAAAAGCCATAATTAGAGCATTTGCGACAAATGAAAAAAAAAACTTTTTATTTATTATTTATTTATTTATTATTACACATGACAAAAAATATACAAAATTTGCGAAAAAACAACAGGTAATTTAATTTGGACATACATTATTTTAATGTATCTGGGTTTGTCGCCTTTCATTTGTCGTATCCCCAGTAAACAAGGTTTTTGTCTGTATCTCACTGAGGATATTTAGCTTGAAAAAATAAATCGATACTTCTTTCCGATTTTTGATTACACAAAAACAAAACCCCGTTGCACGTTCTCATCAACCTGACAAACAGTGACACTCAATTACAACTGGAAACATCATGCGGAATCAAACTCTTCACACATCATCACTCCAGAAAGACCAAACTTGTTCATCCCATAATATACCGCACGCAATCATAAGAATAAAAATAAAAACCAAAATACATAGAAACACAAATACAAAACAACAAAAATTTAACAACAAGAAGAAACCCACATTCGAGAGCCCACCCAAATCTTTTCCACACGTCATTCAGCCTGAAAGTCCAAGTACTCAAAATCCAGTCGCAATAACAACCACGCTCCGATCGACTGTCTAAATGGTAGTTAATACGTTTATCTTCTTTAATTTGAAGTTTTAATATTAGATATATGTTAGCTTAATAAATACTTAATAATATCCAAAAACGAGAGACAGTTTTACATATCTCTTACGATCTTGATCGTTGAGTCTTTGCTTTCACCAATTCTAGACTATTTGGACGTATGTAAGTGGCTTGGACGTTACAGAAGACGAATTTCAACAAATAAAAAATATTCATATGGTGTAATAAAAAAATATCCATTTTTTTTCATTTTTCTTAATTCATATGGTGGTACCCTTTACGTATTAGAATAAGGGATTCTCAGAAAAAAAAATATTTTAAAATACATTCAAAAGATTTTTGATTTGTTTTTCTTTTCGGGTACCGTCGGGAATTGAACCCGAAACTTTCGTTTCATTTAAAATGTGTGTATAATTTACCATGTATCAGTCTAGCACAGTGATGGGTAACCTATGACACGCGTGTCAGAGGTGACACGCCAAGATATTTTGGGTGACACGCATCGCTTACGGACGGTCTTCGCCCAAGAACGAGCGATACGCTTTCTTCGTTCGTATATTTACGAATGCAGCCTCTGAACTCAAGAGTTCGTTGGCTTGAGGTCCAAACTCATGAATCTAGAAAGAAATCGTTTGGAGAATGAAGAAAAGTGCCACTACGAACAAGATATTTGTAATGCTTGGAACCGATTACCGAACACTTTTGGCACTCTGAAAAATCTAGCGATGGCTTTACTCACAATATTTCTCTCAACGTGCTTTTGTGAGACCTTATTTATTTACTTAACACTTTTATTGCAATACAATCTGGCGGGCTTATTGCCAGGTGGCAATCTCTTCCAACCAACCAGACAAAAGTAAATGAAGCAAGTTACGTGGTCGCATAAATTATTCAAATGACTATCCATCCCCACGAAATTCATGAACATATATGCGAGAACATGCCCACGAACCCCACAAAGACGGACAATCACCCGAACATTATTTTTCATATAAAGTGAGATATCATCAATCAAAAGGAAAGGAAAGGATGGTGGAGAGGAAAGGAAAAGAAAAATCAGGAATGAAACACGTTATTTTACTGTCTAGAAATTAAGAGTTTTTTCAGTCGCTTTTTAAAGCGTGCCAAGGAAAGAGCGAGTCTTATATTGGTTTGCAACTGATTCCAGAGTCTCACTGCATGGACAGTAAAGGACGACCTTATTCTCGTTGCGTTGAATAATATTAAAACAAATAAAAGAAACCGACTGACTGATGAAGTTTGTGACGCTTGCTTGTGTTTAAAATGTACGAAATACCAACCTTCAATTGAAGATTTTGCAAATGCAATTCAGCAACAAAAAAGACACTTATGTAAATAATTATTGATTTTTGCTTTTTAATAATAATAAATAAATAGTTCAAAAACAAAACTCTTTCATTTACTAGGGGTGCAAAAATTATTATTATTCCTAGATGGAACACGGCACCCCCCCGGGTCAAGCCAGGTTTTTTCAGAATTTTGACACGCCGAGCTAAAAAGGTGTATCCATCACTGATCTAGCAGCTATATTGAAAACAGGACAATGTCTAAAAATTTGCAAATAATTATACTAAAATAAATATAATTACATTAATCCAGACGCGACACAACAAACAACTTAATAAGATGTTTTATTTCCTTTGTTGGATATAAACGTACAAATTTTATACTTTCCAAGACTATAGAAGCCCGAAGAAACCGTAATAAATGAAGAATAGTCATAACCCATAAATTTAAAAAATGAACAAAGTTAGCTACAACGTAAAGGATCCATCTCCGTAAAGGCTATATGGGTTTATATATTCATATTTTTCGCAATATGCAAATTATTTGCCGGAGAACACATCATACCTCTTCTTGTTTTCCACTCTCCCTATTCCTCTTCTACTCTGTCTCCCTTTGAAGCATATTTCCATGATCCAGCCTCGAGAAGGCTTTGAGATGAAATCAATGAATATAAAGGAGCTTATTTTCTATATCAGTAATTTCAAACTAACTCGAAAAAAATCTGTTTTTCTTTCAAATAACAACATATTCAATATTACCATGCGAGTTATGAAAAATTATAATAACGGCTTCCTTAGTTTTCCATTTACAAAAAAATATATTAAGGGATCTAAATGTTGCCTTCTTTAAATCGAAAACGTTATAATACCATTGTAATTTATTTTTATCAAACACTGTTTATTCCACTTTTTTATGACGGTGTAACGATGGTCGCTATCAGTGTAGCATGTGTCCTATTAGGACGTGCTGATGATTTTGATATCGACATCGTTATCTTCGTTTTAGTTGATTCTGCGTTACTTCTCGTACAGAATCATCAATATAGCGGATTGCTTATTTCTATAAGTCATGATGATCTTGATTTGTTGTCAATAAATATGGATTCAGGAATGCGGATATAAATCGATAAGTGGACAGCAGGTAAATAAATAACAAAGTCTTGACAGTTGACTGAATGACAATACGAATATTTATTTATTTATCGGAGCGCCGGTCTTTTATACAAATGGGTGAACCAGTTCGCGTTACATGCTCCGTCTCGCTCTGGCACGTAAATTGGCGGTAGGTTAATTATTTATATTTGGAGATGACTGGACAAATCGCGGGTACTATAAAAATAGTAAACATTGTCGCCGTTCTTGACGTGTAGCTATCTATGAATACTTGATCGGTCAATGACCCTGTATGTTTATGATCAACAATAATTAATTTAATTTATTTGTGTTTTAACAATTCACTCGTTATTTTGACAATTCATTTAGGTAGGTATACAGGCAGGTACAACGGTATAACCCTACCGGTTTCAAGGCTTTCACCTCATCTTCAGGGGAGCGCAAACAAAACTAAATGCTGTTTGAACTGGTACCGATATACACGCTTCAACGGTTGGGGGCTGGGGGGGTGAGAAAGGCACGGAACATTTTCGGCCAAGAGCGGAGAGATTTTGGGTAAATAACTGTTCAACAGATGTTCCGATCGGTGTACTGATTTAGAAATTTCTGGGGCCTCTAATCTGTCCATACGTTATAAACAACATACGTTATAATACCGCTTTTCTCCATTTGCTAAAAAAATATAAGTGCTTCTAAATATAGTATTTTTTAAACAGAAAATTATTACAACGCCTTCCTTGGTTTTTCTTTTGCTTAAAAATGTAAGGGATTCTAAAAGTTGTCTTTTTTTAAAAAAAAAGCATTATAACTAGACCGTCCTTGGTTTTCCATTTACAAAATAATATATTAAGGGATCTTAATGTTGCCTTCTTTAAACCAAAACATTATAATGACGCCTTCCTCCATTTCCTAAAAAATATAAGCGTTTCTAAATGTGGTCTTTTTTAACCAAAAAATTATACGAGTAATAACACCTTCCTTGGTTTTCCATTTACAAAAAAATATATTAAGGGATCTAAATGTTGCCTTCTTTAAATCAAAACGTTAGAATAACGCTTTTCTACATTTGCTAAAAAATATAAGTGCTTCTAAATGTAGTATTTTTTAAGCAGAAAATTATTATAACGCCTTCCTTGGTTTTCCTTTTGCTTAAAATGTAAGGGATTCTAAAAGTTGTCTTTTTAAAACAAAAAAAACAATATAATTAGACCGTCCTTGGTTTTCCATTTACAAAAAATATATTAAGTGATCTAAATGTTGCCATCCATAAACCAAAACGTTAATATAAGCACGTCTAAATGTAGTCTTTTTTTAAACAGAAAATTATTATAACGCCTTCCATGGTTTTCCATTTGCTTAAAAATATAAGAGATTCTAAATGTAGTCTTTCTTAAACCAAAAATTATAATAACGCTCTCCTTGGTTTTCCATTTACAAAAAATATATTAAGGGATATGAATGTTGCCTTCTTTCAACCAAAACGTTATAATGACGCTTTCCTCCATTTGCTAAAAAAATATAAGCGTTTCTAAATGTATTATTTTTTAAATAAAATATTATAATAACGCCTTCCTTGGTTTCTAAACGTAGTCTTTTTTAAACAAAATATTATAACAACGCCTTCCTTGGTTTTTCATTTGTTTATAAATATAGGGGATTCTTAATGTTGTCTTTTCTAAACCAAAACACTATAATAAGACCTTCCTTGGTTTTCCATTTGCTAAAAAATATGAAGGATTCTAAATGTTGTCTTATTGAAACTAAAAAAATAAAATTACGCCTTCTTTTGTTTTCCGTTTGCTAAAAAATATTAGGGGTTCTAAATGTTGTTTTTAAACGAAAAAAATATGATAATGAACGGACAGTTCACATAGTGCCGCTTAGAAAGCAGACTCTCCTCAAGGGCGATCTAACTAGATATTCAACCCCCCTTTTATGGGGGATGGATAGTTCTAGGATGGAATAGAGGTGTTCTACCATTTAGTGAGAATGTTTTACCAACAAAGGGGAATGTTTTGAGAAGCTTTTGGACGTAAAGTAGAAACAGGTGTTATGATGATAAAATGTAAATAGAAAGTGATGAAAGTCGTTATCTGGTTGATAAATTAACACTGGACTAACCGAATATTTGAGTTTCGAATCCCAAAAAAATAGGTTATAAAAGTCTTAATCTGATAAAATATTTCATATGATAACAACACTAACAATACGCGCTAAATACGCGTTCAACTGTTGTTGTCTATTCACTAGTGTTGAATAGACAACAACAGTTGAACGCGTATTTAGTGCGTTCATTTGGAACTTAAACCCAATATGTATAAGGATATGAAGGTGGTGGCTGCGGCCATTAGATCAAGTACAGTGGAACCTCTCATAACGAGAATAATTCGTTCCAGAATGTTACTCGTTATGTGAAACACTCGTTAAGCGAAACAATTTTTCCCATATAAATCAATATAAAATACGATAATGCGTTCCATGCCGAAAAAAATACTCAATTTTTTTTTGTAACGTTTATTCAAATAAAATTACATACTTATAAATTGTTAAGGAGCGTAACAAACCAGAATGCGATTTCGATTTGCAAAAAATAATAAAAAATCGAAATAACTAGTTTTTTATTTATGAATTTATGACAAATAATTAATTCTTTTTTACTAGAAGTAAAATCCGGTAACCCTCAGAATCTACGAGCTTCTTATAGTCGCTGATGAAGTTCTCTGCTACCTTTGTGTCAGAGCTTGCTGCTTCACCGTGCCTCACAACGCTGTGGGTGCCGGTTCTTCTCTTAAATTTCTCGAACCATCCATGACTTCCCTTAAATTGTACTTCTTTTTCGGCGGTTGATGATCCTGGCGTCTTCTTAACGAGGTCGGCGAAAATAACTTTCACCTTCTCACAAATGATGTTTTCTTTAATAGTACCGCCTTGCAATTACTTTTCGTTTATCCATATGAGAAGCAACCTTTCAACATCATCAAGAATAGATAACCGTTTCGTAGACATTCTTGACACTCCCTTTGAAGCATCTATCTTCTTAATTTTGTCCTTGTTCTTGAGGATAGAGCAAATCGTTGATGTAGACCGATTGTATGTGCGCGCTAGATCAGCCACGCTTACACCTCGTTGTCGCTTTTCAATGATTTTACGTTTCATTTCTGCAGTTACTTTATACTCTTATGGCTGTCTTCTTGTGGCTTTTTCTTCAGGAACATTTTTGCAAGGGTTATTAAACTTTGCACAAAAAAATTACAAATAATGTCTGAAAAAAAGTTTGGAAAAATGTGTGATCGCATGTGACACTAACGTGCTAGCGGAACGAGTGCTAACCAGATACTGACGCACTGGCGCGGAAGTCCCGGCTCACAAGTGAGTGACGAGAGATGGGACTTCCCCTTTCTGCGTCACTCGTTATGCGAAATATCGCTCGTTAAGGGAGCATTTTTTTCACAATCTGTTTAGCTCGTTATGCGAATTACTCGTTATGAGAGGTGCTTGTTATGAGAGGTTCCACTGTACTTCTCCGCATCTGCATACGTTCTGATAAACATATTTTGTAAGTGAAATGAACAAAACTTTCCAAGGAAATATGAACTATAAAGAAATCTACGTAGATCTTCTGATATATGATACATTCGGCTTTAGGTGTAGTGTTCATATTTGATCATAAATTTTGATTAGACTGCCCAAAAATATCGTCTCCAAATTATTTCTCAAACTGTATACACCACCTATATCTCTAACACTAAAAAGCAAACAACTCCACTCTGCATGGTCAGCAGTAAAGCTCTGCCATAATGCTCTACCCTATTGGATCGACCTACAGTAAAAATTCATTAGATGAAGAAGAAATCGATATTAAAGTTTTTCTCCTCTCCGTAGGAACATCGCTCAGATGCAGATTCGAAATACATAATACAATCAAGACATCCCACTAAGGGACGTTAAAAAATCTGAAATAAATATTGGGTGTTGACAGAAGTTGCGTCCGTTCTTTTTTCAATGTAAAAATGAGCACCAAAACTAAAACAAAATGGTAAAAGTTATACGTCATTCTAAAGAAAATTTTCTGTTGTACAAGATATTGTGTTTGCTTTTACGTTACATATATTATTTTATTTGATTACAAGCCTTCAAAATGGAATGTCAAGTAGACAAAAATGAGCATTTTCGACACCTCTTTTTATTCGCGTTCAATCGTGGGAATAAAGCTGCCAAAGCTGCTCGCGATATTTCCGAAGTGTACGGTGAAGATGTTATGAATGAAAGGACAGCTTGTCGATGGTTTTTGTGTTTCAAAGACGGTAATTTCAACCTGAAAGACATGGAGCGTTCCGGACGACCAGTGGACTTCAACGAGGACCGCTTAAACCATATTATTAACCACAACTTATGTTAACACCCTTCAGTAGCATGCTACTTGAGATGATTTAAAACACCTGTAACTGTATTACTTTTTCAGTATAATATGTAGTATAATATATTTGAAAATAACATTTGATGAAAACAGAATCAATTTCTTCCACTAATTTTGCTTGACTGGTCCTACAATCAATTTTTATTTTTATGACAGCTCGTTTTCAAATTTTTGAGAAAGTAGTATACATTTTTTCTTAAATAGGCAATCCACCCATGCCTAATATTAACTTTGATTGGCTGGGTGGGACCGAGTGACGTTTTCATTAAAGATTTGAAGACCTTTTTTTTGTGTTGGGTGATTGATTTCTATTTTTATAGAAACGTCGTTTATGTCTCTCTACTGGATTGTGTTATTGTTAAAACGGGAAGAAGTTTTCTGGTACGAGAGGAAAGGATCTTTGAAGTTGTCGTGACAAGGCAATCTGTTGGCATATAGTTTTTTTTATAAGCAATCCACCCGTGTCTATGATAATATTAAATTTGATTGGCATGGCGCTAAACCGGTGGGATAGGATAACTTTCTAGTCAAACAACAAATATTTCTTTTTTATTAATGCAAATATGCGCATAAGAAATTTCAAATTTCCATAGGAAAACTTCAAATTTCCATAGGAAACTTGCCCTAACTAGTTTCCTATGGAAATATGACTTTGATAGATAACTGCATTTGAAAATTAGAAAAATGCTTCTGCATATTTGTTTTTTTCCATTTTCACTTCGCGGTCACAGTATGTTTTGTTTCATTTCCGCTGTCACGGCATTATGTGATAGATTATTGTTTACTTGATAAGGAAATATATAAGAATAACAAACCACCACCTTAAATACATGCACTCCAATAACTATAGAAACAAATATTGCTTTTCCCACAATAAATTGTATCTTTAATATCATGGTATAAGTGACCATATATTATTTAAATCATCATCATCATTGTCAACCAGGGTCGATTCACTGCTGGATAAAGGTCTCCCCAAGTTGACTCCAAATAGTTCGATTTTTTGCTCGATGATGCCAGGTGATGCTGCCATGCTTCCTAATTTCATCCGTCCATCGTACCTTCAGTCTTCTTCTGGGCCTCTTTATGCCTCTTGGGTACTATTGGATTATTTCGGACATGAATCAGGAATCTGACATTCTGGCTACGTGTCCTGCCCATTTGCACTTCATTTTCTTGCAAACGTATAAGATTTCAGTATAGAAGGAATGTTCATCACTGCTAAATGAAATCAATATTGTAATTTCAAAAACGTTAGACATCATCCCTTATTCCGAAGGCTTTCATTCTGGGTTGATGTCTTTCGCATCCAGTCCCGGGCTCTGCCAATGGGGTCTGAGGGTTTGCTTAAGGTACTAAATCTCTCTTTGCCTCTCCCCTGAAAACCCCCTCCCACCCTATTTACTTACCAATATCCATTTACATCCCTCTGAGACAATCACTTAAGCCATATTCTGTAACTGGTAACCACCAGGTCTTATGTATAGGCAACATAACATAGAGAGTTATTTATTATAAAACAGTTAAATCCCTTTTCTATAAAAATAACAAACTATTTAATTTCACCGTCGTAAAACTATTTTAATTTCATCTTTGTTAAAACTGGTTTAATTTCATCTTTGTAGAACTAGTTAAATCTTTGTAAAACCACTTAAATTATATGTTTGTAAAATCGGTTAAATTACATCTTTGTAAAACTAGTTAAATTTCATCTTTGTAAAATCAGTACTTCAATTTACCAAAACCGTTTGAATGGAAATGTGAAGTAAAAGCACAATTATCGTACATGCCAGTTCTCGTTTTTTTTTATTAAAATGTGCGTTATTTTATCGACCATCCAAAAAAAACTAATCACGAATATAATTAACTTTAATGTAAATCATATACAAACAATATCAGAAAGCAGTGCATATCAGATATTGGAAGAGTTACAGGAGATATTGAATGCCGTGTAGCGGTAGTAAATTAAGTCAATGGGGCACTCAAATTTAAGTCACAAAATCTGCTAAGGTGGTCGTAGTTCAAAATGGGATTTTGGTAGTAACTTACTTTGATGTATGATAGTGAAACTTACATATCATACATGCTCCAACTCTTTTACATTACGCTTCTTCGTCTCACTTAATACATCATCCTTAAGTTTACATTTATCCTTAATCACGTCATTCAGTTTTCTGACATACTTTGTCACCATGTCATGTATTATACAGTTTTCTGACATACTTTGTCACCATGTCATGTTCCAAAGCAATTTTATCTTATTTAAAAAAAAATCATAAAATTCAGAAAAATGGTTTTTACTTTTTATATTTAAAATATGAAAACTAAAAAAAACATATTTTTCTTCAATATTTTCTTCAAACTATCCCTATACACAATCAGCATGGCCTAGTTGATAAGACGCTGATCTTCCACTGCTGAGGTTTCGGGTTCAATTTCCGATGATACCCAAAAAGAGAGTGCCGGTTTGCTTAACTCTTACAGGCATAGTGGTCCACTTTATGTACCACCTTTTTTTGACGCAGTACCTACTGCACAATGGTACACGCAATGTACCACTTATTAAACCTCTCTCTATTGCTGCACGAACGCTCAGATTATGTACCACTTCGTATAATATAATACTTATGACTCATATCCGCACAGCTGTAGGTCTGGTCCTTTTCAAATTCATTTAGCTTCTAATATTATTGACAGTTAGTTGTAATTGGTCAAGAAGAATCGGTAATTGATGATGAATTGGATCCGAATGACAACCAAGAAATGGAAGTTGATGAAGATGGTGAACAATCAGAGGATTTAATAAAACATATTGAAGATGATTCTGATTCGTCAGATCCCAAAAGCAATATTCCTCTAAGTCATCTTCTTAGAAGAAATAATATTCAAGAAGCACAGACAACACCTATATGGAACGCTAATTTTATGGGCCGTGATATTGGCGACTTGACAGATTCTGCTGGAGTAGCAGATATTGTAAACCAGGTTATCAACCCTACACCTTATAAAATCTTTAGTTTATTGATAACAAATGAAATTATAGAAGATATGGTTTTTCAAACAAACTTTTACGCTGCTCAGATACAACTAAAAACCAATAAAATATTCAAGCCATTTGCCAAGTTGTACCACCAAGCCACATCAAGTTGTACCACATCACCAGGAGTTCCCTGACCTACCGAGGAAGTGGAAATATGTTAATTTATCATTTGTATGTATCATTTTTCAAACACATTAAAAAAAATTATTAGAAACTTGACTTTTTATTTTTTGTGCAGCCTGAGTAAAAATAAGTGAAGTTTGCCCGTGCCTGTGCCTGTAAGGGTTAAAGAGTTCGTCTTTTAGAAATATTCGTAAGTTCTGGACGTGTGCAAAAATGTTTTTGCATGTCCACATGCAGTTGTGTATCCAATAGTGCGATCGTGAACTGTGAGCTACTTGTTTACTCCAGTGGTTCTTAACCTGAAGAGTCGAATATATTCTCTATTATCCGCATTATCAATTCGATTAAGTTGAAGTTTACCATAAGAATGAATTTAATAAATAAATATAGGTTTATTAGTAGCAGCGTTGTATGTACATACGATTATATATAAATACATTCTAAAATCGCACATTTATCACAAGATAAATAGCAGAAAATATATTTCACAAAGGAGCTATTAAAATGTCTGGGCTCATTCCTTAACATCTATGTCCCGCCACCCCCTTTTATTTCGCCGAAAATTTTCAGCGTCTTTCCAATCATGGATTAGCGCTACGCTCAAACAAATATTGTTTATTGGCCTTTCCAGTTCACCGCTCCTTTTTTTTACGTCGTCCTTTACTGTCCACGCAGTGAGACTCTAGAATCAGTTACAAATCAATATAAGACTCGCTCCGTCCTTGGCATGATTTAAGAAGCGACAGAAAAAACTCTAAATTTCTAGTCAGTAAAATAATGTGTTTTATTCCTGATTTTTCTTTTCCTTTTCTTCTCCACCATCCCTTCTTTCCTTTTGATTGATGATATCTCATTTTATACGAAAAAGAATGTTCGAGTGATTGTCCGTCTTTGTGGGGTTTGTGGGCGTATGCTCACGTATGTGTTTATGGATAGTCATTTGAATGATTTATGCGACCAAGTAACTTGCTTTATTTACTTTTGTCTAGTTGATTGGAAGAGATTGCCGCCTGGCAATAAGCCTACCAGATTGGAATTGCAATAAAATTGTTAAATAAATAAATGAAAATCCCCCCGGTCGAGATACACCACCAATAAATATACGGCGAGCCCGGCAGCGAGGATATCAGAACGTTTTTCAGCCCCCACCTACCCACAAGACACATATGACATAAGGCATCAGATACATATCATCACATCGTGTTCCTTTCAGGGTAAGCAGCCTTAATATATCTCCAATCTTTTTTTTTCCAAGTTAAAAATCTTCGTCTCCTTCACATTCATATATCTCGACTTACTAACTAGACCACGGAGACGGTTTATGCACATCATCTGATTTATGTCCTGTTGTTCAGATACCGACAACGTGAAGTGGCTCAGTTTAGTTGTGCAGATTGTATCTTAGCATCAATATCAGTGTCTCTACCCAATATGTCAGTTGAGATGAGTGCCTCTCCAGGAGTGCTGGGGTATATCGTCTTCCGAGATCCAATCTCAACAGGGAAACAAGAGGACGGGAATATGAAGAGAGAGAGGTAGACCAAAAATAGTGAAGTTGCCTCCTGAAATTTATTTTCACAATCTTAACGGCTGAAGCCTTTGTAAAAAAATTTAAATTCACCAATCCATGGTACCAACAAAGTAGGCAGAGAGGGCCGAGTACCATGTTTACCTATCGCTATACATACCTTTCACCTCTTCGATATTTTTACACCTTTTTATGCAATTTCAGCGAATTATCTTTTTTCTTCTTCAAAAACACATCTAGATTCAAGAATAATCACTTGGTCCTCACCTACCACCCTTTCTATTCTAATGTAGACTGTATATTAGGTTTGTTTCTTATTATTTCTCCTCTTTATTTATTATTCGTTTTAAATGCCCAAAGTTGGTAGTATGAACCGACTGGAAGTATTCGAAATGTGGATACACCGGAGAATGCTACGGATACCCTGGACGGACATGGTCAGCAACACGAGGGTTCTTCAAAGAGTCAAAGCTGAAAGAGTTGCTGACTAATATTAAAATCCAAATGGTGTCCTATTTGGGATCATGTACTTAAAAGAGAAAAGTACAAATTACTGCACCTGACCATCCAAGGCAAAATAGAGGGTCGAAGAGGTGTTGGCAGGAGCCAAATCTTCTGACTCCGAAATGTACGTGATTGGACTGGTATAAGGAGCGAAAGTGATTTTTTTCGTGCTGCCGGGGACAAAGATGCTTATTCTCAGGTGATAGTTAACGTTGGGGGGACCTGACATGAGAGTAGGAAGAAGAAGAGAAATGTCCAAACCATCTCAGAGTGCCCTTCTTAATCTTACTTTACACATCAATCTTTAAGGTATTATTCATCCCTTATTACTTTATTTCGTATTCTGTCACTCCATACACTCTTCTCAGTGTACACATTAAGTATTTTTCATATATTTTTTTCACGAATATAAAGGGTCTTTCAAATTAAGCCGTTTTTTTTAATTATTGAATAAAACACAGATGGCGTCGCGAAGTTGCTTGGGTCTTGTGACATTTGAGAAGAGTAATGTATGACATTTATAAAAATGGAGTCGTATACAAAACAACAAAGCGTTCAAATTGTTAAATTATTTTATGTATTGTAATCTCCGGAAACGGTGATGTTAATTGGCCACCAAGATCATGTGATCTGACACCGTTGGACTATTTTCTCTGGGGTTACGTGAAAAGCCAGGTCTATAAGAATGACCCCCGATCAATTCCTGAGCTAAAAGACGAAATTATTCGCGTTATTGGTGAGTTAGAACCGCAATTATGCAAAAATGTCATCGAAAATTTTGACAAAAGAGTGGACATCTGTGGAGCTGCAAACTGTGGACATTTGGCGGATATCGTTTTTTGTGTTTAAATTTCATACATTATACTTTAGTGACCAATAAAAAGTTTTTTGAAATCAAAACAAATTGTGTGGTTTATTCAAGAATTAAAAAATACCCGTTTGGTTTTCCCATAAATTCTTTTTACCATATTTCTGGTTGATTGAAGGAGATTTCTACATTGCAATAATGTATAATTTATAGAAGATTTATTTCTTACACTTAAATTAAAATAAATACATTGGAGTTTTATTTTTCTTTAATATACTTACTAAGTTAGCGTCTTGACAAGAAGAAAAAAACACGCGTATTTCAATATAACAAATACCTTTTTTTAAACATCTGTGAAGGTGTATTCCAATCCATTATAAAGCCGAGTCGAGACCCAAGGACTCGAGGAAGGCGGGTGGATCCAATTCTTGCAGAATTCCTCTCACGGACTCGAGACAGGCTGCCGCAATGTGCTTTGGACGTGAGCCTTGGAAGTGATATTGGAAATATATTTTTTACATATTTTCTCATTTTTCACACAAGTGGTCATTTGTTCCCTTTCAGGGCTGTCAAGTTTTTCAAAGAAATATATTTGTTCTAGAAAATGAGAAAAATATTGGATTGATGGGAAAGTGGTCAATATTAAATCTCTAATATTAGATTAACAGCTGATATAATGTTTATGGTCAACAACAAACGTTAAGTAGCCGAGCTCGTTCATAAAGTTGAAAAAGAGAGCCATCAATCAGGATTAGAACATTTTAATCCCCTTTGTACGGATAACTCCTGTTACACAAAGAGGTACTGCTTCTAGAGTTAGCTTATTCGTTAGAAAGAATATCAGCCAGGATTCTTCTTATACTGCTAGACGGTGCCGAGAATATAGTATATCAACAGTGTCATTCAGTTGGTTCCATATGTATTCGTTACAATATGTAATTCAAGTATTTAGATGATGAATGTTCGAGAGATGCAATGAATAAATCAACGTCTGAAGAGACACGGTGAGAGAACTATGAGACGCAGTGAACGAGAAACGTTTGAAAGACGCTCTGAACAAAAAAATATCCGAGATAAGTAGAGAACAAATGAAGGTCTAAGAGACGCAGTTAACAAAAAAAACTTTCAAGAGAAACGGTGGACAAGTCAACGTCTTAGAGACGCAGTTAAAAACCAGTGGTTTGAGAGACGCACTGAACGAAAAAAGTCTGTGAGACGCAGTGAACAAACGTCCAAGATAAACAGTGAACGAATAAAGTACCGAGAAACGCAGTAAAACAAATAAACGTCCGAAATATGCATAATAATAATAAAAAGACAATTTATTTAGGACCCTTAAGAGAACAAACTATTCTCAAAGGTGCTTTAATTCGGGATTCGAACGAATAATCGAAAGATAAAATACTTGTATATAACAAAAGAAAAAAAAAAATTCGACAATTGGAAGGTGATGGTAATGAACGAATATAGAACTGAGAGACGCAATGAACAAATAGATAGCCGATAGACGCAATGAACGAACATTGCCCAAGAGACGCAGTGATCAACCAAACGCCTGTGAGACGTAGTAAAAGTTATATTTAAGGACTAATAATGATTTTAATTTTTATTTATTTATTTGTAACAAAACGTTACAATGTTCCTTATAACAAAAAAAAGTAAAAATCAGTAATGAGTGCTGAATACATTAAGTTTGACAGATCAATACAAATTAAAAAATAATGTTACCCAATTACAATGAAAATATTTAGAATGAAACAGGTAAAATCACATATTATACCATTGTAACACGGGGCCATGCATAGCCGCACAGCCCACTCTGTGCAAAAAATACGTACAAAATAGACAAATCGTTGAAAAACAAATCATTAAAAAAACAAATCATTGAAAAACAAATCATTGAAAAACAAATCATTAAAAAACAAAACATTGAAAAACTAATCATTGAAGAACAAATCATTGAAAAACAAATCATCGAAAAACAAATCATTAAAAAACAAATCATTGAAAAACAAATCACTGAAAAACAAATCATTGAAAAACAAATCAAATACAAATTGAGAACAAAATATAAAAGACGAAATCAGACAGGTACAACTTCACAAATCCTCAAAAAGCACGGGTATGATGGTGATTATGCCATGTAACAAGTCAATGACTTACACAGCGCTGTGAAAAAGTTTTCAACAAACAAATTTCTTAAAAGTTTCGAACCAGCCCTAAGAAATGAAATTCACTTCCGAAACTTTGGTTTGAACACCTGCGTCTTGTATAAGATGACAAACCGTTTTCTTTGTAATCGGGGACTTTCGTTCTACACAGATATATATACCTATAATAATTGGACACATTTTTTTTTATTTTTCTTCCAAACTTTCCAACGTTTCGATTCCCCTTCTATTGCTGATGACGATATTTCTGATCTTTTTACCAAATAGATCTAAATATTATTTACCCTTACTCGTGTTTCTTCAATCGATGTCACCTTAGAAATAAAATTAAATGGTGGAATTGTTGTTTGAAGAAAGAAGGAATATCTCAATTCTCAGATTAACAGATAACACTTCTTTCATTAAGCGTTATTTTGTAGAAATAGTCAGAATAAAATAAGACTAGAACAGAATGGGCTGTAACAAATTGAGAGGAACAACGGGATTATGTTCGACAGAAGCCTACCAATGGATCTTAAGAGCAAGATCTATTAGGCAGTGATCAGGCCTGCTGTACTCCATGGATCCGAGTGTTGGCATCAAAATAAAAAAAAATCAATTGCTTCATGGGTATTGAGCGTCACTAGATTGGACATGATCCAAAATAAACAAATGTGGCGCCAATAGTAGATTAAATAATGAATGAACGATTTTGCTGGTATAAGCATATGCAACGGCGAGATAAAAGGGTTACACTAAAGACAGTCACAAACTGGGAACTCCCAAATAAACGCAAAGGTAGACTCAAGAAAAGCCTATATAAGAAACTGATGAAGGACATGACGAGACTCTGGTTATCCTCATGTGATTGTCGAAATAGAGAGAGATGGAGGAAGAAGGTTCAAACGGCTGATCTCATAATGTCATAAATGAGTAAATCTCTAAGGTTAAGGCCACACCAAAGTGCTTAGCTAGGTACTACATGACTAATAGACAAAGTGACTTCATGCTTGGCAACACCAAAGTGCTTCGCACAAATTCATTTGACATTTGGTAACGGTTGAGTCAACAAACGATGCCACTCTCAAAACTAACCAATTTCATTACAACTTACCTTATCTTTATTTACTTCCTGTGCAGCTTCATTCCAAAGTGATTTCATAACAGGTACATTTTTGTTTAATTTTCTCGATGGGTTCCACAAAGGCTCCCTTTTATACACAGCTGTTATTAAAACTTCCGCAATCTTGTAAAATCACTTGGTGACACAATAAAATTAACCAACACGTCTGTTCGCTAGGAGACTCACTAGGTGACTAATAGTCACGTAGCTTGGCGCGAAGCGTGCAGTCTGGCCATTGATATAGTGTGTGGTGCGTTGGTTTGCTAGGGCATGTCACCTAGCTTGCATCGTAGCTCTAAGCACCAAGCGAGGCTCATAAATACTATCGATTTTCAATTCATAGAACTCCATTTTAAACTAGGAAAATCAAATTTAAACGCTTTGATAGTTCTATGTACTATATAATGTATTATTTATTTATTTACTCAGTGACAAGTGTTTCGCCATGCAATAGTCTTGTCAAACAGTTTGATTAGGACATTGTATGAGGAAATAACTGTCACTTAATAAAGAAATAAAGGATATAAAACCACGTAAGTGTTTAATTTTATCTTCCTAATCAATCATAAAGTCTATCTTAAGAGTTTGAGAATAAGAAACTCGATCATGAAATAAAAAATTGAAACCAAAAGTTACGGTTATTCGCCTAGAAAATAAGCTTTCAATAACACTAGTTAACAAGGTTTTTGTCACAAGGGTGAAAACGGTCATTTAAGGTCAATGTTTGTGTGCTGATAGCGAATATGAACTTGAAAATGTTCTGTCACGTACTTTTTAAGAGAAAAACTTGAAATTAGTTTTTGACTGAAACTGAAACTTTTGAAAAAAGAAAAGTTTAAAAAAAATTAAGCGTTGAAGAACTAGAAGCTTGAAAAGTATTTGGAAGAGTTGTTAGTGGTTTCCTGGGTAATAATAAAGCTGACAATTACGAATAGCTTGTACAGGAACTCTTACATAGTTACCAGAAGCTAGGATGTCGAATGTCACTGAGAATACACTTCCTGCATTTCCATCTGGACTTTTTCCCAGAGAACTTAGAAGCTCTAAGTGTTGAACAAGGGGAAAGATTCCATCAGGATATTCACAGAATGGAACAAGGATATTAAGGAAGGTGGGTTCTAATATGATGGGGGACTACTAATGGTTTTTGTTTTAGAGAAGGTGACACAAAGTACCAGAGGAAAAAACAGCTGTAAGTATTTCACATTTTAACAAAAAAATGTTGCTAGTAATCTATATATGGCTGTTTACTGTTATGTAGGGGCTACTTAGTTATCTAATTTGAGTTTTCATTCAATTTAACATACAATCTCTAAAAAAAATAGTTGATTCGATGAAATTTATAAAAAATGCTATTTTTAACAAAAAATTGTACAGTAGGTAGGTCAATTTTTCTTATAATATTGTAATTATTTTTAATTCTGCTTTTTTATTTTCCTATGTAACAACATTGTATTCTGTGTCTAATTTTAGTATTTCAGAAATTTATTTATTTTCGTTGTTGTAATTACGACTTTTGAAGTGCGTAAAAACGTATTTGTCCTATTAAAACACTCCCCCTCCTGTCACACAAAAATGTTGCGTGTTATAAACTTTTTGTTCCAATTTTCGTAATCAACAGGGTCGATTTAGTAAGAATCAGCTAATTTAATTTCTGTGATAGACAAAAAGATAAAATTTGTTAACTAGTTTTATCAATCCTGATCCTGGGTCCTGAAATGGTAAAGGATTTTCTATATCTCTGATCTTACATGACAAATGACGGAGATTGAAAACCTGAAATTCAGAGATGAAATGCGACGGCGTTGAACTCAGTAGCAGAGCTACTCACACTAAACTCATAGATGGTAGTTATGAATGTTGGCTCGGGTGTCGCGAATGAATTGATTTTAAGCTTTGTCTCTTTCCATTTAGGTACCTTTATCTCTATTGTGTCGTTTGAGACTGTGACTAAGGGGTGTTTTTTTTAGAGAAAGATGAATCTTTGAAGTCGATTTTTTCTTAATTTGATGAATAGGTTGTTCCAGGCTGATCCAGTGGGGCGAGATATTATGATAGGGTTTTTGGCGTTGCTGATCATGTGGCATAGAGTGGTGTACCTTTTAGTGTTAGAAATATGGGTGGCGTTTACAGCTTTAAGAAGCACTTGAAGACAATCATATTTGGGAATCCTTAACCAAATGTATCGATTGTATATAAACACTTCTCATATACACTACACTACACCTAAAGCCGAATCTGTTACTATCACATATCGGAATATCTACAAAGGTTCTTCGTAGTACGTTTTCCCTTGGTAAGTTTTTACAGTTGTCTTTCGAAATATGTTTTGATTTTATTGGATTTGAATATGAACACATGCAAATCCGGAAAAGTGCCAAACATAATTTATTTATTTATTTTCTCAAAACAGGCTTAACCCAATTACATTGAAAAATACAAGAAATGTTTACATAAAAAAATTATATAAAATAAAAAATGATTTATATGATATATGTTATACACACAATCATACATGTACATACACATATATTCAAAGTCACTTAAATACGTTGATGAGTGCTTTCTAACGCGCTCAATCTTACTAGGTAATTTACTTTTGCTTTTGGTAATGTGATATGGAATATGTCAATATCCGAAGCAGACCCGTTCAAAAGAGTTAAGGCCCTTCCAACAGGCATATCGGCTGGAAGACCCGTTCTTGCCTATGTTATAGAGAACAGTTCTTGCCGGCGCAGTCTAGTGTAATCGTTAGGAACATTTAACGCTAATCTTTGTAGTAATGCTGGACAGCTCACAACTCCCCGAACGAGTCTGACAACGTATACCAGGAGACGCAGATCTCTTCTTACGCTCAAGGAGTTATACCCGAGCATGCCCAGCAGAAACTGAGTAGGATAAAGCCATGGATAGACACCAAACTCACTCATATAGAGACATCGTAAATGTTTTTTTTTAATAATAACTAGCTTTCTATTCCTACACTCAAATTATTTATATTTATTTTGTAACTTTTTAATCTCTCAATAATATTACGTTCGAATGCCAATTTAGAGCGCCCTTAAGAAAAGTGTGTTCTCTAAAAGCCGCTATATAAATTTTCATATTATTATTAATAAAAAACTTAAGTGAATTTCAAAGGATCGAAATATTTCAAAAGAACAGTGATGTGCATACAAAAATATTTTGATCCTTGCAAAACACAGTTGAACGTTGACATTGTTCCCTACTGCAACACGCTTTTAAAAAATTATAATAAATCTATATATCTTACCAGTATTGCTAACATGTGATCTGGAGATAAAATAATTCACTTACCTGAAACAAAAAAAAGTAATTTATGAAAAAAACTTTATTTTTGTGCGTTTTGATTTCGATTTTAGTTTGAAATGAGGAGAAAAACGATGATAATGGGCAATATCTCGTGATCAAATATTATTGTCAACCATCTTATGGATGGAATACGCCTGTGTGTATTCACTAGGAATAGAACTTATGGCAAACACTTGCCGAGCATGAATATCAACAATAGACCACAGCAAGCGACGACTTAACAATTTATAGTGGGTGTTAAGCGTGTCATGAGGAACTGTTGAACATAATGTTGATGCGGTTGTTGAGATTATGATTAAGTTAGAATGGTGCATGTGATAATGTAGTATTTAAGGGTGTCATGAAGAATGTGAATATTTCAGCTACTAGAATAAGGACAAATGTATGAAGTTTGTGTGATAAAGAAATGTGACCAATTAATCACAGGTCTTGCCCAGTAACGTGGTTATCTATAACTTAAAAGGGTGCGTTTATACTTTTATCAAAGTAACATAATAAAAATAAATTGAAATAAATTGAGAGGAACAACGAGGGTTATGTGCGACAGAAGGCTACCAATAAAACTTAACATCAAGATCTACAAGACCGTGATCAGGTCCGCTGTACAACATGCACCCGAGTGTTATCGTCTAAAGAAAAGAGAGAAATTGCTGCTTCATGGATACTGGACGTCAAAAGATTGGACAAGTGAAACAGTCAAAGAAGTGCCAAAAGTTGGTAAAGCACGATTTGACTTGTATGGGCATGTGCAAGTGCGAGATAAAGGGGTACGCTAAATACAGACACGAATTGGGAATATCTAAAAAGACGCAGAGGTAGACCCAAGAAGGATTTATATAAGAAAGTGGGAGAGGATATAACAAGACTCGGGTTATCCCCAAATATTCCTTAGTTCGCTTTTCCATTAAAACTATTTTAAATTCTAAATATTTGGTTACATAATAAAAATAATATTTCATATTGTACATACCACCACGTAATTTCTTTGTCAGGCTGGACAGAGAAGACAGAGTGTCAGATTTTTCTATCTCAGCACACATCCTTCGCCTCTTCTCTACTTTCTCACACGACTTCTACGACTTCTCTAACTTTTTTACATTTTCTTCTTTCGATTTATCATTGAATTGATCCAACCGTAATTTATTTGTTCTTTCTCTCTCAAGCCTTCCACTCATATTTGCACTACACATTTATTCTATAAGTTTTTCTTCATGCATTCATCCCACATGACTAAACCCCCTCAGAGGGCTTTTTTCGGCCTACTCAACACATCAGCCTTATTTAAAAAAATGTTTCATAATTAATTCTTTATATTGTAGTTTATTTTTATCAAACAGTGTTTATTCCACTTTTTTGTAACGGTATAACCCTACCGGTTTCAAGGCTTTCTCCTCATCTTCAAGGGAGCACAAACAAGACTAAATTCTGTCCAAACTGGTACCGATATACACGCTTCAACGGTTGGGGGCTGAGGGGTGAGGGAGGCATGGGACGATTTCGGCCAAGAGCGGAGAGATTTTTGGGATATAACTGTTCACCAGATGTTCGAATCGATGTACTGACTTAGACATTTCTAGGGTCTAAAATCTATCCAATTTTTTTCCGTTACTACTGATATGTAAGAATTTGGCATCATCGATAGAAAAAGTATGGTTTTCACGGTGACTAATCCCAAAAATCTCTCCGCTCTTGGCCGAAATCGTCCCATGCCTCCCTTACCCCTCAGTCCCCAACCGTTGAAGCGTGTATATCGGTACTAGTTCGAACATAATTAAGTATTGTTTGTGCTCCCCTGAAGATGAGGTGAAAGCCTTGAAATCTGTAAGGTTATACCGTTACAAAAAAGTGGAATAAACAGTGTTAAATAAAAATAAATTACAATGTCTTTAAACCTCCACAACGTTAATGCCTTAACTATAAACAACACATAATTCTTTATACGTGGCACAACTATAGCGATGTTATTTTTTCACCTTAAGTACTTCATATCCTCTTCAGTAAGATACAGGTCAGCGCCAAGTTTACTGGAGACACGATAAATGATAGGCAACAGCCACAGATCCATATAAATTGTCTGTCCATTTTGAATAACCTTTTTATTTTTTCAATTATTAATAATTATAAAATTTCTTGTCATGTATAAATAAAAAAAAAACCACGCCCGAAAAAAAAACAAAAAAGCAAAAATATTTTAAGCCGCTTAAGTGAACGAGACCAAATTTGAACGCGGTTTGCACAAATGTCAATTAACAAACGTCTCACTGGTAGGAGATTTTTATTTAATATTTCTTTGACATTAAATTGTGCATTTATATTGAGTTAAATATCATTTTGTATGTATTTGTTTTCTTATTATACAGAAATATACTCATGACGACCTCCATGGCCTACTTGATAAAACGTCTTTCTTCTATCAACCCTGGGATTGCGAGATCAATTCCCATTCGCACCCAGATATTTTAAAAAGTGTTCAACTTAAAAAGGCAACCAATATCAAAATAAAATAAACATCCCTTATCCCAGTAAGAGCGCCGGATTTAGTTTTTGGTTTGTGTTCTTGGGTCAGTTGGATCTTGTAGGCATGCGAATCCAGATTTTTCGCAAGAATTCGCTGTAAGATGCTTCTTAAAACGTCTAATTATTGTGAACGATAACCAATTGATGCCCCTAGGGTTTCAGGAACACTTTCTCTCACTGCGGCTATGTTTTCTAGTGAACGCCCGCTACGAGGATACATGGGTGACTTATTGTCCAGAATTGACCCAGTTTCCTTAATTTTTTTAATTAATCTTTGAAATGATGACTCATTTGAACCATTATTTCGATCGAAAATTTCATGAAGTTTACGAACAGCTTCAACAAAACTTTCCCCATTTTTATAATGAGTTTTAACAATAATAACACGTTGTTCTTTCGTGTAGCGTTTGATATTTACTAATCGCAAGATTGACAGATGGCACATATGAAATTTTTAAAGTTGTTAATCTTATAAAAAAAATGATGTGAAATTTAAATCCGGCGCTATTATTAGGACACCCCATACTTATCTTTGCTAAAAGATATGTACAACTTCGTATGGTATGTTATAGTAAAGCCTAGATATACAACCAGTGTCGCATTTGTATAGACGGCGCCCCTAGGCAGTTTGTAACTTGCCTCATCCCCCAATAAGTGATTAAAAAAAAGGTTTACCCTTTCCGTTTCGTGAAACTAACGTTGAATGATCATGTATGGTACTAGGTAAGTCCAGAAAGTAAGTGTATTGAATTTTTGTAGGTTACAATTTTTTTTTATTTAAACAAAATATTTATCGACATAGTCGCCATTCCTCTCAATGCAGGTGGTGAAGCGGGGTATCAACTTTTTGATGCCTTCCTCGAAGTAGTTTCCTGCCAACCCCTCTGTCCACTCTCCACCTCCTCTTTTACCTCCTCGTCGGTTGAAAACCTTTTTCCACCCATGTGCAGCTTCAGGGAGGTAAAGAGATAGTAATCTGAAGGTGCTAGGTCAGGGGAATGCGCGGGATGGTTCAGGATATCCCATTTAAACGAGGCGAGCAGTTCCTTCGTGGCGTTGGCCGTGGGTGGTCTGGCATTGTCGTGCAGCAGGCAGACTCCCTTTGTCAGCATGCCTCTCCTCTTGTTCTGAATCACCCTCCGCAATTTTTTTAGGGTCTCACAGTATCTTGCAGAGTTGATGGTCTCCCCTTGAGGCATATATTCAATTAAAATTATGCCTTGACAGTCCCAAAACAATTTCGTCAGTCACAATTGAAGGTCTTCCGCTCCTCGGATCATCATGCACAGACGTACGACCGTTTTTAAACTCGCGACACCACTTGTACACACTCGTACGATTCATAGCTTTATCACCATATGCAGTTTTCACCTCATTATAAACCTCAACCGGAGGTTTTCCCTTCCAAACGAGATAACGGATGACGCCCCGTATTTCGCACTTGGCGGGAGATTGGATTTACATTTTTCACAAAACGTGTTGTCGCGTCGACACTTCTCAACGTACTGACCTCGTACCGGTCTCGTTGCGGAGGGGAAGGGTCAGGCTACACGGAAGTGTAGCCAACATGTCGAAAAATAAAATCCATCCGGTCGTGAGAGCCTCAGTACACTTACTTTCTGGATACGCCTCGTATTTCACGCAACACAATAAACCACTACACTTGACGTATTGTTTTCTTTTCCGCGAATGCATCTACGATGTCATTGAAGCCCATATTCACTGTTATGCCTGATTCTATTGAAAATATTGTCTGTTTTGTTTTAGTGTAGATCTTAAATATTGTTTTTAATCATTTCAATAATGAAACACTCTGTCTGCTAAAATATATTAAAATGTGACTATTTGGGTAACAGTAACTGATTTTTTAAATTATGAGTTTGTTAAGCGGTAGTTGAACAGTTGTGATCAACATTAGATTTTAAATATTAACTGAAATGAACGCATTCTTCCAAAAAGTATTATTTTAAATAATTCTTGTGTTTCTATTTATTTCAACATTTAAATAACATTTTTGATACAAAGATTAAAAAAACAAATAAAATTTAACAATAACGTGTAAGCAGTTTAATACAATAGAAAAAAAATAGTGTAAGTCGAATAACACAACACAACAAATCTAAACAATTCAATCCATGCATCGCGACACTACTTAACATTTTTTTTTCTTTTATTGAAAATGCGATCTAGCGCGTTTATTGCTAGGCGGCAATCTTTACCAACCAACCAGACAAAAGTAAATGAAGCAAGTTACATGGTGGCAAAAAAAACATTCAAATGACTATTTATCCCCACGAAATCCATAAACATATACGTGAGCATACAATCACCCGAGCCTTCCTTTTTATATAAAGTGAGATATCATCAATCGAAGAAAAAGGAAGGGATGGTGGAGAGGGAAGAAAGATCAGGAATAAAACACGTTATAATACTAAGTAGAAATTAAGAGTTTAAATTTCAGTGTCTGTTTAAATTATGGCAAGGATGGAGCGAGTCTAGCATTGGTTTGTAACTGATTCCAGAATCTCATTGCATGACAGTAAAGGACGACGTAAAAAAGCGGTGAACTGGGAAAGACAATATACAATCTCTGTTTTAGCGTAGCGCAAGTCCAAGATTGGAAAGACGCTAAAGATTTTCGGCGAGATGAGAGAGGGCCGTGGAACAGTTGAACTCCTGTAAGTAGTAAAAATCATATGAAAATCCATACAAGGCCCATATTGATTGCCTTATATATGCAGTCTTGTTATACAAAAGTGTATAACTAACTAGATGCAATCACTTCACTATGGAATATGAGTAAAATATTTTGTCACGTGGGCCTACAAGAAACGTGTAACATGACAATCTGAGTTAGTTCCAGATTATTGAAATTCGAGCTGGCAATCTTAAATATTGTTCTAACATATCAATGAATCTTTGGGCGCTCCGTTTGACTCTGCGCTCTATGATAAATATCTAGGGTTGCTTGTTAGCAATAGTGGGTATGTATAGCAACACTGAAAACTAGTTAAGAACCTTTATATTGACGTGGCAAGTCTGAAAAGGGAGCAGGTTCCACAACAAAGGTTCAGCGGGCAACCTTTAAACTTTTCGTACCGAATCGAAACCTGGTGGGGTGGAAAACATTCTACCCCTTCACGGGAAACCCGAAAGTACGGGTATAATCTTCCGCTTCATTTGGCACCGACTGCCGTATTGTTAACCTTTTGACTTGGATCACCCACACTGCCTTTGATATTTTTCAAACAGTTATTTTATTCTTTTTTCTATGAAAAGGAACACCACCCTACAACTCTTTTCAGGCGTAAAGCCATATTCATACGTCAATTTATGCTGCTAATTACGAATAGTTCAAATCCACATTTATGTACTTTGGAATTGACCACTTAGTTGCGATACAGTGAAACTTTTTTTTAATAATATTTAATTTAATGAAACTTCTATAGGCGCGGTAGGGCAAATTGGCCTGAACGTCACGAAAAGTGAAACGGTGTATTATATTATCATTAAATTATTATTCATTATTATTAAATATTTTATTTATCAATAAATTATTACTAATTATTATAAAATAGAATCTAATTATTATAAAATAGAATCAAATAATATAGACCTAAAACTGAGAATACTCCTCATCAAGACCTATGTATGGAGTATCTTGATGTACGGCTGCGAGACATGGTGCCTATCCGAAAGAGATAGACGAAGACTAGAGGCTTTTGAGATGTGGTCCTATAGAAGACTATTAGGAATTTCCTGGAGAGACCGCATCACAAATGAAGAGGTTCGCCAACGAATCGAAGGAGGAAGGCACCTGCTCAGGATCCTGTCCGAAAGGCGTGCAAGATGGATCGGTCATATAATACGACAAGAGGGCCTCTTGCATGCCATAATGGAGGGTATGACCGAGGGGACAAACTCTAGGGGACGCCCACGCCGAGAGTACCTGGAGGACCTGTTGGTGGACGTGCGCTGCTCAACATATACAGATTTAAAAAGAGCCGCACAGGACAGGGAGGAATGGAGAAGAAGAGTTCAAATTGCTGCAAACCAGTCTGCAACCACGGAAGGAATAATTAATATTATTTGAATATTATTAGGTGTATCATATTATTATTAAAATTATTGTTTATTATTAAAATTATCATTATTCATTATTAAAAATAAAAAAATATATATTTTTTGTTATATATTATTTTTATATTAATATATTTAATAATTATTAATTTTATATTATGTTATTTTATTTTATATATATTTTAATATTTATTTAATATATAATTTATATTTAATATATGTTATAATTATAATAACATATATGATATGTGTTAATATAATATAAGTAATTAAATTATTACTATATTATAATTAATTAGAATATAATTAATTTAAAATAAAATATAATAATATTATTAATAATATAATATAATAATAAATAAATAATTAAATAATTATTTAAAAATAATTCATTTCAGTATTTAAAAAAAAATCCGTATTCGACTCCAGTGTCCTTCCTGTGCTAACATATGGACTGGAAACATCGGTGCTTAATAAATAGATTATGCACAAGCTCATGGTGACGCAGAGGGCCATGGAGAGAAGTATGTTAACTATCTCTCTGAGGAATAGGAGAACCAATGGATGGATAAGGCAGAAGACCAAAGTAGCTGATGTCGCCGAAAGAGTCGCCATTCAGAAGTGGAACTGGGCGGGACACATTGCCAGATGCACAGATGATAGATGGACCCAGAGAGTGCTGGAGTGGCGCCCAAGACCGGGAAGAAGTGTGGGCCGTCCTCAGACACGGTGGTCAGACTGCATTAGAAGAGTGGCCGGGAGCAACTGGAAACGATGTGCCCAGGAGAGAGAGGAATGGAGGATGAGAGGGGAGGCCTATGTTCAACTTTGGACGGACACAGGTTGATGATGATGATGATGATGATAATGAATTTAATGATTAATAATAACATAAATATATTAATTTATTTAATATTAAAAAATATAAACTTAATATTATTAAGTGCATTATATTATTATTAAAATTATTACGATTTTTATTATTTCTTTAGGATTAAGAAATGGTTATGTGGAATTTTATTCAAGAAATCACTCTTAAATAATACATGGTTATGTGAAATTTGATTCAAGTAAATCTATCTTAATTAGATAATAAAAAAATAATATTTTTTTATTTAATTAAGATAGATTTACTTGAATCAAATTTCGCATAACCATTTTGTATTTAAGGGAGATTTCTTGAATTAAATTCTACATAACCATTTCTTAATCCTAAAAAATAATAAAAATCGTTAACAAATAGAAAAAAAGCAATGCATAAAATCAACTTTTCCTAGGAGCTAAGAAGTTTCACTTCTACTACGCGAGAGTCTCACGCATCTGTTTTTTTTTATATTATTGAGACATTAACATTTACTTTGGGTGTTTAAACACATTGTAATTTGTTTAGTAAAACACTGTTTTTCCCACTTTATATAATAGTATAACGGGATGAACACCTGGCAACTACACACATTCACAAGATCTCATCGTTACTTGCTGAAGTTGTCGCCTGCCTCCCTCCGCCAATAAACACCAACCAGAATGTTTATCTTATACGATTTCTTAGAAATAATTAACACCTACATACTACTTATAACTAGATAACAATTATTACACTAATTATTTAGCAAAAACAAGTCCACTCGTTCAGGCTACTTGTATTCCATCACATTCACTCAGACCTTGGTCGTCCCAGCTAATACTGTAGGTGGACTTTTATCATTTGTGTCGGTACCGGTTCGAACGTAATTCAGTTTTGTTTGTGCTCCCTTGATGATAAAGTGAAGGCTTTGAAACCGTTAGAGTTATACCGTAATATAAAGTGGAATAAACAATATTTGATTCAACAAATTACAATGTTTTCGATAAATGTTGCAAAGCAATACACACAGGAACACACAGAAAATAAATGTATTTATTTATTTTACCCTTCATTTTAAAAACAACTTGGTGGGCATATTGCCAAGCGATCATCTCTTTCACAATCAATCAACCAACCAGACCAACTTAATATTCTAAATTGTAATTTGTTCTATCAAACACTGTTTATTCCACTTTTTGTAATGGTATAATTTTATTTTCACCTCATAATCAGGGGAGTACAAACAAGAGTCTTGTTTGTTCTCCCCTGAAGATGAGGTGAAAGCCTTGAAACCGGTAGGGTTATACCATTACAAAAAGTGGAATAAACAGTGTTTGATAAAACAAATTACAATGTCTTTAAACCTCCACAGCGTTAATGCCTTAACTACAAACAATATTCTAAATCAAATTTAAGCACGTGCACACCTCGACAAAGCACTTGTTGCCACAGTATTAAGCGTTTTTTTTTCTAAAATTCAAAACCAAAATTACAAGTATTTATGTGCATTTTGTGACATTCTTATAATGTAGATGTTGTTCAGGGTGGAATATTTTGGCATTGCATATTTGACTGTAGAGTATGTCCTTTGGTAACCGACCGTCATGAATTAAATGTAGATGCTCAAAACAGCACAATCACATTTCGTTGCTGAGCGCTACAGTCAATTATATATTTATTTATTTAACACTTTTATTGCAAATACAATCTGGTGAGCTTATAGCCAGGCGGCAATCTGTTCCAACCAACCAGACAAAAGTAAAAGTAGCAAGTTACATGGTCGCATAAATCATTCAATTTACTATCCATCCCCACGAAATCCATAAACACGTATGTTACGTGAGCATATACCCGAACTTTATTTTTCATATAAAGTGAGATATCATCAATCAAAATGAAAGGAAGGGATGGTGGAGAGGAAAGGAAAAGAAAAATCAGGAATGAAACACGTCATTTTACTGAGTAGAAATTAAGAGTTTTTTCAGTCGCTTCTTAAAGCATGCCAAGGACGGAGAGAGTCTTAGATTGGTTTGTAACTGATTCCAGAGTCTCACTGCATGGACAGTAAAGGACGACGTAAAGAAAGAGGAGCGGTGAACTGGAAAGGGCAATAGACAATCTCTGTTTGAGCGTAGCGCTAATCCATGATTGGAAAGACGCTGAAAATTTTCTACGAGATAAGAGGGGGTGGCGGGATAGTTAAGGATATTATACAATAGAGACAGTATGGGAATTTGGCGTCTATTTCTAACATTCAACCAGTTCAATGCCTTCTGGTATGAAGTTATATAATGGTACGAATAAAGACTTCCTCATTGTTAAGCTTATCTAGCAATAGTTGCTTAGTTCATCCATACGTCAAAAAAAATAAATTTTAATTATAACGTAAAAGTTTGTCAATTAACAAGACATGTTTCAAATACATTTTCATAATTCACAAACTTAAAAATCCAGTTTATACTGTGTTATTATATAATGGTGCGATTAAAGACTTCCTCATTGTTAAGCTTGTCTAGCAATAGTTGCTTAGTTCATTCATACGTCAAAGAAAATAATTTTAATTATAAGGTAAAAGTTTGTCAATTAACAAGACATGTTTCAAATACATTTTCATAATTCACAAATTTAAAAATCCAGTTTATACTGTGTTATTATATAATGGTGCGATTAAAGACTTCCTCATTGTTAAGCTTGTCTAGCAATAGTTGCTTAGTTCATCCATACGTCAAAGAAAATAATTTTAATTATAAGGTAAAAGTTTGTCAATTAACAAGACATGTTTCAAATACATTTTCATAATTCACAAATTTAAAAATCCAGTTTATACTGTGTTATTATATAATGGTGCGATTAAAGACTTCCTCATTGTTAAGCTTGTCTAGCAATAGTTGCTTAGTTCATCCATACGTCAAAGAAAATAATTTTAATTATAAGGTAAAAGTTTGTCAATTAACAAGACATGTTTCAAATACATTTTCATAATTCACAAATTTAAAAATCCAGTTTATACTGTGTTATTATATAATGGTGCGATTAAAGACTTCCTCTTTGTAAGCTTGTCTAGCAATAGTTGCTTAGTTCATCCATACGTCAAAGAAAATAATTTTAATTATAAGGTAAAAGTTTGTCAATTAACAAGACATGTTTCAAATACATTTTCATAATTCACAAACTTAAAAATCCAGTTTATACTGTGTTATTATATAATGGTGCGATTAAAGACTTCCTCATTGTTAAGCTTGTCTAGCAATAGTTGCTTAGTTCATCCATACGTCAAAGAAAATAATTTTAATTATAAGGTAAAAGTTTGTCAATTAACAAGACATGTTTCAAATACATTTTCATAATTCACAAACTTAAAAATCCAGTTTATACTGTGTTATTATATAATGGTGCGATTAAAGACTTCCTCATTGTTAAGCTTGTCTAGCAATATAGTAGTTGCTTAGTTCATCCATACGTCGAAGAAAATAATTTTAATTATAAGGTAAAAGTTTGTCAATTAACAAGACATGTTTCAAATACATTCTCATAATTCACAAACTTAAAAATCCAGTTTATACTGTGTTATTATGTAATGGTGCGATTAAAGACTTCCTCATTGTTAAGCTTGTCTAGTAATAGTTGCTTAGTTCATCCATACGTCAAAAAAAATAATTTTAATTATAAGGTAAAAGTTTGTCAATTAACAAGACATGTTTCAAATACATTTTCATAATTCACAAACTTAAAAATCTAGTTTATACTGTGTTATTAAACTTCCAGTGCTCGATTTCCTTGCCAGCATTTAGCATCAATAGGATTTCAGAGCAGAAGTAATAATACTAATAATCCTCATCTCTCTTATCTCTTCTCATCAGGCTAATGAATCTTCGGCCATTCCCTGCGCCAGCTGATAAATTGGAGCAAGTCTGTAGGAATGCAAACACCTGGCCAGGGGGAAGCAACCGTCCGTTAGTGGAAACAGATAAATAATTATATTTAAGTTGAGAAAAATTGTGTCAACTCTAAAATGCGATGTCAATGCTGAAGAAGAATGTGATTTGAAAGCTGGGAAATATACAATATGGTAGAGCAAAACTTTCACTACACTATACTACATATATGCACACTATACACATACATACACTACACTAACATATATGAATACTACCATTTGTTTTATCAAACACTGTTTATTCCACTTTTTGTAACGGTATAACCCTACCAATTTCAAGGTTTTTCCCCCATCATCAGGGGAGCACAAACAAACAAGTCTTGTTTATGGTATGCGTATAAACCCGAAGTACTCGTAGTTGGTTCACATTGGGATAAACAGAAGCGGGAGTTATCTTACGGTTATTATTTATTAGTTTTGCAAATCCCCCCCCCCCCCCCCCAATTATAGTTGATGATTTATTTGGCAATAATTATTACAATTAAAATACACATATTTATATTCAACACAAAATTATAGGAACTTGCTTAAAAACTTTTTTTTAAATAAAAACTATACTCGCATGAAACAATTTAATACTCACATGAATATTTGTACTTTGTACTGAATATTTCCGCAACCCCCACGAGAAATCCCGCGGCCCCCAATTTGGGAAGCACTGTACTATATGATTGAAAAATTTATGCAATTTTTGTTTTTTGCTGTCCGACGATTATTTTTTACTCTTGTTGTATTTTATTTTCTTGTTTAATTTGATAAGAAATTTTTAATTTGTTTAGTTTGGAATGATGATAAAAAAGATGACTGCACTGTGTATTTAAATACTCGTACATATATAATGCACACCTTTATAACGGTGTGCAAAAGAATGAAGTGGCAATGGGCCGGACACGTAGCCAGAATGTCAAACTCCCGATGGACATCCGAAATAATCCAATGGTACCCAAGAGGCATAAAGAGGCCCAGAAGAAGACCGAAGGTACGCTGGATAGATGAAATCAGGGAAGCATGGCAGCATCACATGGCATCAACGAGCAAAAACCGAACTATTTGGAGTCAACTTGGGGAGACCTTCATCCAGCAGTGGATCGACCCTGGTTGACAATGATGATGATGATGATGACATATATAATATAATTGAGAAACTTTTTTTAGTTTGTTTTATCAAACATTGTTTATTACACATTTTGTAACGGTATAACCCTACCAGTTTCAAGGTTTTTACCTCATAATCAAGGGAGCACAAACAAGTCTTTTTTGTGCTCCCCTGATGATGAGGTGAAAGCCTTGAAATCGGTAGGGTTATACCGTTAAGAAAAGTGGAATAAACAGTGTTTGATTAAAACAAATAACAATGTCTTTAAACCTCCACAATGTTAATGCCTTAACTAGAAATAATTTTGTATATGAATACTATAATTATAAGAACATGTGGAAACAGTAACCCGATCTTGGTTACAGTTGGATTCCCCCAAGGATCAACTTTCAGCCCGCTCCTGTTTATAAAGTCATGGAATACCTCACAAGTAATCTCTTGAGAAAACCCCATAAAAACATGTTGTTTGCAGACGATATTGTTCCATGTGCTGAAAATGTTGGAATACTCTAAGAACAACTAAAAAAAACAGATAACAAATGTTGGACGAATATGGATTTTATAAAGCAGAACCAAGACTAAACATATGCTAGGCACACCAGATATGGACATTTAAATGAACAAACTCTAATCTAAAAGCCTATTAAGGACACATTTATTCAAATATCTTGGCTCAAGATGGGAAGGTGCTCCAGGGCTGAAATGCAGAATAAAAACTGACTTAAAGAAATGGGGAGAAACGACGGGGCTATGTGTGACAGAAGATTTCTATAGGTTAAAACCAAGATCTATAAGACAGTGATTAGGTGTGAAATACAAGATGGAGCTAAGTGTTGGCTTCTAAAGAAAAAAGAAACAGTAGCTTCACGTCGTGGAGGTACGTATGCTACGGTGGTCAATGGGTGTCATTAGATTGGATAAGATCCGAAATGAAAGAATTCGTGAAACAATTAAAGTGGCGCAAATTGTAGATAAAGCCCGGAAGCATGACTACGCTGGTATGGGCAAGTGTAACGGCTGGGTGAATGGGTCTACGCGAAAGACATACACGAATTAGGAACTCCCAAATAGATGCAGAACGAGCCCCAAGAAAAGTTTACATATATAAGAAAGCAAAGAGAACATGACTAGTCTGCAACTATCCCCGAGTGATTGACGAGATTGAGAGAGATGGAGGAAAAAGATCCAAGCAGACTACTCCAAATTGATGGGAAAGTAAGGGAAAAGATGAATGCGCATACACTATACTCTATCTTAAGTCGAATGTGTTACTATTTACAAAAAATTCTTAGTAGTTCGTCTTCTCTGAGTAAGTTTTCATTAATTATCAACAAAGTTCACCTATATGTAGAATGTATATTTTGGAAAATAAATTCACTGAAATTGCCGACATATTTTACTTTAGTCTATGAAGCTATAAAAGAAAGCTGTTGATTTTTTAAATTGTTTTTACTGTATGAATGTCAACGGTGACACTCAGTGTGGTGAAGTGTGGGCAGCTGATTCGAGACGGTCCCGTATGGTGTAATCATCTGTGTATATTGTGCAATATTTTGTTATTATATGGAGTGGAATCATGGACCCTCAAAGTTGGTATTATGAACCGACTGGGAGCATTCAAAATGTGAATACACCGGAGAATGCTACGGATACCCTGGACGGACATGGTCAGCAACACAAGGGTTCTTCAAAGAGCCAAAGCTGATAGAGTTGCTGACTAATATTAGAATCCGAAAGGTGTCCTATTTGGTATTGTACTTAGAGGAGCAAAGTACAAATTACTGTACCTGATCATCCAAGGCAAAATAGAGGGTCGAAGAGGTGTTGGCAGGAGGCAAATCTCCTGGCTCCGCAATATACGTGATTGGACTGGTATAAGGAGCGTTGGGGATCTTTTTCGGGCTGCCGGGGACAAAGATGCTTACTCTCAGGTGATAGTCAACGTTGGGAGGACCTGACATGACACTAGGAAGGAGAAGATATTTTTTAAATCATTTTGATTTATGTACTTGTATTATTTCAATGTTGTAAACTTTTTTTACATATAATATTATTTTTCTTTATAATTAATGAAGCACTCACTACTTTTTTTAAATTATTTTGTAAGATAGGTACATTGTAACGTTGATAGTGATAGTTCTGGTCTTCCATATTTTATCCAGCTTCGACATAACAATTTTTGTCATTGCTGAGCTTATTTTTTACATCAGCCTCGCATCTTCCATTATTGGTTATACTGGAGTCTATGTAAATAATGTCACTTACCACTTTAGTGTCAGTTCGTTACTGCAGTTTTTTTAGACGATTCACATTATTTAGTGTCAGTTCGTTACAGCAGTTTTTTTATCATCAACTTGGTGTTGTTTGACCTATTGATTTCCAGGTTCATGAGAATGTTATCGTGTTCCGTCTTTTAAAAAATTCCAAGTAACATTACTGACTTGGAATTAAAAGGTTTTTTAATCACTTTTAAAAATATGCCAATGAAGGAGCGAGTCAAATATTAGTTCATAACTGGCTCCACAGCATCACAGCATGAACAATTTTTAAGTATAATTTATCAATTTACATGACAGGTAATTATATAACATAAATACAAAGTTCATGAAAAACAATACGAAGAAAAAAAATAATACTCAGTGAGATACAGGCAAAATCCTAGTTTACTGGAGACACGAGAAATGAAAGGCAACAAACGCAGATCTATTAAAATTATGTGTCCAGATTAAATTACCTGTTGTTTTTTTTTCACAAATTATGTATATTTCTTGTCATGTGTAAAATAAATCAATAAAAAAATGAAGATCTGGGATTTTCATATTTTGATTGTCGTGTCCCCAGTTAACAAGGTGTTTTGCCAGTATCTTACTGGGAAAGAACTTACAATGAAGGACAATGAGCGGTGAATTGTAAAATATAATAAACAATCTCTGAACTTACAATGAGTTGTGAATTGTAAAATACAATAAACAATCTCTGTTTAAGCGTAATGCAAAATTATTAATCAAAAACTTGAAATGTATTAAGAAATGTTAACGCATTTCTTTGATGTGACCCAATGACAGTTCATCTTCTTCCTATAGTTCATGATCTGTTTGTTCCGCTTGTTCCCCCTCTTGTGACGTGGATTGCCAGCTGTCACGCCATCTCTTCGGAGATCTTCCCGGTAATCTTCTTCCGGCTGGGTTCCCTTGAAGGAAGACACGTGGAAGTCTGTCGTCGTGCATTCTGTTTACATGTTCGTTCCAGTATCGCCTTCGTTGTCTTCCCCACCTGACGATCTCTTCCGTACTACACTTTCTCTTTATTTCGGTGTTTCTGATTCTATATCTTAGTGTGTTTCCGGTTATACATCTCAGTATTTTCATTTCCGAGGTTCTCAGGAGAGATTTTGTTCTAGATGTCTCTGCTTTGGTCTCTTTTCCGTAGGTTATCGGCTATCGGTCTCACACATGTCTTGTATATTCTGACTTCACTTTCCATTCTCATGTGTTTATTATTCCACACCAGTGTTCTTAGGCATTTTCATCATACAGATTTCCATTGCTACCGATGTTCCCTCCAAGATACCCAAACTCCATCACTTGCTCTATTATTTTGTTATTCACTGCTAGTTTGCATCTCACCGGGGTCTTAGATATTGTGAGGCTCTTCGTTTTGTCCGCGGATATCAACATGTTATATTTTAGTGAGGTTTCATGGAGTCTATATAACATCCTTTGGAGGTCATCTTCGGATTCTGCGGTGAGTACTGCATCGTCTGCGTAGCATACAATGCTGACTTTTTGTCTCCCAGTCTGTATCTTATATCCATGTCTGCAACTTCCTCAATTAGTTTGTCCATTATAAGATTGAAGAGGAACGGGCTTAAACTATTCCCTTGTCTAATTCTAATCGGAGTAAGGACAGCATTTGTCAGGTCATTCTCTATTTTAATCCTGGTGTATACCAATGACAGTTCAAATATAAAATTTTAAAAACATTCTGTACCCCTGACTCCTCCCTTAGAATTGTACTCTTATAGGGTGTTCCGTTTTAATTAACGGGTGTCAAATAATTCCATTTCTCCCTCTCATCGTTATTCCTTCTTCCATTCCTCCACGCTCCTTGCCACGCCCTTCCATCAGCTATCGGGCCACTTCAATTGAGAACGTGATCACAGCTCTTCCAATTTTAATTTTAATATCCCGCTTTTACGATAAGCTCCTGCAGGATACAATCATTAAGGACTAATTGAGACACGTCTAGTATTAATTTTGTACATGATCCAATAACCTTACTTTAACATATACAAAGGTAAATTTTAAATTAAGGATATAAAATCTTCCAAAGTAATCTTTCGAATTTAACAGTTTTAATAAAGCAAAAAATAACTAGAGCCTAGCGAGTAAATCCTGTGATTATTGCCAACACAAATTTGTCATCCACGCGTTATCAAAATTACAATTTATCGTGTCACTATAGTCTAATTTTAATTTCATGAGTTTATTATGCCCCCAGGGCAGCGACTAAGAGATTGCTGTGATTTTGTTGACTTTTATAGAACTTCACGGTCCAAGCGAGGATGTGGTGTTGTAGAAAGTTCACAGTTTCATAATACATAAATCAATAAAACTCTTTTAACCTTTCCCTTCCTGTGTTAAAACACTCGCCCGTTCCGGTGCTGTGTATTCAATACACATGTAAAAATGAGCGATTTAAAATCGGAAAAATAAGAATATTCATAGCCAATCGCTTAAATTAATTAAATTTGAAGTCAAAAGTGATAATAATTGAAATTTAATTGCTGAAAACATGAAAAAGAACATCGGACGACGTTCACAAAACGGACAAAGCGATCACCTTGAACGAAAGCCGACCTACTGAGCGAGAGAAGCGAGCGAACTGAGATTCTATTCTTGCGTTCCCGTATACCGAAGTAGAGTGAGAGTGAGACGTGAATAGTGTCACTTCCTCATCCATAGCGGTTCTTTAGAATGAATATACCTATGTTACACACTGGCACACGTTTGATTGTATTGGTAAATTTATTCCCGATTTTCACAAAATATCTCTGATGTGGCCGATAAGCGCTAATTATTATTAATATTATTTTTTTTATTCAATGCGTAAATGTATTACGGAGGAACACCTAAAATCTGAACCCAGTATTTATTATATTTATAGAGATATTAAAGTTTTTCGAAGCAATGTGTTCTAGTTACACATCACAGGACAGGATGGGTTAATAATCAAACAATATATAATCGGATACACTTACGTCCGTATGTAACATTAGGGGGTATCATTGTTACAATTTCCTTTTTATACAAAATGGTACACAGAAAATGAAGTTTTGATAAAAACAGTTTCAAATTTAAGAATTTATTATATAAACAAAACTACTCGTATAATGGTACCTATAACATAATCTAAACGTACTCGATTAATATATACACAGGGTGCGTTTTATGTTCCAGGTCGATTTTGTTTTGCCGCCATTTTGATTTGGCTATTATTTGTCAGTTTATATTTAACAATCGTGGAGAATGGTTAATAACAATTTATTATGGAGCATCTATCTCCGCAACCACGTGTTGAAGTTATTAAAACATTTTATTTAAATAATTGTTCAATTGTGAATACGCGAAGAAAATTGCGTGTTTTTTTTTTGTTTAAATCATGTGCCAAGCAAGTCAACCATTCAGCGTGTAATGAATAATTTTGAAAATTTGCATACACTGAGAGATAAAGCAAAGTCTGGTTGACAACGTAGCCAACGTGCGCTAGAAAAGATTAATGCAGTGAGGCAGAGTGTTGGTGATCATCCGTGCACCTGTCATTATTATTTAATAAAATGATTAATGTCGTAGTCAAACATTTTTTATCTTGAATCTTAGAAAAGACATTTGTTTCACTTTGTGGTGTCATATTTTTAAATGTTTAATAAAATACTTATTTTTTATATTGTGTTCACCACTGTTTTATTTGAGTTCACTACCGGTTTCAAAGACATCCGTCTTCCTCGTCAGGTGAAGATGAACAAAATTAGGTCTGAAAATATTTTTTTCTAATTGTAATAGATACAGGAGAGAGGAAGGAATGTAGTAGCTAATAAAGGTAGGGAAGTAAGAAGGCGTTAAAAGGATGTCTTTTGAACGGGAAATATATTTAGCAGAATACTATTATTGAAATTTTCTTGATTGGTTATAATGTTACATTTAAGGCACAATATTATAATTCGCCAATTTAATTTCAACAATAGTCCTCTGCTAAATATGTCTCCCATTCAAAAGACATCCTTTTGACGCTTACTTACTTCCCTTCCCTTATAAGCCACTATTTCCCTTCTCACTCCTGTAACGATTACAATTAGAAAAAATATACTTAAGACATAATTTAGTTCAACTTTACCTGACGAACAAGATATTTGAAACCGGTAGTGAACTCAAATAAAACAGTGATGAGTACGAAATGAAAAAAATATCGTTTTATTTATTTTATCAAAAATTTATTTAGAACATTTTTATTATTGACATTTTATGTCAACTGTCATTTCTTGATTTGATATAAGACATAAAAAAACAATGACATATTATGCATTCATTAAGTATAGGTGATTTGATTGTTGAACAGTAAACTTTATAAACAAAATTAGAAATTAGTTTATATAAAGTTAGATTGATTGATTCTTCTAAGATTTAGAATATTGACACTCAATTATTAGATTGACATATCATTCACACTCACTTTATACTGTATATATAAAGTGAGTGGGAATGATATGTTTTATAAATAAATTTATTTATTTATAGACAGAGCGCCAGACTGATCTATCTCGACTCATATCCAATGGCTCGTCTACATCTATACATCATCTCCTGCAACTTCTACAATTTTTCTGACTTTCAAAGTCTCCTAATCAAAATTAATTCACTTGTTTCCACTATAATTTCCTTGGTTTTCCTCTAACACGCCTTTCAGTTACATTTTTCTATACATGAGTTCCGTTCGATTTTCTTCGTTCATTCGTTTTACATGCCCAACCCTTCTTACATAGTACTTTTCTTCATCTTATTCAATACTTTAACCTTTCACATTTCATCCCTAATCATTTAATTTTGTATTCTGTCCTAAATTGTCATCCCATGTATATAATTTCACTGCACTTATTTCTACAGCATTTATTTGACTCATTTTATTTGTTTTTCCACTTTCGCGTTTCACTTCCATACGTCAAAACTGGCACCAAAATACTGTTATGAACTATCACCTTAACAATTTTTATATATTGTCCGGTTTGAATACCACATTTGCTTTGTTTACTATCGCTGCAAGCCGTTCGATATCTCTCACTATATCATCATCTGAGAAAAAACTTTAAGTAAAAAAGAAAAGCGAAAACGTGACTATCACAAGACTTTTTTTCCTTGTCTCCATGATCTTATTAGATATAAAAGGCTACTATCAGAAACTCTCCATCTATGGCACTACTCGTATTTCCACCAAAGTGAGAAAGGTAAGATCCTGGCGTTAAGGAAAAAAAGGTTTTTTTCCTCCATCCAAATGTTATGGCACAACCGTTTTCATCTTGGTAACACCCCATAACACTAAGCGTTATTGTTATATTACATTTTTTCTTTACCCTCCTTCACCACTTTCTTTTCTCTCTCTTCCTCTTGCTGTACAAAGAAAGTTCTCAAGAGAAACGCAAGTAACCATTATCTTGACGTCTTTATTTACTTTTCTTTACATTAATTCCGGGAAGAAAAATATAAGATTCCGTGTTAAGGGCCGTCTCCTTACTTCACGAGGCCTAATCAAATTTAACTGGTCTTTAAAATATTTAATACTCCTCATGTCATTCATGGCCTAGTTATCAAGACTCCTTCATCTTCCAGCCCAGAGGATGGAAGATAAAGGAGAACCCACCATGTCAATCCTTACGCACTGGTGCTCTACAGAAACGAAAGGCGTCCATCGGTGGGACGGGTGACATTTTCGTTGAAACTTTGAAGATCACTTTTTTCGTATTCCGTGGCTAATTTTTGTTATTATCGACGCATTGTCTGTGTCTCTTCATTGTACGGTATTATTTTTAAAGCAGGAAGAAGTTACCGGTTGCGATGGACAAGAATTATTGAAATGTTTAAAAAGAGGTTGTTTTTAAAGGTTGCCGCCGAGAGGACTAGCCGCTATTTCACTTAAAGAAGTTAATTGTCTCCGTAATTGGGAAAAAATACATATATACGTATCATCACGCTGTATCCGTTGCGAAGTAAAATAACAGATCTCCGAGCTTTTCTATCCTAGCATACAAATTTCGCCGCCTCCTCATTCATACATCGCGTCATCCCACTTTATATTATTTCGAAATTTGGTCCAGCCACGTTTTCCTCAGCCTATGTCTTCCACGCACACCTTGCACTTATTTCTCATATACTTGCTTAGTCATTTGAATTTGGTACTGTAGAAAGATGTTATGAATCCCATGGACATTAAGGCGAACTAGTGCCTCTATTCTCGAAGAAGAATTCTGAGAATCACCGACAGATTGTCGACTATGTGCCTTCGACGGATTTTCCGATTCTTTGAACACATTGCTCGTTACCAAGAAGATAGTTTGGAGAGGTTTGCGGTACTTGGAAGCGTAGAAGGTGGATGCACAAGACGAACAATCCCAATGCGTTGGACTGACCAAGTAAGAGACGCAACTTAACAACTGCCGTTTGAGCCGCGGAGGGCAGAGATGAAGGAAGAGGAATCGTCGGTGGTTATCATGGGATCACGATGCTCATAAATGAACTACACGACAGGATGATGAATATACTCATAATTTGTATAACATTATTGTTCAACTTTTTTTTTAATATCAAATAAGATACAAGCCCTAGTAAGGCGAATATGTCTTGTTCGCCTACAACTGGTCCAGTTCAATACGGAAGAGAAAATAATTATTCTCGTTTCGTTTGAAAAATCTGTATTTTCTTGTTTTTTTTTCTCTGATTTCTCTTCGTAATAAAGTGGTGTGTTTAAGATAATAATATCACAGTTCTCATCGGCTTATTTCCATTCGTTTCAATCTCACTTCATGCATATTACATTAAAACAGCCCTCTTAATCTTTTCCTTCGTTTCTTACTTCCTCGTTCTTTTCTGGTGAGTAGTTAATGTTTCATTTCAAATGCAAATGTCTGAAGATTAAAAACAAAACGCGATATATTTTCAAGATGTGTAATTTTGTAACAAAGCCTCCATTGAAGATGAGAAAGAAAAAAAAGAAATGTGAGAAATGTTTGTAATTTCTACAGTATTTATTCTGTTATCCACTTCCATATACCAAAGTTCATACTAGAGTACTGTTGTGTACTATTATTTTGGTAGATTTTGATACTGTCCGGTTCGAGAAATAATGTGTAAGAGCCCCATTGACTTTGTTACCTATCGCTACATGTTGTTCAGTTCTCTTTTTACTCATCCGTCATCTTGAATAGCAGAGTTCTTCAGCTTGCTCATATCAACAATATTTAAAGATGTTAGTTAGCTGGAAAATATCTAGTGTCCTCGCGGCCAGATTTGCCCTATATTGATGGGACGTATCTCGTCCGGAGGCGTGTTATGAGCAGCGACGGCTGGTACCGAGGTGTGCTGGTGCGCTGAGCACCAACGCACCTCGAGACACTGAGCGAATATAAAATATCGCTGTCTAACGGTTTACTGGACGTCTCTGTCTGCCCTATATGAATTAGCGTTTCCGTCCGGTGCGTATTGGAGATCGCTCCGGTAGTATTGGCAAACTTGGCCGGTCGATTTGAAAGGGATATTTTGTAATTTTTTTTTAAATTTACACTTAAATAAAAATACTTGTACTATTTGTCAGTATTATTTTAAATATTTAATCTATACAATTATTTAACATTTTTGGAAGTCATGTTTGCGAATATATAATTTAATTATTGCGAATTATTTCTCAGGTACAGCGCACCAACCCCCCTCCAGACCAGCCACCGCTGGTTATGAGATGAACCTAGACCTCTTGATAGCTTTTCTGTAGTTAATCTTGAGAGTTACGTGCGATTTCGGAATATATTCATATACTCGTATGTACATACGTTGCTATCAATAAACTTGTATTTATTTATTGATTTATTACTCACCCGTACTGTGTGTGATATGTAAAGGGCATTTAATATTTTAAGACCCGATCAGAAAACAACTTTTCCCAGTAACCAATTTGTTTTCAAGCAATTCTGATTTTTGTGAGGGGCTTACTGAAACTGCTCTATTGATATTAACATAATGAAAATTGTTATGAAACTTCATATATTTGTTAAAGTACTTTATTTATTCAGTTAAGTTTTGTATTTTACCAAAATCCTCTTCTGTAGTGGGCTACATTACACTTCTTACACATATATTACATTTCATTTCATTTTTCTTCTTGTGTTTAGCACATGCCTTGCAAGTTCTGTCGATTCTGTCTTTTTTGTCAGTTGATGGAGTACATGACAACACATATTCAAACACGATCTCTGATAACCTGTTTGGAGAATTTAACATATTTCTTATTCAATTTAACCTAAATGATGAGGTCGTCTCCAAATTTAGGTGTGAATATCTTCAAGATCTGATATTTCGCTGTATATAAGGCAGGAGACATCAGAACCTCCACCATAAATTAATTCACGCATGTTTACATTATCTAGAGCAGGGGTCGGCAATTTTTTTTCGCTACGAGCCAGATCGTAAAAATTTTAGGCTCGACGGGCCAGGAAGCAAACTCGAGAATATTTATATATCATCATTGTCAACCAGGGTCGATCCACTGCTGGATGAAGGTCTCCCCAAGTTGACTCCAAATAGTTCGGTATTTTGCTCGTTAATGCCATGTGATGCTGCCATGCTTCCTGATTTCATCTTTAGCGGAATGCTTCTTGTCTGAAGAGATGATAATAGTAGTTGTTGGTAAATAAATAAAATACGTCAATTAGCAATGCGGAAAGAGAGAGTGAATGAATAATGCTTTATTTATCGGTAAGTGGGTATTTATACATTTCAGAATGGGCGCGGGAGTGCGCCCGCGATATATTTTTATCTCGCTTCTGTGCGTGCCGAAATGGTCGATTGCAGTATTGCAGACATCACAAACAATATTGTGGGTAAACAATTTATTTGCGGAAACGGCGAGACAGCGTGATGCGTTCTCTTTCTACTGTGGAATGCATCGTAAACAGTATTTGTGGGTAAACAATTTGTTTACGGGACTGGCGCGATGTCCGGCCGCGTCAATGTTTTGGTATGCGACCTTTGGACATCAAAGGTCGTTTCGTCGGTCGTTGACCGTATGTGTTGACAATATTCAGCAAAGACCGTTCCCACACATCCATCCAGCGTACCTTCGGTCTTCTTCTGGGCCTTTTTATGCCTCTTGGGTACCATTGGATTATTTCGGATGTCCATCGGGAGTCTGACATTCTGGCTACGTGTCCGGCCCATTGCCACTTCATTCTTTTGCACACCTTTATAACGTCTTCTACTTATGTTATATTGCGAATCCAGGTGTTTTTTTTTATATGAGTAGGATTATACATTTATATATTATATATGATCCTACTTGTATAGAAAAAAAGGTTACATTTTTTACTAGACGGTGATAATATTTATATACATTTTGCTGACAACAGAAACGAAATTTATATTTACATTTGTTAATTAAGATATTATAGAAACAGGTAAAATGTTCGTATTATTGAACAAGAAATGTCACATAATAATATTAGAATAAGCTGTAGTAATGAGATGAATGTGTGTCAGTCGCCCACTCAGCGTTCATACATACGGTCAATGACCGATGAAATGACCTTCGGATTCCTCGATAAATCTAAGTAAACAAGTCCGAAGGTCACCCGCCGGCCAGTCATCCCGTAGCCGAGCGGACCGCACTCCATACTAGAGAGAGAACGCACCACGCTGTCTCGCCGGTTCCGAAAATAGATTGTTACCTACATACAACAATTAATCGTTTATGCATTTACAGAAACGAGACGCAGGCATATCGCGAGCGCATTCTCGCGCGCATTCTAATAAGATATAAATACCTACGTTACTAATAAAATTGGACAGACTCTCTTTCCGCATTGCGATCTAACGTGTTTTATTATTTATCAACAAACCATCATCATCTCTTCCGACTAGGACACATCTCCTAAAAATGTAATTGCTTTTTCTGAGATAACATTTCATCAAACTGGGGAGTTAGTACTTCCTATCAACAAAATCGATTGCAATTGGTAATCTGTTAATGCAGACCTGTATTGCGATTTTACGTACTTCATTTTTGAACATTTAAATATTTTTTGTGATAGCTAATATTTTCTTGATGTGATCCAAAAATGCCAGTAAAGTTAAAAGGAAAAGTATACCAAACGATTGTCAGGCCCGCACTCCTCTATGGCTCCGAATGCTGGACGGTGTATAACTCTTACTCCAGGCAACTAGAAACTGCTGAAATGCGCATGCTAAGATGGTCAGCTGGTGTGTCCCTGAGAGACAAAATAAAAAGCGCACGCATTCGTGGTAGCCTAGGTGTTACAGACATCGACAGCAAGATGGAGGAGAGGCGACTGAGATGGTATGGGCTCGTTGGACGCAGATCACCCGATCACATTGTGAACCAGGCAATCTCCATGGATCTTCCTCGAATAACAACCAGAGGAAGACCAAAGAATTCATGGGTGGTGCAAAAAGATAACCTGATGCAGAGGCACGGCCTGGGGGACGTAGTCCGGGACAGAAGAGCATACAACCTGAGAACGAGGAGAGCTGACCCCAACAGTATTCGCAGACAGTGAGTTGGGATGGAGCCAGGGAGAAGAAGAAGAACTGGTATGTTCTTGAAATAAAAATTTTGTTCACAAAATAATTTTATTCAATTTAAGTATTACGATAAACTTAAACTGACTACATTTGTACTAAATAAAACCATATTATACATATTCAATTTAACTAAAATAATTTAAAAAAACAAACACATACAATATTAAAAATGGATTATTATTAGCTGGCGGGCCGGATTAAAACAGGCATCGGGCCGGATTTGACCCGCGGGCCGTAGTTTGCCGACCCCTATGCTAGAAATCAGAAATAAGAAAACTATTGTTAAAAGCAGGCATGGTAAGCCCGCGGCCCGCGCGGGTATTTTTCAGGAAATAACAAAAAAAAAACATTGTTTAATAATACCTCTAGATCTTCTCCCTGGCTCCATCCCAACTCACTGTCTGCGAAGAATGTTGGGGTCAGCTCTCCTCGCCCTCAGGTTGTATGCCCTCCTGTCCCGGGCTACGTCCCCCAGGCCGTGCCTCGATGTTTAGGATGTGCTCAATACTCCAGCCTCGATTCAGTTTGAAAGCGAAGCTATGCCGTGGAGTTTGGTTTCTTTAAGTGAGTGAACCATTGAACGCCAGCAAACTCACCGGGCACACCGCTCTACTGGATCCGATGGCATATCGAAGTGAGACGACCAGAGTACACCAGCATGTTTTCCCCCCTTTTTTTTAATAATAGATATGATCTAAGTAATAAGTATATTTATACCCTAGAATGCAATGTGGGAACAATGCCAGTATCAGTCGAGAGGAGTGGCACAGTGCGAGACTCAAACCTGTGACCTTCCACACGGAAGTGCAATGTGTTACCGTTAGGCCATGCATCTCTGTTAGTGATGATACTACCTACTTAGTCATACTTTTCGGAGCTGTCGATGTTTACTGCATATAAGATATCTTCGTTTCTTCTTCTCCCTGGATCCATCCCAACTCACTGTCTGCGAAAACTGTTGGGGTCAGCTCTCCTCGTCCTCAGGTTGTATGCTCTTCTGTCCCAGACTACGTCCCCCAGGCCGTGCCTCTGCATCAGGTTATCTTTTTGCACCCCCCATGAATTATTTGGTCTTCCTCTGGTTGTTATTCGAGGAAGATCCATGGAGATTGCCTGGTTCACAATGTGATCGGGTGATCTGCGTCCAACGTACCCATACCATTTCAATCGCCTCTCCTTCATCTTACTGTTGATTTCTGTAACACCTAGGCTTCCACGAATGCGTGAGCTTTTTATTTTGTCTCTTAGGGACACACCAGCTGACCATCTTAGCATGCGCATTTCAGCAGATTCTAGTTGCCTGGAATAAGAGTTATATATCGTTCAGCATTCGGAGCCATAGAGGAGTGCGGGTCTGACAATCGTTTGGTATACTTTTCCTTTTAACTTTACTCGGATCACATAGGACTCCCGTCATTGATCTAAACTTCATCCATCCCACACTAATTATATGTGTTACATCTGCTGCACATCCTCCATCGCTATGGATGAGTGACCCAAGATACTTAAAGGATACACTCTAGATATCCGACACAAATAAGATTTATATAAAAAAATCTTATTTAAATGTCCCTTTTTATATTACATTTCGTATAAACTAAAAATATAGCATTATATGTAGTCAAAAATTATAAATAAAATGAAACACAGGTACACTTTAAATATTAACAAGTAATATGTTAGATATATAAAATAATACGAATAAACCATTAATTTAGGTATTTATATAACATGGTTTACTCTGGTTGAACGTTATTGCATACTCTCCTTAACTGTCCCGCCGCCCCCTCTTATCTTGCCGAAAATTTTCAGCGTATTTCCGATCATAGATTAGCGCTACCCTCAAACAAAGATTTTTATTGGCCTTTTTAGTTCACCGCTTCTCTTTTTTTAGGTCGTCCTTTACTGTCCATGCAGTGAGACTCTAGAATCAGTCACAAACCAATATAGGACTCGCTCCGTCCTTGGCATGCTTTAAGAATCGACTGAAAACACTTTTAATTTCTAGTCAGTAAAATAACGTGTTTCATTCTCGATTTTATAACTTTCCTCTCCGCCATCCCTTCCTTTTCTTTTGATTAATGATATCTCACTTTACATGAGAAATAATGCGACCATGTAACTTGCTTCATTTACTATTATCTGGTTGGTTGGAAGAGATTGCCGCCTGGTAATAAGCCCGCCAGATTGTATTTGTAATAAAAGTGTTAAATAAAAAATAACAATAAATAAAATATGATTATCATGCAATATGAATTGTATTTTTATACAATAAAACAAATTAATTTGCGAATTTATCGGGTCTCATTCCTTCAAAAAAGTACACGTGCGGCCCACGAGGCTTTATGCAATACCGATTTTGGTACAGGGCCCAAGGTTGGCTAACCCTGGTTCAAAATTTTAATTGTTAGAAAAAAAATCCCTTTTTCGGAAAAGGTATCGATCCCGTTATAACACGGGACCGTGAGTCAACGCAAATCTAATTAATCATGTTTAAACATGGGATCAGGATATAATGTGTTAAGTGTGTTTATTTTGTCAATAAATAAGTAAATTTGCAAAATCGCGACGTTGATAGATAAATGCAAAGTCAAAGCTTCGATAGTAGGTAAAGAAAATGAAATAAAATGCCGCGTTAACAATCATCCTTGGGCAGAAAGCAATATTGATTTCCAACAGCCATTAGCTGAGATCACGCAATGTGGAAAACACAGTGTGACGTAAGGAAACTCAGGAAAACCCTTTATAGGAGGTAATGCGAGCGAGGTTAACCTTTAAGGCAGAGTTTCCCAACACGTTTTGGACCAACGCCCCCTTTGAACACATAATCGATCAAATATTGCGTATTTCTACTTCTTGGAAAGTGCTAAGTAATAATACTGTAATTATAAAGTTATTCAGAGAAAAATACAAATTTTGTTTAAACAATAAATAACGTTAGTTATAAATTATTGTTAAATCTGAAATAAAAATTAAATACGAGTATATTGTTGTATTCTGGTGGCAATGTTATACTAAACTAATAAATGGTTATATATCAGTAGTAACGGAAATAAATTGGAACAGATTAGAGGCCCTTGAAATTTCTTAGTCAGTGCATCGAGATGAACATCTGGCAAACACATATATACCAAGAATATCTCCGCTGTTTACCCGAATCAACCCGAATGTTTACCGTTAAAAGCGTGTATCTCGGTACCAGTTCGAACAGCATTCAGTCTTGTTTGTACTCCCCTGATAATGAGGTGGAAGGCTTGAAACCGGTTGAGTTATATCGTTACAAAAAAATGTGGAATAAACAGTGTTTGATAAAACAAATTACAATAAATAAACTCCATTTATTTTTAATATTTTTCAACTCCATTGCACATTACAGGTTTCCCTAATTCATACAAGGACCAAATATAACAAATACAAAAAAAAAAACATTTATAAAACAACTCAACATTTTTACTTATAAAAACTATTGTTACACTAAAACACTATGAAAAAATGTAGTATGCTAGATTATATATATTTTTTTAATTATTTCAAGTACCACATTAAATTGAAGAGATTTTCCTGAAGGAGCTGAGTGACACGTGAAATACGTCTAAATCAAGACACACACCGTTAAATAGTGTGATTGCTCCACCTACCGGCATCTCCAAAGGCAGGTTGGTTCGACTTATAGGTTGATAGAACAATCTATGGGAACGTTGTCTCAAATAATTATCCAGAACATACAAACCAAGACTGTTCAGGACGGGTGGGTTAACTAAATTACTCCTGAGCAAACAAAAAAAGTGGACACCCAATCGAAGAGATCTTCCCCTCTCTCTAATGATCTGTAACTAAGCATCCCCAGTGAGAAGACACTTGGATAAAGCCAGAGGCTTTATCCATACTCTCTCATGTAGAGACAACGGAAAAATCTTTTATGAACCCTTTCTATCTAGCTTGAGTGAATACCTAATCCCTGAATAATATCAAGAATAATAACAGGGCTTGATCAGTACATTATATGAGAGTTGAGAAAAGAAAGATTTGAGAATGAATTGTGTGAAATCCAAAGTAATTTTAATAGAACAGTATTAAAGGAAAGGTGAACATTAAATATGGGTGAATAACGAAAATTTAGAGGAAGTAATTCTGATGTTTGGGTAGTTTTTTTTCTCAGATGGTGGAACAGTTAGAATATGATGTCGAACGGCGTTTAACGACATGATATCAAGTCAATGGGGCACTAAAACATATATACTTGAATCGAGCAGTATCAAAATCTGCTAAGATAATAGTGAACAACATTAATTTAGTGTCAATTAAGATGTATGGAAGTGAAATGTGGACTTGGAAAACGATGGGTATTGAGAACAAAGCAAGAGATAACAATGTATGACAGAAATCGGAATGAAGTAACTAGGGACAAATATATACTAAAAACTGATGTGCTGAGTAAGAAGAAGAACTTTGAGATGGTTTGAACTTGTAGAACAAATGAAATGTAGAAATAAATTATTCACAGTTAAGGCATTAACATTGTGGAGGTTTAAAGGCATTGTAATTTGTTTTATCAAATACTGTTTATTCCACTTTATGTAATGGTATAGTCCTACCGGTTTCAAGACTTTCACCTCATTATCAGGGGAGCACAAACAAGACTATAAGACTGAAAGACTGACTGAAAGCCTTGAAACCGGTAGGATCATATCGTTACAAAAAGTGGCATAAACAGTGTTTGATAAAACAATTTACAAATGAATGTAGAAAGACTAAAAACATAAATTCATAGCTCAAATCTAAGTGGAAGGTATGATAGACGAAAACCAAGGAAAGTATGGTTGGATTCATCGAATAATATTTCGAATAGAGGAAAAATACTAGTTGTAAGAATAAGTTAAGGATGTGAAAAAGAGGATGGATGTGTGTATCAAGATAGGTAAGTCTGGCGTTATTTCTACTCTGCCTACCCTGACAGGGAAATGACGTGATGGTATATATGTGTATGCATTTTTATAAACCTTGAACTTGATAAATTTTCGGTTGAAGTTTTTTAATAACAAGTCTTAATTCTTCGTGACCATAAATTTATTGCCATTTTCTGTTGTATATTTTATAAATATCTATGTTAAAAGCTTTGAGACATATTTCAACGAAGTTCGAAGACGAAAAAGCTACGAATAAAAGCAGTTGTAAAACAAATTAAGTTCAGAAGTGAAGTTATACGGTCAGAGTTTTTTTTTTTCTTACTGAAATATTTAACAAATCGACAGTGTGCCTTAGACGAATCCTCTGGTGCTTTGGGCACATTTTTCGTGGCTAATGAGACAGTTTGAAGAGGTTTTTGGTTATTGAAAGCGTAGCAGAACGAGCCCCAATGCATTGAACTAACCAAGTGAGAGACGTAACATAACTATTCTTAACAACTGCCCTTCGAACTGCGGAGTACATGAATGGATGGCAAGGAATCGTCAAAGGCTACCTTGGAGTCACGGTGTTCAGTCATAAACTATACCACAGGATGGTGATTTAATAAATAACATGAAGCATTTTGAAAGTTACAACGCCCCCTTATTAATCTGTATACTTCAATGCCTCTTAAAAATTAAAATGACCCTTCCAAAGAGGCGATATTGCCCCCCAGTTAGAAATCGCTGCTAAAAGGCAAAGGAAAATCGAAATAATCACTCGAATCGCTTTTTTATCTTATACACGCACTAATTGATGACCTTTGTACACACATATATATCAACACGCCATGTCCATTTAAGGGTTGGCAGAGAGGATAACATTTCCACGATTTTCTTTTCATTTACACAGCTCACGATTCCTCCATATCCGTCATACATTTTTTCACAATCTTCTTCCAAGAACCTTTCTAACACAAATACATGCTAGTTATATAGTGCCGTTTGTCTTTTATAGGATACCGCAGAGTTTCAAGGATATACATGAGACATGGCTGTTCAAAAATTTTTACACTATGGATACTTCGGTTGTAATCGAAGGTTTCGGCCTTAACTTTGTAGAACTGGGCCATATAGAACTATATAAGTGGGCCGGCTTTGAGGAGAGTATGTTTTCTAAATGATCAGTGTGCATTATTTTTTTTATGATAATTATTACTATAAGATACAGAAAATTATAAATTCATATGTATTAACATATAATATGGTCTAAGAATTAAACCAGTCCGGAAATGAATCCCTCAAGAATCGAATCTTCGGCGCCCGCTTGCTAAGCATGAATGCTAACCGTCATGCTACGGCAGCCGACAAGTTATTAAAATTATTTAAATAAATATATCATGACATTAGTCTTGATATTTTACAGTCGAACCTCATGATAGTGCTGTGAATAAATCATTTTGCTCATTAGGCATACCCACGATAATCTCATCTCATCTGGAAACTTGGAAGAGGCATCTGAGATGTGAACTCGATTGTGGGAACTTACGTATCTGTGTTATACTACCACTTAACCTTTTCAATGTCTCCTTTCCCACGATGTGAACATAATCTTTTTAAAGCGACGTTCGTAAAAGCTTACTTTAAAAACATTGTTCTAGATTTCTTAAATTGGTTTTTGATGATTGTATAAGCATATAAGAAGTTGTATGAAAGACTATTTATTTATTTAAATCGATCAAGTACAGTTATCGACCTCTGTGGCCTTATTAGTGAGACGCTTGTCTATCGATCCTGAAGTTGCTGGTTCAATCCTGACGTTGGTTGGTTTTTATTTTTTATTTTTATTCTTATGATTGTGTGCGGTATATTGTGGGATGAATATTTTTGGTATTTCTGGAGTGATGATGTGTGAGGAGTTTAATTTCGCATGATGTTTCCAGTTGTTATCGAGTGTCACTGTTTGTCAGGTTGATGAAAACGTGCAACGGGGTTTTGTTTTTGTGTAATCAAAAATCGGAAAGAAGTGTCGATTTATTTTTTCACGCTAAATATCCTCAGTGAGATACAGGCAAAAGCCTAGTTTACTGGGGATACGACAAATGAAAGGCAACAAACCCAGATCCATTAAAATTGTATGTCCAAATTAAATTACCTGTTGTTTTTTCACAAATTATGTATATTTCTTGTCACGTGTAATAATTAATAAATAATAAATAAATAAATAAATTCCTAATGGAACCCATATTAAAAAAAAAGGATTGCAGTCTGGTTTTTCTTTAAACTCTTTTAAACATCTCCATAGTCGATTGGAAGAAATTGACACATTCCAATAAACCTATCAAGTTCTGCCGTCTATTAAAAGAGTGTAATAATAATAATGAAAAAGACAATTTAAACAGCGCTGTTAGAGAATAAACTCTTTTCATAGAAAAACTCTTAAATTTCGTACATTCCCGTATCTGCGTTTATTGTTTTATAAAAAACATTTTAATAAGAAAATCACAGAAAACTTACCAAGAAAAGACGTTTTACAATGAATCGTTTATAATTCTTGGGTGGTTAAAATGAATACAGGTTTTAGACTTTACATCTAAACCATTTACATCTTAATATATGTTTTTATGTAGTTTAGATGCTGCAAACAATAGATTCTTATATCCCTATTTATAAATAATACAAAATAGTGCTGTATAAAGTTCTGCTTATATCATTTATAGTTAAGGCATTAACATTGTGGAGGTTTAAAGACATTCTAATTTGTTTTATCAGACACTGTTTATTCCACTCTATGTAACGGTATAACACTCTCTCGGTTTCAAGATTTTCACCTCATCATCAGAGGAGCTCAAACAAGTCTTGTTTAGTGAAATGCTACACCCGATTTAACCTGCATAGTGAAATGCTACACCCGATTTAACTTGCTTAGTGAAATGCTACACCCGATTTAACCTGCTTAGTGAAATGCTACACCCGATTTAACCTGCTTAGTGAAATGCTACACCCGATTTAACTTGCTTAGTGAAATGCTACACCCGATTTAACCTGCCGATTATCTTGGACATTGATTATTTTACCATTGGCACTTTGGGTTTGATCTGTTAAGACTATGTGCTTGTCAACGTGAGGCTGAAGCAAGAATATTCAAGGGTTTTCTGATCACGAACTCCTGGTACGCTTCAGTAGAGTTCGCGTTTTAGCTTTTGGAGTACACGGCTCTTATCTCTTTTATGTAGTTTTTTACTAAACATGCTGTTAGACTCTGGAACCAGCAGTCAATCAATATAAAACTCGCGACGTCGTTGATGTGATTGAAAAACAGGAATTTAAAAATAATAATAAATCTCCATTCAGTGAACGACAAAGCGTGTTTTGATGAATTTTCCATTAAAATGTTTCCAATCTGTGAAAATGATAGTCTACAATAGTGTTTTGGTGTCATCTTTGATGTATGAGAGTGGGTTGTGAAAAAATACGATTATCATAGCATTGTTACAAAATGTATTGATTCAGATGGGCCCAACAACAGGTCGAATGGACATGATTAAAACTAAAAAGTTTGCCATTAAAGCTCTCATTATCAAAGAGAAATTGGGCAATCCAATAGCTTGGACACACCCATGGAGAGCTGAGGCACACCCTGATGCAAGGACAAAATTAATTATCAGTCTTACCACGGAGGATGACAATCATCGGTGTTGACAACTGGGCCTCTGGGCATGCTTTGAGAATCGCATGATGGGTCATTCCTGGCAAAAAATGAATGCGGACATCACATAACCTCGCAAATTAACTCTAACCGAAAAGGATAACGTTGGATCTCCAGATCTAACGAAATAAGTAACGTTAAAACTGAGAGTTCTTCCACCTGTAAGCCTTAGCAAAAGTCAATAGTGCCTACCATTGACCACTTGTAGGCATCTTATAGGCTTAATCGATGTACCCTTGATTCAAAACACATAGACAATGAAGAGTTACTCTCAGCTTTTTTAATAATTTGCCCCATTGACTTTGTTTTCTATCGCTACTCGCCAATTTAACAATAACTGTGATTTTCTTTCATCATTTTTTTCCTTGAAATAATGAAAACACACCTTTCTCCTGGCAATACTCAGGTTAACACACCTGTTCAGAGTTCTTCCACTTTGCAACGAGAGCAGAGATTAAATATTCAGGTCTCCTCAGAGCAGGGAGGTTTCGTGGGAGCGTATTATATTATAATTGGGCACAATTGTAATAGAGCCTGATACAACATATCCTGTTGGAATGTCATGTGTTGTATTGCTCGCACAGATTGATGAATTATGAACTGTTCAGATCAATGATTCTCAACTTTTTTATAACAGCATACCGCGAAAAGCGAAACTAAAATATTTAGTACCACTTCTTTGTAAATGTAAGGGAAAGACAATAAAATAATCTCCTATACAAATGGAGAACCAAATCTCTCGTTGTATGGTATTGATGACTTCCATAGATTAGTTGGTAAAATAATTTACTTCCATCCGAGAATTTCAAGTTCGATTCTCAATTATCTTTAAAAAAAAAACATAAAAAATCCAATCCAATTAAACAGTTCGTCTGACAAAGATCATTCAGCCAGAAGAGTCATTTTGAAATAGTGTGAGTAACACTCTCTGTATTACACAACTTATGTAGTGATATTGGTTTTAGAATGCCACACGATTGGTTCGCGCAGAGCGCACATTTGTATTGTTTTTAAAATACTCGGTGATTAGAAAAACACTACCATGTCGAAATAAGGAGTGCGATTTTTGTCTAATGTAATGTATCATTCAAAATGTTTCGAAAGTTTAGAATGTATTTTGTTATAACTTAAAGTTTCCTAGAATTATGTATCACTCCATCCACTACTATTTTAAAACTTTATTATTTGGCATTGTAATTATGATACATTAATATGTTAAATAATCTTACATTCATTTAATTTTTATGTGCTATCTAATTAAAGCTGACGAACATTTTTACTTTATATTACTTGTACATATATTTATTTTTAATCTTGAAAAATTCCATTATTGTTATTTAATGTTTCCTAGAATCTGCCATGCCTAAACAATTAATATGTTAAATAAACTTATTTTCATTTTATTTTTATGTGTTTAACGTTTTATGTTGTATGCATTACAATTTAATCGGACAGCATTTTTTATTTACAAAATGTGTGTGTTCATTTCAATGTTTGAATATAAATTATTATTTTTATAATTGTTTTGCTTTTTCCCTTCATAAAAAAAAATCAAGTGACAAGTTTACGTAAACGCACTGTTACACCATTGCAAAATGACTCTTCTGGCTGAACGATCTATAACAATACGCGTTGACTGCGTGGGCGAGTGTTGGCTACTCGCGTGCGACAGTGTAAGCAACACTTTGAATTACGAACCACGAATTTCAGATCAAATCCAGTGGTTCTACTCCCGAAGGCTCAGTTACTGAGGTTGACGATAACATTGTTTTTTTAGCCATGCTCTTTAATATTTTCGAATCACCAATTCGAATTCAGCCATGCTCTTTAATATTTTCGAATCACCAATTCGTGGGTGGTGCAAAAAGATAACCTGATGCAGAGGCACGGCCTGGGGGACGTAGTCCGGGACAGAAGAGCATACAACCTGAGGACGAGGAGAACTGACCCCAACAGTCTTCGCAGACAGTGAGTTGGGATGGAGCTAAGGAGAAGAAGAAGACCAATTCGAATATGAAAGAAAAAAATAATCTCCATTGTAGACCCTAGACACAACGTCCCATATTGATAAAGGGATGCATCTCCAGTTCATTAGTTGATCTATTGAACCTAAAAAACTACAAGACTGATGAATCCATCTCCCCTTAACAGTCTTCTTTGTCACATGATCCTACCACCAGACACCTATTATCCTGTTAAGACATCTGTTGTCAGAGCTGAGAAGTCTTCTTTGTTGAGCATAAGTAACATGTGATTTTTATTTATCATTGTTTTTATTTTATTTCAACGACCTACATGGTCTAGTTGGTAAGACGCCTGTCTCCCAACCTGGAAGTTGCGGGTTCAAATCCCGCGGGAACCCAGATTTTAAAATAATAAAAAAAAATATTATAGTTTTCACTTAAGGCCTATTTAATATAAAGGGTCACTCAAATTGAGCGTTTGTTTTTATAATTGGATAAAACACAGATGGCTTCGCGAGCTTGCCTGGGTCTTGTGACATTTGAGAAGTGTATACAATACCAACAACGCGTTCAAATTGTTGAATTATTTTATGTAATGTAATCTCCGGAAACGGTGATGTTAATTGGCCACCAAGGTCATGTGATCTGAAACCGTTGAACTATTTTCTATGGGGTTACGTGAAAAGCCAGGGCTATAAGAATGACCCCCAATCAATTCCTGAGCTGAGCAACGACGAAATTATTCGTATTATTGGTGAGTTAGAACCGCAATTATGCCAAAATGTAATCGAAAATGTTGACACAAGAGTGGACATCTGTGGAGCTACAAGAGGTGAATATTTGGTGAATATTTTTTATTTGTGTTTAAATGTCATGCATTATACTTCAATGACCAATAAAAAGTTTTTTGAAATCAAAGCAAATTGTGTGTTTTATTTATGAATTAAAAAAAAATAGAATAAAAAAACCGCTCAGTTTGAAAGACTCTTTATTTCTAGTTGGCTGTAAAATATTGTCACATGGCAATAAGCACGCCAGGTTGTACTATATACAACGGAAGAATAATACAAAACAATTATTTAATAACTTTTTCGAAACAAAATATAAAAATAAAAAAACAAATAAAATTCTACATAGACATGTTTGCAGTGTTATCAATAGAAAAATTAGTAGAAATCGAATCCTTCGAATAATAATAAAACAAACCTATACAATTTAATCAATTTATATCCCAAGAACAACTCCTTCACTTTAAAAAAAGACACTGAAAAGCCATACAATGCACATAATGGTTGCCCAATCTATGTAGTCATGTTATGCGAGATTTATATGAATAATTAGTTGCAACCACTTCACTATGGAATGAACATTTTGTTGAGTGGGCCTACAAGGAACCTGTAACACAATAAGCTGAGTTAGTTCCGGACTATGGAAATACGAGTTTACAATCTTAAATAAATTGTTTATAGTTAAGGCATTAACGTTGTGGAGGTTTAAAGACATTGTAATTTATTTTTATCAAACACTGTTTATTCAACTTTTTTGTGACGGTATAAACCTACCGGTTTCAAGGCTTTCACCTCATCTTCAGGGGGCACAAGTCTTGTTTGTGCTCCCCTGAAGATGATGTGAAAGCCTTGAAACCGGTAGGATTATACCGTCACAAAAAAGTGGAATAAACAGTGTTTGATAAAAATAAATTACAATCTTAAATAATGTTGTGCGGTTATACATTTTTCTTTTATCTGAGACAGTTGTAAGACTTTCAACTTTAAAACGGCAGGACACAAATGGCAAACATGACACAGATGGCAAACTGTGCCTTTAAACTAAGTGCTGAGGAGTCAAATTTAGCCTCCATATTGTTGTTAAAGGCATCGTAGTGTCTATCCTGATAGGCAGCACATTTCTGCGACCTCCATTTACAGCTACTCTGGCACCCAAATAAATATATCAAATTTGTGGATAAGGACACTATGTTATGCACAAGAATATGTCCTTATTCAGGCTTGAGTCCCTTCACATCAGATCTTTCTACCTAGGATACAGACTCCAAATGAGAAAAAGTTCTGATAGGCTAAGTGACGTACACAGTAAACTACCCATAGAAACTCCCAACTAAGTTCGAATCATTTTCTTTTTTGGTACGATTGTATATCGAACCGTTGACCCCAGGACGAAGACAGATTTGTTTCTAAATAACTTACGAAGTACGCCACAAAAAGGTAAAATAAAATTTTTCATTCTTATTGCTGTCATTATTAAAATTAAAAACAATTTCAAACAAGAAAATTAGAATTCTCTTAGAAAATACAAAATGAATGAAAATTGAAAATGAATTATAAATGAGCTCCCCCGGGGACCAGAAGTTGTTCCTGTTTCCTTTAGAGCCCTAGTTAGGGGTTGGTATTGTGGTGGGTCCGAAAAGTTCTCACTCCCTTAATAGCAGGACAAGGCTCATATTCATTATAATTGCCGGTTTGAGTGTTCTTCCCGGTTATTAAATTCAAAATTAAAACGTTGGTCTTTCGATTATGTCAATTGACAGTTTAAATATTTAACTAAGTATTTAACTATTTAGGAGACATTCGAAATTAGTTAGTCGGGTCGCTGTGGTTTCCGGAAATTTAAAATATTTGAAGTGGTATAACAAACACATGATACTAGACATTAAGGTCAAAATCTAAAAAGCATGTACTAGACCGATAGCATAGATAAACCATGTATTAGGCCAAAAGTATAGACAAAGCATATGCTATAGTTCGGAAATTCTAGGATGAGTCCTGTGACAGCTCACAAATTTGCCACAATACAACCTTGTGACGACGTTCAGTAATTTTAATTATTTTATCAACTTTAATATAAGCCTCGATTCTAATAAATAGCCAATTATTTAGGTAAATACATTACATAAGGTTGTATTGGGGCAAATTTGTGAGCTGTCACAGGACTCATCCTAGAATTTCCGAACTATAGTTAAATAACATAAACAAAGAATATATAAAACAGATACGTCAAAAATAAAAAGTATGCTTAGAACTTATAAAATTAAGACTCTCAAAGCGATTGCAGACTAAATACTTCGAGATTAAGTTTGAAACTAGCATAGAAATGATATTGACACTATAGAAAATGTTAAGCATTCTTAAAAAAACAACGAGATTCTTTTCTCCGTCGTGTTGGAATTGTTTAACTTCTCTAAAGGACGTCTCCTCATTGTTTGGCGAAGGCAATACCGCTGTCGCTAATCCGTAGAATGTCATCAAACCCACATTTAATTGAACCGCCATCGCATGTGAAGAAGTGGTCAATGTTTTGCAGCTCGCCACAGACGCAGGAGTCTCCAGTCTCGAAGGTTGTCGACAATATGCCTTCGAAGAGTCCTCCGATTCATTGGGCACATCGCTCGTGGCCAAGGAGACAACTTGGAGAAGTTTGTGGTTACTGGAACCGTGGAAGGACGACCCACAGAGGAAGATTTCTACTGCAGCACGCCGTACGATATCCTTCTTAACTCTTCTATCATTTGAAAAAATACTATCTGAATAGCAAAATTCTTCATTACACTATCGTGAATTGTTTTTATTATATTTTAATTGTGTATAGTACCACCTGACGAGTTTATTGCCGTATGCCAATCTCTTACAACAATCCTTAAAGGTGTTGAAGAGGCCTCAAGTGAAAACCAAATTGAATCCCTTTTAAAATAAATCGAACCTCAGCCCTTGAGCTGGAAGACGGACGTATTACCAACTAGACCACGGAGACAATTTATTTCACGAAAGTCTATATTACACAACTCAACGAGAAATTTATATTGAATTGATACATTTTTTATTCAAAACAAGAATTTTCCATAGACGTGGTTTAAAAAGTCGACGCCATTATTTAACGTTTCCCATAAATATATCAAGCTATTTCACAAAAAAAAAACCTTTTTTGTGAACCTTGGATTTCAATCTTTGATTTTTTTATCTGACACGTTTCACTCACAGCACGTAGAGCGATAAATATTTAATAGTACATGAACCAGTATATTAGTGTGATGTATGGGAGGGAAACGTGGGCGTAACGCGAGATTGAAGAAGACGAATAATTTAATGCACTGAGAAGATATAATACGTGCGGTTTGTAACATATTAAACTTTAATTGTAAACAGTACAACTTGGTGGGCTCATTGCTGTATGGCAACCTTTTCCAACAAATCAAAAAGGTAGTCAAAACCACACTGAAATTTATCAATTTTCATAAAGCTTACATACTCGTATACATGTTAAACCCAATTACGTGCAAAGCTTGAAAGAAATTATGAACAGTAAGAAAAAAAGTTTGATAGAAATTATGAAAAGTAAGAAAAAAGCTTGAAAGAAATTATGAAAAGTAAGAAAAAAAGCTTGAAAGAAATTATGAACAGTAAGAAAAAACGCTTGAAAGAAATTATGAATAATAAGAAAAAAAGTAAAATAAATATATATTGGGTGTTAACATAAGTTGTGTCCGTTTTTTTTTTCAAATATAAAAATGAGCACCAAAAGTAAAACAAAATGGTAAAGGTTGTACGTCATTCGAAAGAAAATTTTTTGGCCTACAAGATGTGTTTGCTTTTACGTTACATGTATTATTTTATTTGATTACAAACCTTCAAAATGGAATGTCAAGTAGATGAAAGTGAACATTTTCGACACCTCCTTCTGTTCGCGTTCAATCTAAGAAATAAAGCTGCTCGCGATATTTGCGAAGTGTACGGTGAAGATGCTATGAATGAAAGGACAGCTCGTCGATGGTTTTTGCGTTTCAAAGAATGTAATTTCGACCTGAAAGACATGGAGTGTTCCGGACGACCAGTGGACTTCGACAAGGACCACTTAAATCATATTAGATCCCCCTCATTTTTAAATTGGACAAAAACGGACACAACTTATGTTAACACCTAATACCATATACAGCAGCAAAAATATAAAGTTAATAGTTATTAGTTCGGTCGAAACAACTAACTTCCATTACTAAGAAAGCTCGTAATACTTTCTTTAAAAACATTATCGGAAATGTTGAAGATGTCAATATCCGCGGCTTTATTTAGAAGGAACACACCGTTATGTAGTGGGAGAGCACATGGCAGGTAAATTCTACTTATTGGCGGTTTAAATAGGTCAATATTTTTGTACCTCGAATAGTTGTCAGGAAAAAAAGTTAAAATAAATATAATGTGAATTCTACTTTATGTTTACTGTTTATATAACATAAAATTTGATAAAACCTTCTAAAATGGATTGTCTTTAAGTGCTTCTTAAAGCTTTATACGCCACCCATATCTCTAATACTAAAAAGCAGACCATCCCATTCACAGGACCAGCAACGGCAAAGCTCCATCATAAAACCCCGTCCAATTGGATCGATTTGGAACAATCAATGTATTAGATGAAGAAGAAATCGACCTCAAAGTTCCATTATTTTATTATTTATTTGACACTTTTATTGCAAATATAATCTGGCGGGCTTATTGCCAGGCGGCAATATCTCTTCCAACCAACCAGACAAAAGTAAATAAAGCAAGTTACATGGTTGCATAAATCATTCAAATGACTATCCATCCCCATGAAATTCATAAACATATACGTGAGCACATGCCCACGAAACCCACAAAGACGGACAATCACCGAACAAACATTCTATTTCATATAAAGTGAGAAATCATCAATCAAAAGGAAAGGAAGGGATGGAGGAGGGGAAAAGAAAAGAAAAATCAGGAATGAAACACGTTATTTTACTGACTAGAAATTAAGAGTTTTTTTCAGTCGCTTCTTAAAGCATGCCAAGGACGGAGCGAGTCTTATATTGGTTTGTAACTGATTCCAGAGTCTCACTACATGGACAGTTAAGAACGACGTAAAAAAAGAGGAGCGGTGAACCGGAAAGACCAATAGACAATCTCTGTTTGAGCGTAGCGTTAATCCATGATTGGAAAGACGCTGAAAACTTTCTGCGAGATAAGAGGGGATGGCGAGACAGTTAAAGATATTATACAATAGAGACAGTATGTGAATTTCTACTTCTCAGTTCTACTTCTCTCCTAAGGAACATCTGTCAGACACAGATTCGAAATACACAATAGGGACAACCCATAAAGGGGCTTAAATACAAAAAAAAAACTAAGTTTGAAATCAATCCTTTCGTAACACTTGATCCAGTTTATAGCAGAGTAAAGCCTTGAAACAACTATCATAACAATATTTAGGATTACCCTATATCAGCAAAGGCTAGAGTCTAGAAATTAATTAACAAATAAATATAATTACAGTAATCCAGACGATACAATAAATTAATTAACTATACAACAAACGAAATATTGACGTACAAATTTTAATCCCTTAGGTTTTAGGTGCTCGAAGAAACCCTATAAACTATTTGTCTATCGAACGAGAGTTTACTATCAGAATACACACCAAGAAATTTAATAATAGTATATTTTAAAAAACGGTTGATTATCCAACAGTGATTTTCAAGGTGTTTTAGGTACTCTGTCAGATATTATCAAATCATCATAAGATATTTATAGTCAAAATGAAAAATATTCTCTGTAAAGGAGATTTCAAACTCGAATTAATAATGCGTATTGTACGTTGCTACCTCTTTATAGTATTTATTTAGGACGTGAAGACTTGGACACATCCTAGCCACCGCAAAACTAATAGAAGATTTAAAATGTGGTGCTGCAGGAGAATTTCAAAGATTTCCTCAACGAAAAGATCCTTCCTTAGACGCATGAAAAAATACAAAGAAATACTCACTTGCGTTAAAAGGGGAAGATTGAAATTATTTAGGCATTTTAGGAATGGAAACGAATATGAAATCTTCCAAGTCATATTGCAGGGGAAGATACAAGGAAAACGAAGTGTAAAATAAAATAAGGAACTCATAGTTGAAGAACCTAAGAGAGTGGTTCCATTTTAGCACTGAGACATTGTTCAGAGCAGCTGCAGACAAAGTTGAAATAAACATTAGGTATGATTGCCAACATCTAAGGTGAAGAAGAACGTTTTAACGTTCCCTTTAGGGAATAATTTTATATTATATACGTCATTCTCTAATAAATACGTTTGAGAATAGACATAGAATAAGCCAGTCCCACGAGTTGATACATTACTCCGGATAAGAGACTTATTTCAAGAATTTACGCCACTTTCCTAAGACAAGGTGGGGATTTTTGTAATGTCGCATTTTCAAATGTAACAAAATGATTGTTGGACAAAGATAGAGCGAGAAGTTAGGAGCTTTTGGAGGTTTTCACACAGGCAATGTGTGATGAGAAGTTGTTGGACGTGATTTTAATGTGGTTGTTGAAATTATGATGCGGTTTGAATGGTGTATGTGATACTCAGGATTTAAGAGTGTGTGTAAGAATGTGATTGCAGAGTGTGAATGTTTCAGCTGAGTATTTTAGTATATATGACAATTATATGATTTAGTATATATGACAATTATATGATATTAGTATATATGACAATTATATGATATGGTGATAAAGAAATGAGATCAATTCGTCACAGGCCTGGCCTAGTGAAAGTGTTTTCTATATCCACAGTGTGGTGGGTTTTAGCATTATTATCTACTTTACGGTTCGTGTTTCAATAAAAATAACGTTAATTAAAAAGATTGGTTTTATAGATAGTAAAAAATAAAGAGGTTATAACTCACATCGAACGACGTTTAGCGATAAAAAAAGCAGATGCGTAAGACTCTCGCGCGGTAGAAATGAAACTCCTTACCTCCTAGGAAAAGTTGATTTTATGCATTGCTTTTTTTCCATTTGTTAACGACATTTTTTTTAGGATTAGGAAATGGTTGTGGAATTTAATTCAAGAAAATCTCTCAAAATAAAATTTAATTTTTTTTAATGAATAATAATAATAATTTTAATAATAATATAATACACTTAATAATATTAATTTTATATTTTTTAATATTAAATATATTAATATTTTTATGTTATTATTAATTATTTTTATTATATTATTTCTATTATATTATATTATTAATAATATATTATTAATGATATTATTATATCATATTATTAATTAATTATAATACAATATAATAATAATATAAAAACATATGTATATTATAATAATTATATATTAAACCAAAATTATATATTAAATAAATAATAAAATAAAATAAAATTATTTAATAGAAAATAAAATTAATAAATGTTAAATATATTAATATAAAAAATAATATATGACAAAAAAATTACTTTTCATTTTTGATAAAAAATAATAGCAATTTTCATAATAAATAATAATTTTAATAATAATTAAATACACTTCATAATATTAAAAAAATAATAATCATTAAAAATATAAATAATTATTAATATTAAAATAATAAATAATAATTTATTAATGAATAAAATATTTAATAATAATATTAAAAATTCAATAATAATTTAGTAAGTAATAATAAAATAATAATATAATACACCGTTTCACTTTTCGTGACGTTCAGGCCAATTTTCCCTACCGCGCCTATAGAAGTTTCACTTCAAAAACAAAGTCAATGGGGCATTAAAACATACTCGTATATATCATAATCGAACCAAACAGTATCAAAATTTGCTGAAAATTCACAACAGTATTTTAGTACCAACTTTGATGCATGGAAGGGAAATGTGAACGTAGACGACGACTGAAAAGAACCAAATGAATGCTGAAAAATTGCAAAACACATAGAAGAATACAAGGGGTGACAATGTATGAGATGGGATACGGAATAAAGTGATAAGGGATGAAGGTGAACTTAAGGCTGGTGTTAATGACAAAGACCACTATGTCATGGCTTGGGCATATAGAAAGACAGAATGAAGAAAGCAAAACCAATTTTCAGAGTAAATATGAGTGGAAGGTGTGGTGAAGGAAGAACATGAAAAGTATGGTTGGATCAATTGTTTGATATTTTGAAAGAAGGAAGAGTAAAAATGCAATCGCAGGATTTATACGAGAAGGTGTATGAATTTAGAAAGTATAGTATTCTCTCTCTTCTCTGTCTTTCACGAGAGAGAAACTGCGTGATGGTGTTTATATATCTAAATATTTCTTATCTTGAAATAAAGATAACTTAGAAACCATAAAACCATTTGAAATTGAGACGAACCAATTCATATTTCAGAACATTACGAGTAGGCTTCAGAACATTGCCAGTGTTTGGAATCGCACACACGTCTCGGGTATTATGAATATTTAATGCTGTCATCCCATCCTTACGTCTTGGAGGCTCCTGAAACACTTGTTACTCCAGAGCAACAGTCTGACAGCATCACTTTCTTATATTCGCTGGAGGGTAATCATAATACTTCAAGAGTTAGAAACCTTATTCCTTCTTTCAGTTACAGAAGCCATGAATAGTGCTATGATATATTGTTACGATTGTTTTTTTGCCTGAATTTATGTTCACTCTGTGAGATGTTTCTTCGGAATGGTTTGAGGTTATTTCGTCTTCATCTATATTTTTTTCGTATACTATCTTTCAATATTTCCGAATTAGTGTTTCGGACACATTAGAGACCGTGACAGGTAGACAATATTGTCTTTGACTTCAGTAATCGAGCTTTCGGATTTTTAATACCTCTGTAGTAAGCATGAAGCTCGTGATTCGTCATTGAACGTATTGGCAACATTACCATTCAGCGCATGCGATTATTGTTGCCAAACGAACTCTTTTGCCAGACTGGTACCTTTTTTGGGTACCATCGGGAAGCGAACAAGAAACTCTAGAGTGGAAGTCAAGAATGTTACCACTAGGCTACGGAAGTCGTTCGTTTGCATCTATTATATTAAAACTGTTTATAGCTATGAACAAAAAAGTTATAGTTTTTTTGCCTCAGTGTATGATATAATAAATAAATAAATGTCAATTAAAAAAACATTTATTGACAACAAAGTAGAAGATAAAAACATTTATTGACAACAAAGTAGAAGATAAACACATTTATTGACAACAAAGTAGAAGATAAAAACATTTATTGACAAGAAAGTAGAAGATAAAAACATTTATTGAGAGCAAAGTAGAAGATAAAAACATTTATTGACAACAAAATAAAAACATTTAATTTACAAAAAAATTATATTTAAAAGGACAATTTATATAGCGTCGTATAGAGAGCCAACTCTCCCCAAGTGCACTTTAATTCGGGATTCGAACCCACAATTATTGATAGATTAAAAATGTTATAAAATACATATTTATACGTTGGGTCTAAGGGTAGGAAGGTGGTGTTTGCGACCATTAGACAAAATACTTTATCGCATCTACATATGTTCAGAAAAACATATTTAGTAAGAAAACTTACCAATGGAAGACGAAGTACAAAGAAAATTGTGTAGATCTTTTGATGTGTGATAGAAACACACATTTTGATGTGTGATGAAACACATTTAGATGTGTGATAGAAACACACACTTTGATGTATGATAGAAACACATTTTGATGTGTGATAGAAACACACATTATGATGTGTAATAGAAACAAACATTTTGATGTGCGATAGAAACACACATTATGATGTGTGATAGAAACACACAATTTGATGTGTGATAGAAACATACATGTTGGTGTGTGATAGAAACACATATTTTTATGTGTGAAAGAAACATTAATTTTGATATGTGATAGAAACGTACATTTTGATGTGTGATAGAAACGTACATTTTGATGTGTGATAGAAACATACATTTTGATAAGATCTCCCGAAAGGGTTATCTATAAGTATTTCCTAAAGCTGTCTACGACACCCACATATCTTACAATAAGAAATAAACCAATCCATGCTGCAGGACCAGCAATGGAAAAAGATCATTTATAATACCCCTTCGTATTGGATTGAATTAATAATGCAATGAAAAGTGTAAATCAATTCTGTAGCACAAGACAATATTTTTATAAAAAAGTTTTTTTCACTTTTCGACTGTACAGATTGGTGATCTGTGGTTTTCGCCTTTATGAAGGTGAAATTTAGGCACCCATCCATAAATCAGTCAACCCTTGGCACAAACATCAATTCGAGTATGAAGACAGACCGCAAGGCCAGCTGTAGTGGCCGCCTTGGCAAGACCCGCTGTCACAGCTGATAAGAAGATGTATCGAACCATGTAACGAAAGGTCGATATTATATCAACTTGGTGGGATCCCGACTGAGTTGCAATCGATCCTCAAACTTTATCTTGTATTGAATTTATTATTTATTAATCTTATTCGCGATGCAAATAAAAACTTAAACACATCACTGCAATTCAGTTCTATATTAGAGAATGCAGAGAAAACTGATCAGCAAAATATTGTCATCGTCGTTGCTGGACCTCGTAGTCGAGGATCCCCTCGCCACTCCAACGTCAATGTTGAACTGCTCTTCCAACAACTTGATTCTAGATGCTCACTTTCTCCCGCAGATGTTACACAGATGTGGACCTTGCTGAGCCGTCTGGTAATACTGACGCATGTTCGCAGTACGCTGTTTCTCACGTCTTGCAGTTTAGATACCGTCAGCCTGAAAACAGATAGCTCTCCACTTTCCACTGTCTTGAGCCACCTCCTTGCAGTATTTAAGTGACCCACACAAAATAACGATACTCACAGACTGTCAAAGCGCTTTTTCTGCCCAACAACCCTTAGCTTACCTATTACTTCCCCATATAAGAAGCGTTTTGGGTGCCTATGATCGCATATCCGGTCCGAGCCTATCACATATCCTAGCCTATCACATATTTTGTTTTCTGCCATACGTTTTTGTTTTTTTCTTTTTTTTTTCTATTTATTCTTTAATCTAGATATGCGGGAGTGTGGGATGGAAGTCCCCTGATGCCCTTGCGGTCGGGCTCGCCCTACATTGGTGGGGTGTATCTCGGCCGGGGGAATGTTTGTGGGATGAGCCCGGACTAGTATAGTGTCTTCTCTCTTGAATGTATTTTTTTTGTCATCTATTTATTTTCTGTGTTTATTTTTTATATATTATATATTCTTGTTCTACGTGTTCAAGGGTGTGGGCTGAAAAACATCTGGTGTCCCCGTGGCTGGGTTCGCCCTATATTGGTGGGGTGTATCTTGGCCGAGGGGATGCTGTTAGATGAGCCCAGACTTTTTGATAGCTTCTGTATTTAATGTATTATCTGCAATTTATGTGTTTTAGAAGTGTTATTTAAATATAATCTGTACATACTATGTTGCTATCAATAAACCTATTATTTATTTATTTATATCCGGTCCTGCGCAATTTTGCTTTTACATCTATATTCTCTAAAGTTTAATAGTGGGAGGTTATGGTCCTGAGACCTTTGTGACATGATCACTCCAATGGATCCAGAGGATACAACGACAGAAATGCTGGTGGATTATTTCGAGACTCTGAATGTGCCTTAAATTGCAAAAAAAATGGTGGATCATCATTAAAACACGAGGAAGAAATTAGTGGTTAAGAAATATACCACATATGCGAATGGTCCTTGAACACAGAACTTTCGTGTACTTGACTCATTTAGTTATTTAATAAATATTTCAAGTTATTTAATGCATTAGCTAAATCCATAAGAGATATTAAAATATATTTTATTTATTTATTTAACACTTTCATTGCAAATACAATCTGGTGAGCTAATTGCCCGGCGTAAATCTTGTTCAACCAACCAGACAAAAGTAAATGAAGCAAGTTACATGGTCGCAAAATACATTCAAATGACTATCCATCCCCACGAAATCCATAAACACATACGTGAGAATGCCCACGAACCATACAAAGACGGACAATCACCCGAACATTATTTTTCACATAAAGTGAGATATCATCAATCAAAGAAAAGGAAGGGATGGTGGAGAGGAAAGGAAAAATCAGGAATGAAACACGTTAAATTACTGACTAGAAATTAAGAGTTTTTTCAGTCGCTTCTTAAAGCATGCCAAGGGCTAAGCGAATCTAACATTGGTTTGTAACTGATTCCAGAGTCTCACCGCATAGACAGGAAAGGACTGAATCGGAAAGCCAATAAACACTCTCTGTTTGAGCACGGCGCAAGTTCATGATCGGAAAGACGCATAATGTTTTCGGTGAGATAAGAGGGGGCGGCGGGACAGTTAATTATGTTATACAAAAAATACAGTATGTGAATTGGGCGTCCATTTCTAACTTTCAACTGGTTCAATGAATTCTGGTATGAAGTTATATGATCGTACTTTCGCAGGCTGAAAATAGATCTTAGAAAACATTTTGAAGACGCTGTAATTTGTTCAGCTGTTCCTCTGTAACATCCAAGTAACATACGTCCGCATAGTCCAGAATAGGAGAGAGCAGAGATTTCACGAGTAAAATTTTGGTTTTAGTAGGCAGGAATCTTTGCAACACTTTAAGGGAATGAAGGCTGAAGAAGATCCTTCGGCTTACCTCATTTATTTGATCTCGCCATGAGAGAGTGTTATCTGTTAGCACTCCTAGGTTTTAAACAGTTTTATGTAATGGTATGATAAAGCCATCGAGTAATATTAGAGAGGGAAAGTCAGTGTTGAATTTACCGAGAAGCTGAGGGCTGCCAATGAGGATCGCTTGAGACTTCGTAGGATTCATGAAAAAGCCGTGCTCCTTAGTCCACTCCACAAATATACGGTAAATTTAAAACTTAAAATATAAAAATGGATGATATAAACCAGACCAGATTTATTAAGAGATATTTAAAAAAATAATATCACATGGTTATCAAAAGCGGCGGCTGGTCCCGAGGTGCGTTGGTGCTCAGCGCTGGTGCGATATTGATACTGTCCGGTTCGAGAAATAATGTGTAAGTGCCCCATTGACTGTGTTACCTATCGCTACATGTTGTTCTGTTCTCTTTTTACTCATCCGTCATCTTGAATAGCACAGTTCTTCAGTTTGCTCATATCAACAATATTTAAAGATGTTAGTTAGCTGGAAAATATCTAGTGTCCTCGCGGCCAGATTTGTCCTATATTGATGGGGCCTATCTCGCCCGGAGGCGTGTTATGAATAGCGACGGCTGGTACCGAGATGCGCTGGTGCGCTGAGCACCAACGCACCTCGAGACGCTGAGCAAATATGAAATATCGCTGTCTCAAGGTTTACTGTATGTCTCTGTCTGCCCTATATGAATTAGCGTTTCCGTCCGGTGCGTATTGGAGATCGCTCCGGTAGTATTGGCAAACTTGGCCGGTCAATTTAAAAGGAATATTTTTTTTAATTTTACTTTAATTTTTTTTAAATTTTCATTTAAATTAAAATACTCGTAATACGAGCATTTGTCAGTATTCTTAAACATATTTAATCTATACAAATATTTAACATTTTTGGTAGTCATGTTTGCGAATATATAATTTAATTATTGCGAATTATTTCTCCGGTTCAGCGCACCAACGCACCTCCAGACCAGCCGCCGCTTTCAAGTTATTTCAGAAAAACGTAAAGCCTGCCAATAATTAAACAGCGTTTAGATGCTGTCCACGGATAATCGAAAGTGTACTAACGTAGAGGAGGCGAAATATATGTGTCACGTTTCGCAAGTTGACACTCTGTTCTCTCGGTCTACCCCGACAGGGAAAGAACGTGATGGTATGTATCTACGTTTAACGTTTTCATGTTCTTCTCATGTTTATATTATATAACTATATCTTTTATAAAAAAAGATATTTTCTAGAAAAAATCTAGTCTAACTATTTGTTTGGATTAAGTATTACGGGTTCGATCTCGAAAGTGTTATGCAATACAATATCACATTTTTTCCTTAAGAATAGATTCAAAAAGAAAGTTCAAGGCAAACACATTCCGTGCCAACACACATTCTCTCCATCAATTCCCAATTAACAGCACGTCACTTATTCTTTTTTTTATTATTTTCCCGCTACAATGGAAAAAATGATAACCCTCCCCCAGAGTACGCAGAAGGGATAATTGGAACAATACTCAACAGCCTCATGATACGCAAGGCTATATCAGGCAACCCCCACAATTCCCTCAACCCTCTGCCCACCAGTATACCCCCACAGGTCACAAAACATGCAGTGATGCACCACTACAGGCTCATCTCAGATTACCCTAGCGATATGGATAGAGGCCAAGCACCAACACAACTGGAGCTCTGCGGCAGAGAATGTACCCGCGCACACACACACTCTGCGCTACGCTACTCTGGGCTGTCTGTCTGTGTGCCCGGAATCGGGGGTTGTGGGAGACCTTTGAGGGTCACAATTTGGGGAGGTTGTCCCGTGTGCCCGAAAACGAACCGAAACTGATCAAAAATTGTATTTTAATTGAATGTTTTTTAAATGCACAATATCAAAATATGTTAAGAACATATAAGTATTTAGGTGTCAACTTTGGTATATGGTAGTAAAACGTGGACATGGAAAAAAACTGAGAGGAGCCGAATAAGTGCCGTAGAAGTGCGTGTATTGAGAAGAATACATACGGTGACAATGCATGGTAGAATACGGATTTTTTTCATTATGAATGTGAACTTATGTGTTGAGTTAAATGAAAAAGAATACGCTGAGATGTTTGGGCATATGTAATGAATGAATATAGAAAACTTAAAAAATTGTACAGTGCAAATTTCAGTGGAAGATCAATGTCAGTATAGTTGGATTACGTGAGTGATATTTTAATAGAAGGAAATCTAGAAAGTCCGAGGAGTCGTAATTGAATGGGAAGCTTTATGGGTGCACAAGATGCTAAGGAAGGGTGTCGCAATAGGAAAGTCTGGCACTCCGTCCTCTATTCCTATCCCGATAAGGAAATGGTGTGATGTAATATGTGTATGTGCAAACAATCCCGCCGTTTCCTTGTTGGGATAGGCTAAGAAGAGAGAGCGCCAAACTTTAGTTGACTTACTTTAATATATTTTTATTCAAAAGAACACGTATCATATAAAAAAATGATCAATTAATATATACGCAAAACAGATCATTGTTAAACAATATCAACGACTAAAATCCCAATTGACATTGTTCATTTAATGCACAGTTAACCTTTCCCTTCCTGTGCTAAAAAAAATCCGCGCATTCCCGTGCTGGGTGTCCAATACACATAAATACACATGTAAAAATGAGCGATTTAAAATCGGAAAAATAAGAATATTCATAGCAAATCGTTTAAATTAATTAAATTTGAAGTCAAAAGTGATAATAATTTAAATTTAATTGCTTAAAACGTGAAAAAACATCGGCCGACGTTCACAAAACGGGCGAAGAGACCACCTCAAACGAATGCCCGCGTGCTACTAAAGCGAGCGAACTAAGATTCTATTTATTGCGTTCCCATATACCGAAGTAGAGTGAGAGAGTGAGACGTGAAAAGCGTCGTTTCCTCACCCATAGCGGTTTTTAGAATAAATATACCTACGTCGTACACTGGCACACATTTGATTGTATTGGTGAATTTATTCCCGATTTTCACAAAATATCTCTGATGTGTCCGATAAGTGCTAATTATTATTAATATTATTTTTTCATTCAATGCGTAAATGTGTTACGGAGGAATACCTAAAATCTGAACCCAGTATTTATTATATTTATAGAGATATTAAAGTTTTTAGAAGTAATGTGTACTTTGTAATTTATTTTTATCAAACACTGTTTATTCCACTTTTTTGTGACGGTATAACCCTACCGGTTTCAAGGCTTTCACCTCATCTTCAGGGGAGCGCAAACAAGACTAAATGCTGTTCGAACTGGTACCGATATACACACTTCAACGGTTGGAGGCTGAGGGGTGAGGGAGGCATGGGACAATTTCGGACAAGAGCGGAGAGATTTTTGGAAAATAACTGTTCAACAGATGTTCGGATCGGTGTACTGACTTAGAAATTTCTAGGGCCTCTAATCTGTCCATGTGTACTAGTTACACATCACAGGGAAGGAAGAGTTAAGTTGTGTTTACTGGTTAGTCCATAAATAAATACCATCACGTCATGATGGGGTAGGCAGAGAGGACAGTACCTCAAACTTTTCTAGCTCGATACACATCTATCGCCTCATTCCCATCCATACAACTCCTATGATTTCTCTAACGTTTATGTTTTCTTCCTTCATAATATCATTATCACTTGATCAAACTATATTTTATTATGTCGTTCCTTACCACTCCTTCCACTCACATTTTTTAGTATACCTTCAATATTTTTTTCTAAGTGCCCAAACTATCTAAGAGTGGTATTCTTCATCTAAGTCAGCACACTAGCCATAAGTTGACATTCATCTCTTATCACTTAATTTCGTATTTTGTTATACATTGTCACCCCATCTATCCTTCTAGAAAAGTGTACACAGTCTTGCATTCGGCATCAGTCACCCCTTCAATTCACATTTGCACTTCATATTAATTTGTTAATATTTTTTCATTCATTCGTTCCAAATTCCCAAACCATCTCCGAATGCTTATTCAAAACACCATATTTAATCTTAGTACAACTTGTCAGTTGTGTTGTCATGTGGCAATCTCTTCCAAACAACCACAAAAAAGATAAAGAGACCTTAAGTGAAAACAAGACAAGAACCCTTGCTAAAAAATCTGGGTTCCAACGGAAATCAAACCCGCAACCTTTGAGTCGGAAGACAAGCGTTTTACTAACTATGTTACGAAAGTCGCATAAATATATACATGGCGAATAAAAAACTATCTTCCGTCAAATCAACCACCATCCCCCTAAATCCTGACAGCGTTGAATGAAATATTTCCACAAATTAATCAATCCCCCTATTATATTCTCAATACCGTTCCTTCTGTTTCATTTATTTTTTTCCAAATGTTTAATTACTTGATCCAACCACACTTTTCTCAGGCGTCCTCTAACACGACTCTTACACATGCTTGCATTGTAATTTTTTTATTTCAGTCTTTTGTGATCATTTATTCAATACGCCCTAATTATTTCGACACACTCTTTTTTGCCCATTTTAACACATCAATGTTCAGCTCAAAATTCATCGCAGCTACACTTCTTCTTCTTCTTCATCTTATTTTAGGCCTGTGGACCTGTTATGGTCCTGCATCATTGTTTTCCTCTTGCGACGTCGACTGCCAGCTGTCTTTCCATCTTTTGGGAGGTCGTCCTGGAGGTCTGCTTGCTTGGGAGATACTGTCCCTGGCCATTCTTACGGCTCATGGTTCCGTCATTCTGGATACGTGTTCATTCCAAAACCTTCTTCTCTGTCGTCCCAATCTGACAATATCTTCAACTTCGCACGTCCTTCGGATTTCTGTGTTACGTACTCTATCACGAAGGGTTTTGCCAGCGATACTCCTGAGTACCTTCATTTCGCTGGTTCGAAGGAGATTTTTGATTCTGACAGTGTCGGCTCTGGACTCTATGCTGTATGTCATTATGGGGCGGACACAGGTCTTGTATATCCTCACCTTGCTTTGGATGTTCATATGCTTGTTTTTCCAGATAGTGTTCTTTATGTTGTTTATATGAAATTATACCTAGCCTTCCCCTCACCCCTCCCGCCTCCAACCGTTGAAGTGTCTATGTCGGTGCCAGTCCGAACAGCATTTAGTCTTGTTTTACGCTCCCCTGAAGATGAGGTGAAAGCCTTGAAACCGGTAGGGTTATACCGTCATAAAAAAGTGGAATAAACAGTGTTTGTTAAAAATAAATTACAAAGTGTTCTTTAAACATCCGGAAATATTTTTAAACATCCGCAGCTACACAATCTTCCTAACCTTACACTCAACATAATATTTTTAATCCATAAAAAATGTGGGCTCGAATCCCAAGAAAAATACATCCTTGAGGAGAATCTGCTGCTATATAAATTATATTTTTGCTTTATTACCTACAAGGGTAATTTCGTTATGAGAATCATCATTGCCTGATAGTAAAACGCTAGACTACCACACGAAATATACAAAATTTCAATCGTATACTGATAGATTTATTGCAGAATGACAGTTCTTACCTGTTAAATAAAACAGAAGGATTTTGTACTTAAATATGAAAATATTTTATTCAATAACTTAAATTCAAGGGACTGGTCTGTTCGCTTTACAAAAGTATTGTCAAGCAGACCTGTCACTTAAATTTAGATTATTGAAAAAATGTTTCAAGCAAGGTTGATAGAGATTGACACATGTTGATAAAGCCAACTAGGTTGTATTGTATACAAAGGAACTAAAGAACCATGAGAAAAAGAGTCATGATTGAGGATGACCAAGAAAAGTATGATTAGACTAAATGAGTAATATTTTCAAAAAAGGAAAGATAAAGAGGAACAGAAGGAACTTTGTAAGGAGATCCGAGGATGTGTAGGAGAAGGCAAAAGAAGTTGTGATAGTGAAGTTAAGTGGTCTGTCATCTCTATCTGCCCCAGCAGGAAAATGGCACGATACTGTGCATGTACGAGTATGTTGAGGAATCGGAATTGCATTCCATCGTGATCATATAATATGTTATGTTGACTGGATGCCAGATGAACATGCAAGATGGAGTTTCTGGAACAACAGTAGTATTGCTTTCGGATTTCTGGATATACAGGGTTCACAATACACCCCCTTGATTGTTCAAATATCAGGACTACATGCTCAGAGCAAGACTTGATGGATGTGAATGACAAAGAGCTGGGATCTTAATTGGCTCCTACTGGAATTCCATACGTAGTATCATTACCAATCGATGGTTCGAACACTATTAATTCAATAAAGGTAAAGGGAGGAAAACAGTTGAAGCAGTCGATCGGAGCGTGGTTGTTATTGCGACAGGAGTTTGAGTACTCGGGCTTGCAAGAGGAATGACTTGTGGAAGAGGTTTGTGTGAGCTCTTGAGTGTAGTGTTTTTTTTGTTGTTTTATATTTTAATATATAAGTATTTTTTTGTTTGTTTTATGTTTGTGTGCGGTATATTGTGTGATGAATATTTTGGTATGTCTAGAGTGATGAAGTGTGAAGAATTTGATTTCGCGTGATGTATATCATACATATGTATTTGAGTGTCACCGTTTGTCAGGTTGATGAGAATGTGGAACGGGGTTTTATATAATCCAAAATCGGAAAGATGTGTCGATTTATTTTTTCATGCGATATGTCCTCGGTGAGATACAGGCAAAAGCCTAGTTTACTCGGGACACGACAAATGAAAGGCAACAGTTCCATTAAAGTTGTGTGTTCAAATTAAATTACCTGTTGTTTTTTTTCGCAAATGATGTATATTTCTTGCCATGTGTAAAATAAATAAATAAAATATTATGAATAAATTTCCCACATATCATCCATCTCAATAAGGCCACTCACATATTGAGGTGCATGGGGTTGCGTGGTAACGCACTGGACTTGCGTGTGGAAGGTCGTCGTTTCAAACCCCGCGCTGTCCTACTCCCCTTGAATGACACAGGTATTTTTCCGCCTAGTATTTAAGGGTATAAGGATACCTATGACTTCGGTCATATCTATTCTCCAAACAAAAAACCATGCTGGTGTGCTCCGATCGTCTTGCTACGGTATGCCATCGGATATTGTACAGCGGTGTGGCCTGTGAGTTTATAATAATAATAATAAATAAATATAGGTTTATTGACAGCAACATAGTATGTACATAATATATTTAAATAACACTTCTTAAACACATAAATTGCATAAAATACATTAAATACAGAAGCTATCAAAAGGTCTGGGCTCATCTAATAACATTCCCTCGGCCAAGATACACCCCACCAATATAGGGCGAACCCAGCCACGGGGACACCAGATGTTTTTCAGCCCACACCCTTGAACACGTAAAACAAGAAGATAAAAAAAAACACAGAAAATAAATAGATGTCAAAAAAAATACATTCAAGAGAGAACACATTAAAAGGTCCGGGCTCATCCCACAAACAATCCCCCGGCCGAGATACACCCCATCAATGTAGGGCGAGCCCGACTGCAAGGGCATCGGGGGACTTCCATCCCACACCCCCGCACATCTACTCGTAGATTAAAGAATAAATAAAAAATAAAAAAAACAGTTTGCTGGTGTGTTACACCTCACTCATTTAAAAGAAAACGTTCGAATGACGAGGGGATCGACCCAGCAACGACGACGAATGAATTAATGTATCTGAAAAAGTTTTTAATATAATGTAAGACATAAACCGAATATGCTAAGTTAGTTAACGGTTCGACTCGCTGAAACAAATCGGTGGTCGCGCGGGAAGGATAAATTCGAGTACATGTCGTTTCAATCAAAACAATACAAAACAACACAATTTTTTTTTTGCTCACCCACGTCAGACGACATCGTCGATACTTGGCCCTCTTTGATCACCGGAAAAATGTGCAAATAATAACGTTAAACCCACTGTTGTATAGTTCAGGAAAAAAGTCAATAAGTCCGTAATAATAATCTATAATTAATATATTTTGTCTTGTAACACTTTTGAAATAGATTCAATAAACTAATTAGATTTTTAATCAGTAACTTGTGATATGCATTAAGTCCTTATTTTGAATATTTATTAACCAACAAATTGTGCACTTTGGATATTAAGTTTTTTACACACAGTAAATTAAAATGTCTTAAAAGTTCACTTGAATATTTGTCAATTAATCAAAATTGTTTTTTTTTTCGTACATCATTTGTTTATAGAAGATTTTCATAAACGAGCATTTTAGTATGTATTTATTTATTAAAATTTACGTATTTTAAATTGTTAAATTAATACTGTTATAATTGTATATATTTTTTTTGGTTATTTTATTTTATTTATGAATATATAACAGTTAAACTTTTTATTAATATTTATAGAATAAATGCTGCCTGTCTGTAGTGATAAGAGTGAAACTCAATTTTTTTAATGCAGTTAACTTGAACTTAAGTTAGATTTTTTATATATTTTAAATAGATTTAGTATTTTAATTTTTTAATATATTGACAATAATGGTGCACTTTTAATGATATATTTAATACAATTTTAAAATACTTATATTTGACAAAAAAAATTACTTATCGCTTAAAGTGCAATAATCTACAGAGATTTTCACTATAATTGTAAATAAAGTTACACTTAAAACGTTGAATACTGTGATAGAGTTAGATTAATGGAATTTTAGTGATTTTGATGTTATTTTTAATGTAAAAAAGCGGTCAAAACACGAGTAGTGGATTGACGCGCACGAATCCACTTATATGTTGGTGTATATATATTCAAGACACGCGGTTTTTACGTTTCCAATTTGTTTTGACAGATAATCCTTGGCGTACGCGACGCGCGTGTTTATCGCACAGTGAATTCGCGAATTCGACAGATCGTACGTTAGATTGACCGGTTTGATTATTTAATATAAATGTTAAATATAATCGAGGCAAAGATGCGATCCAACATTCGCGGACAGCGAGAGACTTTAATGATAAAACAAAAATGTTCGTATCGCAGTCGTCCCGCGCAGGCGCATGCCATACTACGGTATGCGTATAAACCCAAAGTAGTTCGTTCACATTGGGATAAACAGAAGCGGAAGTTACCTTACAATTATTATTAATATTGCAAATTAATGTTCAATTAATGAAATCTTTCATCTGGTCTGGAATCTCAATAAGTATTTCGAAAAATTAGAATTATGACAAAACAAAAAATTAAATGCATTATGCATTTTGATGCATTTATAACATATACTATAATATATGATCGAAAAATTAATGCAATTTTGTTTTTAATTGTCTGACGATTATTTTTACTTGTATTACATTTTATTTTTCTGTTTAATTTGATAAAAAAAAATTAACAAATATTTGTAAAGTTTGGAATAATGACGAAATAGTTTACTGCACTGTGCATTTACATACATATATAAAATGCTATTGAGAAATGTATTTTAATTTGTTTTATCAAACATTGTTTATTCCACCTTTTGTAACGGTATAACACTACCGGTTTCAAGGCTTTCACCTCATCATCAGGGGAACACAAACAAGAGTCTTGTTTCTGCTCCCATGATAATGAGGTGAAAGCCTTGAAACCGGTAGGGTTATACCGTTACAAAAAGTGGAATAAACAATGTTTGATAAAAACATATTAAAATGTTTTTAAACCTCCACAATGTTAATGCCTTAACTATAAATATGTTAATATATGAGAAATTTATGTTATTTTATTTAATAAAAAAAATTTGAAGCATGTAATTGTGCTTTAAAATGATTAATTTCTTTATGAATAATTTTAAAACGTAATAATATTAGGATTATGATGAAAAATAAATAAATAATAAATTTATTGATAGAAATACAGTATATAAATATTATATATATTTTGAAGTTACACATACGAGTATATAAGATATATTAAAACAATATTGATGCATTATGCATTCTGATGCACTTGTATATATGATTGTCAAATAAACAGTTTTTTATTTTTAGTTATTTCACTTTTTTTTTATACCAAATAACTCATCAATTGACCTGTGTAATTTCTGTATATACATAAAGCTTGCCTCTTATCACACGGTCATATGCCTTTTACAAGTCCACAAATGCACAATATATCTTCGTCTTCCTGGCACTGTCCCAACTCATTGCCTAGGTAGGCTGGTGGGGTCGGCTCTTCTCGTTCTCAGGCTGTATGTTCTTCGGTTCTGGGTGCCGCTTTCATCTAGGCCGTTTCTCTGCAGGATTTTGGAGCATTGAGTCATCCAGGAGCACAATATAACATACTTATTTTTATCAGACATTTTCCCACAAGCATACACAAAGATAAAATCTGATCCATGCATCGTTTTCCACTTAAAAAAAATATACTCAGCATCTCACACTTTCTTTTCAGTATTTCTTCTCATTCTTTCTATCATAATTTTTCCGCGCAGTTACTACACTCGGCCAACTAGGCTCTATAATTTCCACATTCCATTCTTGCATCCTTCCTTATATATAACGGAACAATCAATGCACTCATCCAGTCTTTCAGTGTGTAGTTGGATTCAATTGTAACAAAAAATATCGATTCATTATGCATTTTGATGCAGTTGAGAAATTGGTGAAATTTTCAATTTTATTTTTAGTGACGTGATGATTGTTTTTAGTGACGTGATGATTATTTTTAGTGACGTGACGGTTATTTTTAGTGACGTGATGATTGTTTTTAGTGACGTGATGATTATTTTTAGTGACGTGATGATTGTTTTTAGTGACGTGATGATTATTTTTAGTGACGTGATGATAATTTTCATTAGAATTGTAAATTAATTCGTTTTTTTTTTCATTTCACTAGAAATCTCTCAAAAAATAATTATCACAGAAAATGTGAACGCATTTCTATGCATTTGCATTTAAAATCGAGTAATAAAGGTAATTTTTTATTTGGATGATGGTGGAATTATGTGCAATTTGTTTATTTACTATACAAAACGCGCGTGCATTATGTAAATGAATGGACTTGTTATGATTGCATTATTATTACAAAATAATGAAATTTGTAACTTGATATTTAATATACATCAGTTTTAATGATAAAGTTGGTATTTTCACAGAATGTTGGTGCATATGCATTTTGACGCACTAGTTTTTATAATATGAAAATCAATGTACTCGTACATACGAGTATAACGTCGTTTCCTTTTGCTTAAAAATTCTATGAATTATGATTATTCCGAAATATGACATTTTAAATATTGTGTCTTTTGTTTTACATATTTATTTACAAAACATTTAGACCAACTTGATAATCGTTGAGATTCACTTGATAATCGTTGAGATTCACTTGATAATCATTGAGATTCACTTGATAATCGTTGAGAAATTACGAGTAATGCAATTTCAATTTTAAATTAACGTTTCATGTCGGATTTTTCTCCTTGTCTGTTATCATCAGAAGTGTAACCTTTCTTAGAATGTTGACTCCAACTATCCTTTCACTTTTTTGGAAGTCTTCCTATTAAAGGCGAATGACTGTCAGTCAAAATGTCATGCATTATCATAAAGAAACTTTTGTTATTGGTTTTCTTGTGCTGTCCGTATTTTTTATTTGTAATTGCCTCGACACTTTCATCTGTGGTTTCTGTCCTATCTCACAACATCTCTTACTTTACGTATTTCTAAAAAAAATTAGAGTTTCTTACTCTATTTCTTAGTACATTGTTGTGCAATGGTTCTAAAGGGTTTTTTTGTATAAGTGCAACTACTCTAGATTCTGTTCCTTGAGCCATGATTAACCTCACCCATGCTCAATAAATGTTTGACCTTCCTGTCTATTCTAATGTACCTGTTATTCCAGACCACATAGGATACCTGTCTATTCTAATGTACCTGTTATTCCAGACCACATAGGGTACCTGTCTATTCTAATGTACCTGTTATTCCAGACCACATAGGATACCTGTCTATTCTAATAGACTTATTATTCCAGATCACATAAGAGACCTGTCTGTTCTAATGTATCTGTTATTCCAGACCACATAGGAGACATGTCTATTCTAATGTACCTGTTATTCCAGACCATAAAGGAGACTTGTCTATTCTAATGTACTTATTATTCCAGATCACATAAGAGACCTGTCTATTCTAATGTACCTGTTATTCCAGACCACATAGGAGACTTGTCTGTTCTAATGTACCTGTTATTCCAGACCACATAGGAGACCTGTCTATTCTAATGTACTTATTATTCCAGATCACATAAGATACCTGTCTATTATAATGTACCTGTTATTTCAGACCACATAGAAAACCAGTCTATTCTAATGTACTTGTTATTCCAGACCACATTCTAGACCATTTAAGCATCCGAAGACAGCAGAAGCTTTATGTACTTAACCTATTTCTATGTGATCATTGTAACTGAGCAAATTAATACCGAGATATTTTAATACCATCACTTTTTCAATAGGTTTGTCATCAATCAAAAGTTAGCAGCATCATTTTAAGAGTGTTGAACATTTCTGCAGATATGGCTTTATCTCTTGAAAGATGGAACATATGAAACATCTTTAGCACATCATTCTCAGATTCGGCTACGGTTGCTGCAGATGACACAACCTAATTAATTGCTGCAGATGACACAACCTTTAATTATTATATCCACCATATTATTATTGTTATTATCAGTGTCAAGAAATAAAAACAATTTGGAATTAATTTACATTCTGTTACCCTTGACAGGTTATTCAAATAAATAAGTGAGACGAGGACAAATTAGGCAATTGCTGGTGTCTTGTCGGACACCTTACATAAACAATTTTCATTTCAAAAAGTATATTTTTAAACTCGTCTTTTAAATATTATTACAAAACTTAATAAAAAATACAACGGGATTTCTTAAAAATATACCAGTATATCTCATGTAGCCTTAAAGATAAATTATTAAATAAAAATCCGGCAATGACAAAGGCTTCGCTTCCATCCCTTTCACCCCATAGGAGTCAGGTAATCAGAGATGCACACCTTCTCTGTGCTTTGCATCCATAGTGGTAATTTTGTCTTTTTCGAATCCTATGGGATCTTATTAAATATAATTGATGCCATAGAACCGAATAAACCCTGTGCCAGAAAGGTAGGAAAGACGAACTACAAATATATTTTTGTAGATCTTCCGATATCTGACAGTACATCATCATCAGGGTTTTCATGTGGTGTAGTGTGTATAATGTTCATATACAATCATTGATCTTGAAAAAACCTCCCAAAAAGGGATGTTTTCAAGTGATTCCTTAAGATGCTCACGCAACTTCTTTAATACTAAGAGGCAGATCATGCCACGCCACAGAACAAGAAACATTTCAAGTTCAGCAGATGCGGGGAACATGTGCAGATGCGCGGAAGTTCCTAATCAAATGGTCGCAGCCATTAGTTTCCAGTCAACGTATACCTATTTATTTTGTAATATGTTTAATTTATCAATAATAGTGGGTTTTGTTCCCGAATTAGAGCGCCCTTGAATCGTGTCTGCTCTCTAAACGGCGCTATATAAGTAGCCCTTTTATTATTATTATTATATATAATGTATCAGGTTATAGAAAGAGTTCAACACATGGAAAATATTATAGTTATGATAACATTCATTATGTAAATTAAAGTTGCTTATTTATTATGAAAATTACAGTTGCTAATTTATTATGAAAATTACAGTTTTACTTTATTATAAAAATTACAGTTGATAATTTATTATATAAATTAAAGTTGCTAATTTAATGTATACACACATACGAGTATACATATATCATCACACAATTTCCCTATAAGGGTAGGCAGTGATGAAAGATATCCATGACTTTCTACTATGAACAAAGCTCTACCCTCGTCAACATTGTGTTTCATACCTTTTACATTTTCCTCAGTAAAAAATCCTCCTATTTAAAAATTATTTCCTTCCTATCTTTTCTAGCTCTCCATTCCCTTTATATTCCCATATTTCTTTAGTAATATTTTTAATCTGTCAATAATAGTGCATTCCAATCTTGAGAAAAATCACCCTTGAGAATAGTTTGTTCTCTAAACAGCGCTATATAAATTGTCCTTTTATTATTATTGAGTGTTTTTTTTAATTCTTGGATAAAACACACATGGCGTCGCGAACTTGCCTGGGTATTGTGACATTTGAGAAGTGTAATGTATGACATTTATAAAAATGGAGTCGTATACAATACAACAACGCGTTCAAATTGTTGAATTATTTTATGTATTGTAATCTCCGGAAACGGTGATGTTAATTGGCCACCAAAATCATGTGATCTGACACCGTTGGACTATTTTCTCTGGAGTTACGTGAAAAGCCAGATCTATAAGAATGACCCCCGATCAATTCCTGAGCTGAAGGACGAAATTATTCGCGTCATCGATGAGTTAGAACCGCTATTATGCCAAAATGTTATCGAAAATTTTGACAAAAGATGGGACATCAGTGGAACTGCAAGAGGTGGACATTTGGCGGATATTGTTTTTGTGTTTAAATGTCATACTTCAATGACCAATAAAAAGTTTTTTGAAATCAAAGCAAATTGTGTGTTTTATTCAAGAATTTAATTTTAAAAAACGCTCAATTCGAAAGACCCTTTAGTATTATTGTCTTCTTTCCAGATCCAGGTTTTTCCGGCTATAATTTGATGTAATGTTCCGTACTTCTAAGAATCTAATAGTTGAAAACTTTCAAGTCAAAGTGGAGCTTTCAAATATTAAGAATTTGCATCCTTCGTAGAAATTTTGGAGCAACGAGGACGGGAATACGCATTGATAGACGCAGAAACCAGAAACAATCTTAATAAATCTTTCACGATATCACATGGGAGAGAGCTCATACTGCCAAGCTGCATACGAGTACGTTTCCCCGATTCTCCTCAGAATGTTAGCCGAAGGATTGTTGCAGGATAACTAAGAAAAGTCATGCATACAGAATGTTACCCGAAGGATTGTTGCATGATTACTAAGTAAAGTCATGCATACAGAATGTTAGCCAAGGATTGTTGCAGGATAACTAAGGAAAGTCATGCATACAGAATGTAAGCCGAAAGATTGTTGCAGGATAACTAAGAAAAGTCATGCATGCAGAATGTAAGCCGAAGGATTGTTGCAGCATAACTAAGTAAAGTCATGCATACTGAATGTTAGCCGAAGGATTGCTGCAGGATAACTAAGAAAAGTCATGCATACAGAATGTTATCCTTAGGATTGCTGCAGGATAACTAAGAAAAGTCATGCATACAGAATGTTAGCCGAAGGATTGCTGCAGGATAACTAAAAAAAGTCCCGCATACAGAATGTTAGCCGAAGGATTGTTGCAGGATAACTAAGTAAAGTTACGCAAACAGAATGTTAGCCGAAGGATTGTTGCAGGATAGCTAAGAAAAGTCATGCATACTTAAAGTCATGCATACATATTGTTCATGCATACATACATAACATCACATCACATATCTATTGGGAAAGGTAGAAAGGACAGATCTCCACCCATTCATATTCACACAGATAGCCTATATTTAATTCAGATTCATATATGCTTTTATATATCTTAATTGAAAGCAAATTAGGTGACTGGTACAAATATGATGACAGCTTTACGAAGAAAGGCAGGAGACAAAGATGGAGGAAAGAGCCATGTGCTTTTACAGTCATGGAAGCTTTATTGGCAAATTCGTTAGCTTCAATCTTGTCTCTTTACCGTTTTGTAATTTTCACGGACTTCTGAATCAATCCTTAGAGCACATTCTGTGGTACTGCGATGATAATCAAGGCAATTATTTCCTCTCAGCCTTACATTGGTTTCTCTTCGAACCGATTAGCTACTCCAATTTAGTAGCGTCAATGGATAACTTTGCTACATTCGAAATTTTGACTTTGCTACATTCGAAGCACTGACAACTTGAGAGTCTGCTTGAACTCCAGACCTTTAAGCCGATTCATAACATATTTTGCCCAAAGGCAATGTGCCTATTTGGCTCCCATGACATACAAGGGGGTGCCAAATTCAATAAAGGTAAAGGGAGGAAAACAATTTAGGCAGTCGATCGGAGCGTGGTTGTTATTGCGACAGGAGTTCGAGTACTTGGGCTTGCAAGAGGAATGACTTGTGAAAGAGGTTTGTGTGAGCTCTTGAGTGTGGTGTTTTTTGTTATTTTATATTTATATTTTTACATATATGATATACGTTTTTTTTTTTTGCTTTATGATTGTGTGCGGTATATTGCGGGATGAATGATTTGGTCTGTCTGGAGCAATGACGTGTGAGGAGTTTGATTTCGCGTGATGTATACATGTGTAATTGAGGGTCACTGTTTGTCAGGTTGATGAGAATGTGCAACGGGGTTTTATATAATCCAAAATCGGAAAGAAGTATCTTTTTTATTTTTTCACACTATATGTCCTCACTGAGATACAGGCAAAAGCCTAGTTTACTGGGGACACGACAAATGCAACAAACCCAGTTCCATTAAAATTGTGTGTCCGAATTAAATTACCTGTTGTTTTTTTTTCGCAAATTAGGTATATTTCTTGTCATGTATAAATAAATGAAATAAATAAATGTCAGGAATGTAAAACAAAGAAATTTACTGCCTTGCGAGTCATTTTCCTTCTTCCGTGATGTCAGGCCTTAAGTCCGTCGTCACTACTATTATTTTCACACTCAAGTGTGTCACCACCGAGGAAGGAATCCCTTTGGGCAGTTCCTACTTCGTCACTACATGACTTCTCGCTCATAAAAAGCAAAGAACATTTAGATTTTCTAACGTAGATCGCGCTGAATGGTGACTTATTACGTCTCCCATAACAGAGTGGGTAGTGGTGAAATTGAACTAAACTGCTTAAAAATTCAGTTTAAAAATAATTTGATTTGTTCACGTACTTAAGTAGTCTAAGTTTGTTCAATCAATCAATTTACAAACTCTCCTCCTGGTACAAGCGACAACATCAAGTGTTCTAATGCGGTGATCAAGCAACCAACTTTTCCAACATCTCGACAATCACCAGGCTACACAGCGTGGGGCATTAGTGTGGACACTCGATAGACCCATTTAAACTCTCCTATAACCCATATAAAATGTTTTCTTGATTAGTTTGCCTGACTCAAGAATTTCAGTCAATGTGTCGCTGTAATTTTTCGGATAGCTCAATTTTAATAACAAACCAGCTGAAATGTCTGAAAATCAAGAGATGTAAATTGGCTAACTAAAAGCTTTTTATAGCTTTTTCAGCAGTTTTTATTCTCAAGCTGAAAGGTTGAAAATAAAAACTGCTGAAAAGTCTATAAGAATAAATGTTTGTTTTAAAGTTTTGGTAGCCCGGAAATTCTGAATTGCTTAACAACTCCATCAAAAGTTGAGAGAACTGACGCCATGGTTCATTTTCATCTTCAAGAAGAATAGTAACTTTGTTCTGTGATATTTTAATGTTTTTTCAGAACTTAAGACATTTTTCGACTTTAGATACAATTTTAACAGGTTTGAAAATCATCTATGATAATTATCTTACAAACATACCTTCATGCCATTTTTCTGTAGGGACAGGCAGAGAGATTAAAGCGACATACTTTCATATCTCAACACACACCCTTCGCTTGTTCTATATTAATAAACTTGTTCATACATCCCTTACAATTTTTCTGACTTTTTAAGTTACCTTCTTTCAAAATATCATTCACTTGTTCCAACCATACTTTCCTTGGTCTTCCTCTACTGCGCCTTCCACTCACATTTACAATATATATTTATTTTGCTAGCCTTTCTTCATTTATTCGTTCTACGTATCCAAACACATATCAAAGTGCACTTCTTCATCTTTCTCAACACGTAATTTAAATTCACATTTATTCCTAATCCCTTCATTCCGTATTCTGCCATACATTGATACCCCATATATTCTTCCGTTCAGGGTTAGTCTTTCGTATCTCGTAATAATCTAAATATAAGCCATAATATCAGAAGCAGAAACACAGATATCAAATCAATTAATAGCTAGCTGAATATTAATTATTGGCTTGCCAGTTGCGAATCTGCTTTCAAATATAATTTCAACCGAATTTATTTAGTAGCGCTTATGACCAGCCATTTGATTAACTAAAAAATAAGCCAATGAAGTGATAACAAATAATGGTAACATCACTTTATAAGTCGCCTATTTGATGTCGGTGTTGAAAATATTGTCGACGATTTTCATAACATAGTTGTACAATAGTCCTCCAGCCTGAGGAGCGTCGATTCGATTCCATTGGTACTCAATTCTTCGAAAAACAGTTCAAGTATGGTATTCACTGAAGGCCTCTTTAACGTCATTCTGGTTGTTTGGGAAAGATTAATACAAACTTGTTGTACTGTAAACAACGGAAGTGAAATTTAAGTCAAAAAAAAATATTGTACTGTTTACTGTATAAATTTTATACAAAATTGTTTAAAAATGCGTTAAACATTGAAATATTTCTGGCAACTAAATAACTACATGTAAATCACTTCCAACCGATCTGGCAAATAAATACATTAAAAACTTGATTCTTATCTAATCCGATCCTGCGTTGCGTCTACAACAAACATCCATCATCTATCACTATAATAAATGTGCTGGTCCTCTCATCCCACCGCCGGGCATAGCACACCCTCACCAAGGTACATCTGACAGGGCCACGACCATCTATTCTCGGCCCTTTTTATTTATATCATCGTGGGTTTAAGCATTGTGTATATTTTAAGTTAAGGGTAGATACTAGTTTTTGTTAATATTCCTCCTAGAAAAAAATAACTAATAAGTCTAGTTAACTTCGTGGCCAAGTTGGTAAAACACTTGACTTGCACCCGGGAGGTAAAGGGTCTATTCCCGGTATATTATATTGTATTGTATTATGGTTTTGTTGTATACCGTACAACTTGGCGGGTTTATAACGATGGTATGTGTCAACCTATTCTTACTAAGAAGAAATATGTAAAAAAGACTTTGAGTGAAAACCATACTGGAAACCGTTTTTTATGTGTTCCTACGGGGATCGAACCCGCAACTCCCGAGTCAAAAGACAAACGTCTTACCACCTAGGGTATGGGTGTCATCTGAAAGAACGTCGTCAGATGGTATCTGAAAGAAAAAAAGTGATCCCAGTGTGACAAATTCATTAATCTGCAATCTCTGCTGACAAGCATTAGATGTACGACAGTGTTGTAACCTCATACCCAGAATAGATTTGTCAACATGTGTGATGACAAGTGCTTCTCGAAAGTTTCATTAAAGAGACTGAAGACAATGTTGTCTCCTTGCCACGCTCTTTGATTTGTCCGAGTCTTAAATTTTGATTTGTTGAAGGGTATCATAAGAATCAATGAAGGCATTTTAATTGATTTAGTATGATATATAAATATTTTATTTATACTCGTAGCTAAGGCATTAACATTGTGGAGGTTTCAAAACATTGTAATTTGTTTTATCAAACACTGTTTATTCCATTTTTTTGTAACGGTATAACCCTACCGGTTTCAAGGCTTACATTGCCGATGCCAAATTCTTACATATCAGTAGTAACGGAAATAAATTGAACAGATTAGAAGCCCTAGAAATTTCTAAGTCAGTGCATCGAGGTGAACATCTGGCAAACACATACATCCCAAGAATCTCTCCGCTGCTTGCCAAGATTGTCTTATCCCTCCCTTCAACCCCAGTCCTCAACCCGAATGTTAACCGTTATAAGCGTGTCTCTCGGTACCAGTACAAACAGAATTCTGTCTTGTTTGTGCTCCCCTGATGATGAGGAGAAAGCCTTGAAACCGTTAGGGTTATACCGTTACAAAAAAGTGGAATAAACGGTGTTTGATAAATCAAATTATAATGTAAATATTTTATTGTGAAAGAATTAGCACTATTTTAAATTTAAGTAAATACACTCAAATGGTCTGAGAATGAGTGTTGAGAAATCCGAAACCATGGTAATAGAAAAGTGTGAAAAGAAAAGTAAAAACGAGATATGGGTGAGTAATGAATGAGAGATTGGATCAAGTTGAAGAATTTTCCTATTTTGGCAGAACTTGCTCAAATAATTTAGATTTACTAGAGATATCTAACGGCGTATAGCGATAGAAAGTCAATGGGGTACTAAAACATATATGTTATATACTCAAAAAGAATAAAATAAAAAATCTGTCAAGATAATAACAATATTTTAGTACAAATTTTGACTTATTGGAGTGGTACGTGAATGTGGAACAACGTCTAAAAAGAGCTGAATAAATAATGAAGCTGATAAATGCTATGATATACGTGCACTTAGAAGAATCCATAGAGTGACAATGTATGACAAAACACGAATTGAAATGATTAGGGATGAATGTAAGGTGTGTTATGTGTTAAATATTATAAACAAGAGCACACTGAGATTGTTTGGGTATGTGGAACGAATTTGTGAAAAAGTTTTGAAAATTACATTCATGCATATGTAACGCCGTCTCCATGTCGGGGTAGGTTGAGTGGATAGAACGCAATAATTTGTTGTTTCAGCACACATCCTTAGGTTTTCCACACCCATACAGCTTTCCATACAACCTCTACGATTTTTCTGACTTTCTGTGTTTCCTTCTTTCAGAATTTCACCCAACCATACTAGGTTTGATCTTTCTCTCACAAACTTTCCACTCATATCTGTACCGCAAATCTTTGTTCATTCATACATGCCCAGACTATATCGAATGCTTCCAGTCGGTTCATCCTACCAACATGGACCCTCAAAGTTGGTAGTATGAACCGACTGGAAGCATTCGAAATGTGGATGCACCGGAGAATGCTACGGATGCCCTGGACGGATATGGTCAGCAACACGAGGGTTCTTCAAAGAGCCAAAATTGACAGAGAGTTGCTGACTATAGTTCGGAAATTCTAGAATGAAAGTCCTGTGATAGCTCACAAATTGGCCCCAATACAACCTTATGTAATGTATTTACCTAAATAACTTGATATTTATTAGAATTGAGGCTTATATTAAAGTTTATAAAATAATTAAAGTTACAGAACATCGTTACAAGGTTGTATTGGGCCAAATTTGTGAGATGTCACAGGACTTATCCTAGAATTTCCAAACTGTTGTATAATATTGAAATCCGAAAGATGTCGTGCTTGGGGCATGTGTTAAGAGGAGCAAAGTACAAATTATTGCACCTGATCATCCAAGGCAAAATAGAAGGCCGAAGAAGTGTTGGCAGGAGGCAAATCTCCTGGCTCCGCAATATACGTGATTGGATTGGCATAAGGGGCGTTGGGGATCTTTTTCGGGCTGCCGGGTACAAAGATGTATACTTTCAGGTGATATTCAATGTTGGGGGGACCTGACATAACACTGGGAAGAAGAATAAATGAAGGTAATGTCACAGTTCCATGATATACACATATTTCAAAGCATGGTTGATTATCCGATCGAATCACATGTTGCTCCTTTAAGAATTAATAAATTAAGGTAATGTCACAGTTCCATGATACTCGTATACACATATTTCAAAGCATGATTGAGTATCCGATCGAATCACATGTCACTCCTTGAATAATGATTAAATTAAGGTAATGTCACAGTTCCATGATATACACATATTTCAAAGCATTGTTGATTCTCCGATCGAATCACATGTCGCTCCTTTAAGACTGAATAAATTAAGGTAATGTCACAGTTCCATGATATATGAGAACACATATTTCAAAGCATGGTTGATTCTCCAATCGAATCATATGTCACTACTTGAAGAATGATTAAATGAAGGTAATGTCACAGTTCCATGATATACACATATTTCAAAGCATTGTTGATTCTCCGATCGAATCACATGTCGCTCCTTTAAGACTGAATAAATTAAGGTAATGTCACAGTTCCATGATATATGATACGCATATTTCAAAGCATGGTTGATTACCCAATCGAATCATATGTCACTACTTGAAGAATGATTAAATGAAGGTAATGTCACAGTTCCATGATGTACACATATTTCAAATCATTGTTGATTATCCGATCGAATCACATGTCCCTCCTTCGAGACTGAATCAATTAAGGTAATGTCACAGTTCCATAATATATGATACACATATTTCAAAGCATGGTTGATTCTCCGATCGAATCATATGTCACTCCTTTAAGAATGAATAAATGAAGGTACTGCGTGCTCATCCATATGTCACTGGTGTGATTGCTTAAAACAGTTGGGAGGGAGATCTCCCACTCAGACGCCAAACCCCCAAACCCCTGCCCAACGAACCTCTGCAGGCTCGCTTGGCTGCCCGCACGTTTAAAGGACAAGTTCACGCTACGTTTGGGGTTACGCTATTATAAGCCAAAAATAAATAATAAAATAATCACATATAATCCTGAGTATTATCCGAATTATCCCGTACCCAGATTGGGTTATGACTATACTGCAGTCTTGGACGTTTTTGGTGACAGTCTTTAAAAATTCTCTTAGAGAACGTTTATGTTTGTCTAGGCCATAAATTTGATGCCATGTAAATATTGTTTTGTGTATTGGAGTGAATTAATTATGTGTACGTATTTTTTTTTTCTTTTTATTTTTAAATTAGGGAATTTTATTTTTCGTATATGATTCATGTAAAAGTTAATAATTTTTTATAAAAGTTATATTTTTGTATAAGTTGAATCAATGTTAGACTCGCTCCATCTTTGACATGTTTTAAGAAGCGACTGAAAAACTCTTAATTTCAAGTCAGTAATATAATCCATAAACTTCCTGCTCGGTATCCCACGGCGGAGCTTTTCAGAGAGTATCAGGTCCTGAACATAGCCAATTTACATCTCAAATCCATTCTCTGGCACTACCATCGAGAGGAGGGGAAGATGCAAACTCACCAGACACACGTGACACGCATGGCAACTAATGAAATGTTCACCATCCCTAGAGTTAAAACCTCTTTTGCCCAAAGGCAATATGCTTATTTGGCTCCCATTACATACAATGGCGTGCCGATTTCAATAAAAGTAAAGGTAGGAAAACCATTTAGACAGTCGATCGGAGCGTGGTTGTTATTGCGACAGGATTTTGAGTACTTGGGCTTTCAGGATGAATGACGAGTGGAAAGGATTTATGTGAGCTCGTGAGTGTGGGTCTCTTCTTGTTGTTTTAATTTTGGTTGTTTTTGTATTTGTGTTTCTGTGTGGTTTTCTTTTTTTTTTTTTTGTTTTGAATTTGTTTTGAGTTTTATTCTTATGATTGTGTGCGGTATAGTGTGGGATGAATATTTTTGGTCTTTCTGGAGTGATGATGTGTGAGGAGTTGAGTTTCGCAAGATGTTTCCAGTTGTAGTTGAGTGTCACTGTTTGTCAGGTTGATGAGAGCGTGCAACGGGGTTTTTTTGTGTTATCAAACATCGGAAAGAAGTATCGATTTATTTTTTCATGCTAAATATCCTCAGTGAGATACAGGCAAAAGCCTAGTTTACTGGGGATACGACAAATGAAAGGCAAAAAAAACCAGATCCATTAAAATTATATGTCCAAATCAAATTACCTGTTGTTTTTTCTCAAATTGTGTATATTTCTTGTCATGTGTAATAATAATAAATAAATAAAATATAACGTGTTGTATTACCGATTTATCATCCCTCTCCATCATCCCTTCCTTTTCCTTTAATTGATGATATCTCAGTTTTTCTTTTACTATTGTTATATTGTTCATAAACTTTGTAAAAGTAAATAATCATTTGAATATTTTTTATGAATATTTGAATGTAACATGCTTCATTTACTTTAGTCTGGTTGGTTGGAAGAGATGTCAAATAATTTAAAAAAATATTTCTATTCATGTGCACTCAAAATTCTAATTTGAGTATAATCGTTGTAATATGAGTGTCATTATTGTAAACTAATTTGAGCATCATTATTGTTAACTAATTTGAGTATCATTATTTTAAACTAATTTGAGTATCATTATTGTTAACTAATTTGAGTATCATTATTTTAAACTAATTTGAGTATCATTATTGTAAACTAATTTGAGTGTCATTATTGTTAACTAGTTTGAGTATCATTATTTTAAACTAATTTGAGTATCATTATTGTTAACTAATTTGAGTATCATTATTTTAAACTAATTTGAATATAATTATTGTAAACTAATTTGAGTATCACTATTGTTAACTAATTTGAGTATCATTATTGTATACTAATTTGAGTATCATTATTGCACTAATTTGTGTATCAATATTGTAAACTAATTTGAGTAACATTATTGTAAACTAATTTGAGTTTCATTATTGAAAATAATTTGAGTATCATTATTGTAATCTAATTTGAGTATCATTTTTTTCTACTAATTTGAGTATCATTATGGTAAACTAATTTGAGTATCATTATTGTAATCTAATTTGAGTATCATTATTGTAATCTAATTTGAGTATCATTTTTTTCTACTAATTTGAGTATCATTATTGTAAACTAATTTGAGTATCATTATTGTAAATTAATTTGAGTATCATTATTGTAATCTAATTTGAGTATCATTTTTTTCTACTAATTTGAGTATCATTATTGTAAACTAATTTGAGTATCATTATTGTAATCTAATTTGAGTATCATTTTTTTCTACTAATTTGAGTATCATTATTGTAAACTAATTTGAGTATCATTATTGTAAATTAATTTGAATATCATTATTGTAAACTTTTTTGATAGTCGATAAAAGACCGTACATTATAATAAAATAATAAAAAAAGAAAAAAAAACAATACATTTATTTCATTGAAACCTCAATTCCCAAATGAAATATTTTGTCCTTAATACATAACTACATAACATTACGCCATTTGCCCGTCAGGGTAGACAAAGAAGACAGAGCGCCAAGATTTCCTAACTCGACAAACATCCTTAGTCTCTTCCACGTTCATACGCCTTCTTATACAATCTCTCAGATTTCTCAGAGTCTTCCTCCTTCTTCGTTTTCTCCTTTCTTAACATCATTCACTTGATCCATCCATACTTTTCGTGGTTTTTCTCTCATTCTTCCAGTCACATCTGCACTGCATATCTGTTTTGTTAGTCTTTCTTCATTCATTAGTTTTACAAGCCCAAACCATCTCGACATTATCTTGTGGGAACCACGGTCGTCGCTGAATATTGTCAACACATGCGGTCAACGACCGACGAAACGACCTTTGGATATGTCCAAAGGTCGCATACCAAAACATTGACGCGGCCGGATATCGCGCTAGTCCCATAAACAAATTGTTTACCCACAATACTATTTACGATGCATTCCACAGTAGAAAGAGAACGCATCACGCTGTCTCGCCGTTTCCGCAAATAAATTGTTTACCCACAATACTATTTGCGATGTCTGCAATACTTCAATTAACCATTTCTGCACGCACAGAAGCGAGATAAAAATATATCGCGGGCGCACTCCCGCGCCCATTCTGAAATGTATAAATACCCACTTACCGATAAATAAAACATTCATTCACTCTCTCTTTCCGCATTGCTAATTGACGTATTTTATTTAAATACCAAACAATCAAAATCATCAACTCGTCCCATTACAAACATTCTGCTAAACTCTTATTCATCTTACTTAACACATCAGCCTTAAGTTCATATTCATCCCCTATCACCTCCTTTCGTATTCTGTCATACATTGTCACTCAACACATTCTTCTCAATGCACGCATCTCTACAGCAATTGTTCAGCTTCTCAGTCTTTTCCGCGTCCTCGTTTCACTCCCATGCATCAAAGTTGGCACCAAAATACTATTGTGGACTACATCTTAGCAGATTTTGATATTGTCCTGTTCGAATATATATGTTTTAGTGCCCTATTGACTTTGTTTCATTACGCTACACGCGGTTCTATATCCCTCTTAATCCTTCCATCTAATGAGAATTTATCTTCTGTAGATATATTGTAGGACTTATTCCAGCTTAGTTCCATCCACCTGGATTGATGTGACACCAGCAAAGCCACTCTGTAGTTCCTGAAGACATGTAGTAATAAAGTAGTATATCGTCTGTAAATATAAAATGGATCAGATGTGAACCATTGACGCAGATTCCAAAATTTTCCATTTCGAGTTTCTTAAACACGCCTTTCAGGGTAGCGTTGAATAATTTTTATCCGATGTCATCCCCTGGCGGACTTTCTTACTTACTGAAAATGTATATGTAGCCTTTGCCTTTTTCTTGATATTGAACGGAATAGAAATAGAAAAAGACGTAAACTGAGAAGAGAATTTAGTAGAAATTTTAGTGAGAGAAAGGTATGAAATAGTCGTATGTACTAGACATAGATAAAACGTCTACGACAAGATGCATGGGCATGGAAAAGGCAATAAAGAGTAAAGGGTGTGACGTCCTTCGTGATTTTGTTTGTAAGACACCTTTCTTCCAAACTGGGAGTTGCGCGATCGCTCCCCGCTGATATTTTTTTTCCTTTAAAAATTATTTTAATCTGGTTTTTACTAAAGGCCTGTTTTACACATTTCTGGTTGGTTAATAATTAAAGGACAATTTATATAGCGCCCTTTAGAGAGCGAACCCTCGTGAAGAGCGCTCTAATTCGGTAATCTCACTATTGTTGAAAAATTTAAAATATATTGTTATATAAACACAATTTAATTTAATTTAATATAACTATTATTTATATGTTGTTTATAGTTAAGACATTACCGTTGTGGAGGTTTAAAGACATTGTAATTTATTTTTATCAAACACTGTTTATTCCACTTTTTTGTGACGGTATAATCCTACCGGTTTCAAGGCTTTCACCTAATCTTCAAGGCGCACCTAATCTTCAGGGAGCGCAAACAAGACTTGTTTGCGCTCCCCTGAAGATGAGGTGAAAGCCTTGAAATCGGTAGGGTTATACCGTCACAAAAAAGTGGAATAAACAGTGCTTGATAAAAATAAATTACAATATCTATTATTTACTTTAAAACTCAAATTTAAAAAAAATCAGCAACAATAGCGCCCAAACGGAACGAAAGACTTCCAAACGTTTGAAAGAGATTGCCATATGGCTTAAAAACCCGTCAGTTTTACTTTACAAAATACAACAAAAGTGTAGTACTGTACAAGGTCTGTCTTATGGAAAAAAGAGATACCCAGAACACGCGTTTTTTTTTAAAGAAATTTTAAGTTCCAAAAAATAAAAACTGAAACCTTTTGGAGAAGGGAAAACCGAAATTGGAGCGACAATAAATGTTCACCCCAATCGTAGGAAAATAAAACTTATTTCCCCCGATCCAGCCCTGTCACTTAGAGTTCAGGGCCGGACGGGAGTGATGCGCCCATTACTCTGCCGTCCACTGTCCCGTGACGATGAAACTTTTTTAATGTTCAAAATAAATTTAAAAAAAAACACCCTTATGCAGTTAGAAATTGGAAATACAAATTCCCAAAACAAAAGATTATATTGTAAACTTGGTTTAGGATTTGAAACTTTCATTGTTTACTATAAAACCTAGTGGAGTTATTGCTAATCTACAATAAAAAAACTCGGACCGTTTTTTTTTTCTTTTTACACTTGTGAATTAATTTACTTTCATAAAGCTCACTTACACAATGTAATTGTGTAAGTAACACTGTTGTGAATTTATTTACTTTCATAAAGCTTACTTACACAATTTAATTGTGTGAATCACAAATGTGTTACTTACACAATGTAATTGTGTAAGTAACACAGTTGTGAATTTATTTACTTTCATAAAGCTTACTTACAAAATGTAATTGTGTAAGTAACACAGTTGTGAATTTATTTACTTTCATAAAGCTTACTTACACAATTACATTGTTTACAATTACAATTAAATTGTGTAAGTAAGCTTTATGGAAGTAAATAAATTCGCAGCTGTAAGAAACTTTAACCCATAACTTTTACATACAAAACTTAAGAGAAATTGTACAGCAACGAGAAAAATATACATACAAAACTTAGTGATATTGTTTATTGGTAAAGCATTAACATTGTGGAGGCTTAAAGACATTGTAATTTGTTTTATCAAACACTGTTTATTCCACTTTTTGAACGTTATAAACCTACCTGTTTCAAGGTATGTTGCTATGTAAACCTTATCACCAGGGAGCACAAACAAGACTGGTTTCAAGGCTTTCACCTCACCATCAGGGGAGCACAAACAAGGGTTATACCGTTCAAAAAGTAGAATAAACAGTGTTTGATAAAACAAATTATAAAACTTAGATATAATTTATATACAGCAGAATGAAAATACAAATTAGTAGACGCGATCGTTTCTTCCATTTAGTATATGCAACTCTTAGCTGCAGCCATCTTGTAATTTACTCTTAAATAGATAAATTGAAGCCTGTAGACATTCATAATATCGCGCGATTTTCCTATCGGATTTGGCAGAAATAACTTTCCTATCTCGACACATAATTTGCATCTTCGACATCCACACATATTCTTACACAACTTTTACAATTTCTCTGGCTTTATTACATTTTTTTCATTCAATATATCATTTGCTTGATCCAACCACAATTTCCTTGGTTTTCCACAACCATATCTCCCACTTGCCTCACTCACATTTGCACTATATATAGTATGTTATTTGTTATGTTAGTTTTTCATCATTCTGTCGTTCTTCATACCCGGACCATTTATGTCGTTCTTCATACCCGGACCATTTATGTCGTTCTTCATACCCGAACCATTACTGTTGTTCTTCATACCCGGACAATTTATGTCGTTATTCATACCCGGACCATTTATGTCGTTCTTCATACCCGGACCATTTATGTCTTTCTTCATACCCGGACCATTTATGTCGTTCTTCATACCCGGACCATTTGTGTCGTTCTTCATACCCGGACCATTTATGTCGTTCTTCATACCCGGACCATTTATGTCGTTCTTCATACCCGGACCATTTCAAAGTGATCTTTTTCATCTTAGTCAGCACATCAATCAGCTTTCAATTCGCATTTATCTCTTATCAATTCAATTCGTATTGTGTCAAGTCTGTAACACTTTAAATAAAAATTTAGTCTTGCAGAAATTATCAGAAACTTACGTTTCAGGGTAATTTTTAACAATAAGAGGATTTGAACCCAATTCCGTTATGAAACTGGAAATCTTTGTTAATGTTCAATTTGACTGAAACTAATCTTAGAACAAAGAATATATCTTATTGACAGAAAACTTTATATAAACTTTATATAAAACTTATATAAACTTTATATAAACTTATATAAACTTTATATAAACTTCACATAAACAACCAAATTTACATATTTACATAGCAACAGGCTAATGTCTGAATCGTCATGCCAGTTCTTCATCTGAGGAGGTTCTCTTTTGATCGATCTACTTCGATGCCTAGGCAATGTTCTACCGACAGACACGTGGATGGCTGCATCTATGATCACATTCTTTCAGTTTTAGCTCTCCAAGAATCAACACACTCACTATCCGAAAAGCCTTCACAGGGGTTGTTGGTTGTCGTTAAACTCCTGTGTAGCCTCAGTTTTATTTATTTAGATAAATTTTCGTAATGTTACGTAATGTGACGTGACTTTTAGTAATAATTCGTTAGGCTATGTAATATTATTTTGTTCCGTAAAATTGATAAGTTTAGTGATGTTTGGTTATATTATATGACTTTTTGTGTGATGTGTTATCGGCTGATGTGTTAAGATGAAATAGTTATGTTATTTAGAACTCATGAAAGAAAAAAGATGTCGGTATACAGTCATGTGACTACAATTCATCTGCTCAGCCAATTCTACGGTGGTTTGAAGGGGACCTTCATGAATAATATGGTTTAAGCGGTTCTCATCGAAGTCCACAGGTCGTCCGGAACATTCCATGTCTGAAACGCAAAAACCATTGACGAGCTGTTCTTTCATTCATAGCATCTTCACCGTACACTTCGCAAATATCGCGAGCAGCTTTATTCCTTCGATTGAACGCGAACAGAAGGAGGTGTCGAAAATGCTCACTTTCGTCTACTCGACATTCCATTTTGAAGGCTTGTAATCAAATAAAATAATATGTGTAACGTAAAAGCAAACACAATATATTGTAGAGCAAAAAAAATTATTTCGAATGACGTATTCGTATAACCTTTAACATTTTGTTTTACTTTTGGTGCTCATTATTAAATTTGGAAAAAACGGACACAACTTATGTTAACACCCAATAGAATAAGCAAAGGATGTGTGGCGATATAGGAAAGTCTGGCAACTTGTAATATCTGCCTACCCCATCATGGAAATGGCGTGATGGTTCGTATGTATTAATTTAATCCAATCAAGAATACAATATTTGAGAAAGAAAAAAAACTTTCTCGAGGCTAACGAGAATTTGAAATTAAATTGCACGTTAAAAAAATGCTTAAAAAATGCAATAACCAATAAGAAGGTCCCTCTTGAACTTAGCAACATCAACATTTTAAATATCTACTAATCAACATATGTAGTGTGTTACCTAATTATTACCCAATTGTTATATTTTCGCGATTGTTGAATAACAACGCGCAACTAACTGTCGATAGCAAATTGCTATTGACGCATTTGGACTCTAAAAAGATGTATAATTTTTTTTTAAAACTAAAGTAATTTTAAAGCCCGCTACCCCTGGTTAATGAGTAAAAATAAATAAAACAATCCCTTACTCCACGAGAAAAAAAGGGATTTTCTCTTGTATAAACAGTCGAAACAAGGTCACGATTTCAAAAACGACAATCAAAATAAAGGGAACCACCCGCTCATCTCCCCCATTTCCTTATCAACACCCTCTCCCCCAAAATACCAGCCACGTGATCCAACCCCCTATTTCAATCTCACCGGATTCCCACCATACAGTTACCCCAAAAACTTTGACTAAATTCCTCCATAGTAAAAAGCATTTTGATGTTTAACGATATGAGCAAAGTTTTGCACTAAAAATTTAAACAAATAGCTTTAACCAACAGACAAAAGTGAGATGGGCTACCTTCATATTAATACCGAAAGGAAGTTCTTTTCCACAAATTCCGTTGATGAATTTTCGTTTTTTTTTTTGACAGCGGTAATAAATTTCTATCTGGCTGTTTCGGTGTTGTCGATATGGGCATACTAAAATTTATAGCAAATGGATGGGTGATTTGGCTTGTACAGAACGAGAGTAATGCCTTGTTTACACGTAACGAGCACACGACCGAGCACCTTTACCCTTGAAAGTAAAAAAAAGCGGTAACTATAAATCTCGAAATGTCAGGGATGTTCCTCATTCAAATGCTTTTATGGTTAAATCAAATATATTTACGTACTTAGAAAACGTAAGATTGAGTTGTTAACAGAGAAATTAATGGATTATTTTAATAGAATATGAAGTTGTTTAAATACTGTAAGTTCGAGAAGGTGCTATAAGCAGAATTGTTATAGCACTATAAATTCGAGAGGGTGTTATAAGCAGAATTGTTAGAACACTATAAGGTCGAGAAGGTGTTATAAGCAGAATTATTAGAACACTGTAAGTTTGAAAGGGTGTCATAAGCAGAATTCTTAAAACACTGTAAGTTTGAGAGGGTGTTATAAGCAGAATTGTTAAAATGCTAAGTTCGAGAGAGTGGTTCGAGAGGAAAGCAGAACTGTTAAAACACTAAGTTCGAGAGGGTTTTATAAACAGAAGTTGTAAAACACTGTAAGTTCGAGAGGGTTTTTGTAAGCAGAATTGTTAAAACACAGTAAGTTCGAGAGTGTGCTATAAGCAGAATTGTAAAAACACTTTAAGTTCGAGAAGGTATTATAAGCAGAATTGTTAAAACACTAAGTTCGAGAGAGTGGTTCGAGAGGTAAGCAGAATTGTTAAAACACTGTAAATTCGAGAGGGTGCTATAAGCAGAATTGTTAAAACACTATAAGTTCGAGAGGGTTTTATAAGCAGAATTGTTAAAACATTGTAAGTTCGAGAGGATGTTATAAGCAGAATTGTTAAAACATTGTAAGTTCCAGAGGGTGGTATAAGCAAAATTGTTAAAACATGGTAAGTTCAAGAGGGTGCTATAAGCAGAATTGTTAAAACATTGTAAGTTCGACTACTACTAATAATGTATAACATATACTATACAGACTAGGGTGTACATTTTGCTACAAAAATAAATTTACTTCACTTTTTTATTTTTTAAATTTTATTTTAACTAACAGTTTATTCCACTTTATCGTTATAAAGCCTTCGACGACTCCTTTCAACTCAACTCTGCACTCCGCGGCTCCAAGGGCAGTTGTTAAGGGTAGTCCAGTTGCGTCTCTCACTTGGTCAGTCCAACGTATTGGGATTCTTCCTCTTGTGCGTCGTCCTTACATGGCTCCAGCAACCACAAACCTCTCCAAACTGTCTTCATGGCCACGAGCAATGTGACCAAAGAATCGAAGAACTCGTCGAAGACATTTTGTCGACAATATTATTTATAATTAAGGGATTAACAGTGTGGATGTTAAAATACATTGTAATGTGTTTGGTCACCCACTGTTTATTCCACTCAATATAACCCTAATGGTTATATTGAGTGGAATAAACAATGTTTCAAGATATCATCTCATCATAAGGGGAGCACAAAAAACACGTATTGTCTATGCTGCCCTGAAGATGAAGTAAAAACCTTGAAACTGGTAGGTCTATACCGTTATATTGAGTGAAATAAACAGTGTTTGACTAAACTAATTACGATGATTTAAAACCTCCACAGTGTTAATACCTTTACTATAAATAAAATATTCGTTTTGGCTTTTGTTTTCAAAATAATTAATTGTAATACTTGCACAATTAAATTTGATAATAGGAAGACATTTAGATATCGAACGAATTAGTGTTTCAATAATTGTAATACTTGCACTATCAATTTTAATAATGGGGAGATATTTAGATATCGAACGAATTAGTGTTTCAATAATTGTAATATTTGCACAAGCAATTTTAATAATAGGGAAATATCTAGATATCGAACGAATTAGTGTTTCAATAATTGTAATAATAAAATAATGGTAATACTTGCACAGTCAATATTAATAATGGGGAGATATTTAGATATCGAACAAATTAGTGTTTCAATAATTATGATAAACAAATTATTGTAATACTTGCACAATCAGTTTTAATAATATGGAGACATTAAGATATCGAACGAATAAGTGTTTCAATAATTATAATTAAAAATAATATTGTAATACTTGCACAATCAATTTTAATAATAGGGAGACATTTGGATATCGAACGAATTAGTGTTTCAATAATTATAATTAAAAAAATATTGTAATTCTTGCACAATCAATTTAAATAATAGGGAGACATTTAGATATCGAACGAATTAGTGTTTCAATGATAATAATAAAAAAATTATTGTCATACTTGCACAATCAGTTTTAATAATATGGAGACATTTAAATATCGAACGAATTAGTGTTTAAATAATTATAGTTAAAAATAATATTGTTATACTTCCACAATCAATTTTAATAATAGGGAGACATTTGGATATCGAACGAATTAGTGTTTCAATAATTATAATTAAAAAAATATTGTAATTCTTGCACAATCAATTTAAATAATAGGGAGACATTTAGATATCGAACGAATTAGTGTTTCAATGATAATAATAAAAAAATTATTGTCATACTTGCACAATCAGTTTTAATAATATGGAGACATTTAAATATCGAACGAATTAGTGTTTAAATAATTATAGTTAAAAATAATATTGTTATACTTCCACAATCAATTTTAATAATAGGGAGACATTTTGATATCGAACGAATTAGTGTTTCAATAATTATAATTTAAAAAATATAGTAGTACTTGCACAATCAGTTTTAATAATAGGGAGACATTTAGATATCGAACGAATTAGTGTTTCGATAATTGAAATAATTAAATAATTGTAATACTTGCACAATCAATTTTAATAATAGGGAGACATTTAGATATCGAACGAATTAGTGTTTCCATAATTATAATATAAAATAGGGTAATACTTGCACAATCAGTTTTAATAACAGGGAGACATTTAGATATCGAACTACTGTAAATATTCATTTAGTTGTTAACTATGTAGTTTAGTTGTAAAATAGTTTAACTCCATAGTATCTCACTAGATAACAGTAGTCCTGGGCCGAGTTGCTTGATGTGCCGTGTCGCCCATATGAATAGAACTACCTAGATACTATGAAGCTGACATCACTGGACACCGGCGTATACTCCTCCATATATAGGAGTTCACGGCCATTATTCAAAGACAGAGAGAGAGAGATATCGAACGAATTAGTGTTTCAAGAATTATAATAAAAAAAATTGCAATAATTACACAATCAATTTTAAGAATAGGGAGACATTTAGATATCGAACGAATTAGTGTTTCAATAATTATAATAAAAAAAATATTGTAATACTTGCACAATCAATTTTAATATTGGGGAGACATTTATATATTGAACGAATTAGTGTTTCAATAATTGTAATTATAAAATAATTATTATACTTGCACAATGAATTTTATTAATGAAGAAATATTTAGATATCGAATGAATCAGTGTTTCAATTGTATTTTGAGTTATTATCCCTGATTTCAGTACAACGCGTATTGAGAAACGAATAAAGACGGTATGTTCTGATCAAATGAAACCCTACGAATGATATTGGATAGCTCGGACAATGAATAACATTTTTGCTGTGACTGCCAGCATTAAAAATGTTATGACGATTTTAACCAGGCAATTGTCATAGGACTTTGGTGTCAGTTGTCAAGGAGTGTATCCCGCATTCTTGTATACCATACGAATTTGGATTTATTCCTTCAAAAAAAATTCAACCAACATTCGTCCTAAATCCAAGGAAACTACAGATTAGCTTGATTTTTGTCGAAAATCGTTACAATTTACGGAGGAAGATCCAAACTTAATTAATTGCTAGTCATTCATTAATTGCTTTATTAGACGAGGCTTATTTCGACCTTAAAATGCAAAACTGCTGTATTTGGGCTCCAAAAGTTGCAGCAGAAGAAATCGTAAGAGTTGAGTCACAATAGGAAAGTATGGCGCTTTCTCTTATCTGCTTACCCCTAAAAGAAAAAGCGCGATGGTATGTAGGAGTATGTATGTTATACGCCGAATTCATTGACATGTGTCTCAATCGTTTCAATTAGACGAGTTTCTCTTTGGATTGCAAAATATGAATATTGAAAAAAAAAACAAGTATTGAAAAGGTTACAAATCCTCTAGCATATAGGATGAAAAACAATTTGAAAACGCACTTAATATACCAAAATCCAGAAATGTTGACAATAACCAATTTAATTTAAAGCCTATTTGTAAACAACTCAATTAAATTCAACATTAATAAACCAAATATAATTCAATGCCAAGAAACAAACCCAGAGATCCAATCACAGAGAATTACTACAGTTCTATTAGCGAAACGTGCAATTACAAGCAATAATACAATACAAACAGCTACATTGTTTGTTATGTATATAATAATTTTGATAAAATGCTAATAGAACGATTCTCCTACGCCGCCACGTTGCTCACATTTCAGTGTGGGGCGGGGATATTAAATTACGGGGTAGTCACTATAGGCCAAAACATTTTTAGGGGTTGCGCCTCGGCGCCCTGGGGCACTGCGGAAAATTTGAAAATTTCTGTTATTCCAGGCAACCTTGATTCAATGCACGGATCCACTGTTACAATAATAGGTAGCCACGTCTAGCTGATATACAGTATTGTTATGTATAACACGTTCGTTGTATTCAATTCGATCTGGCGGGGGGATTGCCATGTTGCAATTTCTTCGACTCGTCCAAAAACATATGGACTTTAACCTTTCCCTTCCTGTGCTAAAAAAAATCCGCCCGTTTCGGTGATGTGTATTCAATACACATCAATACATATGTAAAAATGAGCGATTTAAAATCGGAAAAATAAGAATATTCATAGCCAATCGCTTAAATTAATTTGATTTGAAGTCAAAAGTGATAATAATTGAAATTTAATTGCTGAAAACATGGAAAAAAAACATCGAACGACGTTCACAAAACGGACGGAGCGACCACCTCGAACGAAAGTCGGTTGGCTACTAAAAAGAGAGAAGCGACCGAACTGAGATTCTATTTTTTGCGTTCCCATATACCGAAGTAGAGTGAGAGTTAGACGAAAATAGTGTCGCTTCCTCACCCAAAGTGTTTTTTTTAGAATGAATATACTTACGTCACACACTGGCACACGTTTGATTGTATTGGTGAATTTATTCCCGATTTTCCCAAAATATCTCTGATGTGGCCGATAAGTGCTAATTATTATTAATATTATTTTTTCATTCAATGCGTAAATGTATTACGGAGGAATACCTAAAATCCAAACCCAGTATTTATTATATTTATAGAGATAATAAAGTGTTTAGAAGCAATGTGTACTAGTTACACATCACAGGAAAGGAAGGGTTAAAAATAATTCGGTTTCAACTTAGTCTTACCAACGAAGTTTTTTTCTTACTCCATGCTAGGCCTCGTAGTCGAGGATCCCCTCGCCATTCTAATTTCAATTCAGTTGGAAAGTGAAGCTAGCCCGTGGAGTTTGTTTTTTTAAGTGAGTGAGCCGTTGTACACCAGTAAACTCACCGGCCACACTGTATCGGTTTGTTACAAGAACTCTGATCTGATCCAGCAACTCCTCGTAACCAAATATGACTGTCAACCATTGTGCGGATAAAAGATGCATGTCATTTTATTGTATGCAAGCTGTTACACTTAATCAAGCCCACAGTCTTGATAAATCAAGCCGAAAATTCAGTTATAATGAGATCGAAGTTTCAAGACTGTACACATATGGCCGCCTTTATAAGATCGATTCAGAACAATCAATTTATTTGATAAGGATGAAATTCAGAACAATCAATTTATTTGATAAGGATGAAATTCAGAACAATCAATTTATTTGATAAGGAAGAAATTCAGAACAATAAATTTATTTGATAAGGACGAAATTCAGAACAATAAATTTATTTGATAAGGATGAAATTCAGAACAATCAATTTATTTGATAAGGATGAAATTCAGAACAATCAATTTATTTGATAAGGATGAAATTCAGAACAATCAATTTATTTGATAAGGACGAAATTCAGAACAATCAATTTATTTGATAAGGATGAAATTCAGAACAATCAATTTATTTGATAAGGATGAAATTCAGAACAATCAATTTATTTGATAAGGATGAAATTCAGAACAATCAATTTATTTGATAAGGACGAAATTCAGAACAATCAATTTATTTGATAAGGACGAAATTCAGAACAATCAATTTATTTGATAAGGACGAAATCGATCTGAAAATTGTACGAGTATCCTCTTCAATAGACTTGATCATGCACACAGGTTTGAAAGATAAAATGAAGTATATGAAAGATACAACGGACAGTTCGAAAGATACAATAAAATTTTCGAAATATACAATCGAATATTCGAAAGATATAAATGGAATATTCGAAATTTACAAAAGACAATTCGAAAGATAGAACGAAGAATTCGTTTTATCTTGTACAATGGCCAATACGAAATACAATGATAAATTCAAAATATACAATAAAGAATAAAAAATATGCATTGGACAATTCAAAATATACAATTGATAATTCGAAATATACCTTATCCCTCCTTGCTGTGCCTCGTATTGGAGGATCCTCTCACCATTCTTAAGTCGATTCAGTTGAAAAGAAAAAACTGTGCCGTGGAATTTTTTTTAATAAGTGAGCGGTTGCACATCAGCAAACTCACTGGATACACCGTTGTACTGGATCTGATGGCACGCCGAAATTATTCGATCGAAACACACAGAAATTTGAAAGTTGCAATAGAAAATTCGAAATATATAATGGACAATTCGAAGGATACTACAGAGAGTTCGAAAATATGATAGAGAAATCGAAATATATAATGGATAATTCGAAATATGCAATGGGTAATTCGAAGGATAAAATAGAGAATTCGAAAATATTATGGAGAAATTGAAACATACAATGGATAATTCGAAATATACTAGGGAAAATTTGAAGGATACAATAGAGAATTCGAAAATATAACGGAGAAATTGAAACACACAATGCAGTAATTGAAATACGAGTATACAATAGACAATTCGAAAGATACAGTAGGGAATTTGAAAATATAATGGAGAAATCGAAAGATGCAATGGATAATTCGAAATATACAATGGAGAATTTGAAGGATACAATAGAGAATTCGAAAACATAATGGAGAAATCGAAATATACAATGGATAATTCTAAATGGATATAATGGATAATTCGAACGACACAATTGAAAATTCGAAAATATACTGGAGAAATCGAAAGATACAATAGATAATTCGAAATATACAATGAATAATTCGATGGATACAATAGATAATTTGAAAATATAATGGAGAAATCGAAATAAACAATGGACAATTCAAAGGATACAATAGAAAATTCGAAAATATAATGGAGAAATCGAAAGATACAATGGACAATTCGAAATATATAATGGAAAATTCGAAGGATATAATAGAGAATTCGAAAACATAATGGAGAAATCGAAATATACAATGGATAATACAAAACATATAATAAATAATTCGAACGATACAATTGAAAATTCTAAAATATAATGGAGAAATCGAAAGATACATCGGACAATTCGAAATATATAATGAACAATTCGAAAAATACAATGATCTCCGGGCTGGATAAGTTTACGAATACTTCCCAGGTCTTTATTGTTAATCAGCCTTTTCCTTAAATTATTATCTCTATAAAATTCTGGTTTAATATCTCAAGGCAAAGTTTTTGGCACTCTGCGATATCATTATTTACATACATAATTCCCAGCCATTGTTTCCATTGCGTCTTATCTTGCAAACTTAAGTGTTTATTTACACAAATTTGTTTTTTATTCTAAATGTATTTATGGTATTTGTCGAGTATCCGTTTTTCATAATCATCCCCATAATTCCTATGCAAAGAGAATAAATAAGTTTAAAGATTTTTCACTAGTTGAAAAATGATCTTATGTTAACTTCAATTATGGCGTTTTGAAGACGTGAAAGATTTTAACCTCAGAGCGATTTAAAAAAAACTGTGTTGGAAGGTTGCAACGCACATTTAGATTAAAGAAAATAAATCTCCGCTTCATTCTTCTTCTTCCTCCCAACATTGAAAATCACCTGAGAGTAGACATATTTGTCCCCGGCAGCCCGTAAAAGATCTCCATCGCCCCTTATGCCAGTCCAATCACGCATCTTACGGAGCCAGGAGATTTGCCTCCTGCCAACACCTCTTCGGTCTTCTATTTTACCTTGGATGATCAGGTGCAGTAATTTGTACTTTTCTCCTCTAAGTACATGACCCAAGTAGGACACCTTTCGGATTTTAATATCAATCAGCAACTCTCTATCAACTTTGGCTCTTTGAAGAACCCTCGTGTTGCTGACCATATCCGTCCAGGGTATCCGTGGCATTCTCAGGTGCATCCACATTTCGAATGCTTCCGAACGCTCCATTCTATCCTGATACAAATATTTCATCCTCTGCGACGTTCATTTACCTTGTCATACATACTCTTCTATTATTAAGGTTTATCACTCTTTCCGCTACCAGAATTTGATTAAGTCTATTCAAACTTTTCATATCTTCTTTACTAATGTAAAAACGACCTCCGTGGCTTAGTGGTAAGATGCTTGTCTGCCGTTCCGGAGGTTGTGGGTTCGATCCCCGCTAGAATGCAGATTAAAAAAGTAGGATTCCAGTCTAGTTTAATTATTTGGATCGTTCCCAACAAGAAGAAGCTTGGACCCCTCATCAAGAAGACGACATTCGTGGCCTAGTTAGTAAGACGCTTGTCTCTCGAGTCGGAGGTTACTGGTTCGATTCCCGTTGGAACCTTGATTTTTTTAGAAAAGAATTCCTGTCTGGTTTTCACTTGAGGCCTCTTTAACAATTTTCTAGTTGGTTGGAAGATATTGCCACATGGCAATAAGACCGCCAGGTTGTACCGTATACAACTAAAGTGTAATATAATACAATACAAGTAGAATACAAATATATGCTGGAACAAATGCCAAAAAGGTTCTGAAATTTTTATGGTATAGACCAGGGGAGGATCCATACATGAGGTCAACGAGAGCCACATTCTGGATTTTCATATATATATATAAAGAGCCACACCATATTCATGTTCTCGCGTAGCATTAAATACACAAATTTTAATTTCTTACATATTCTACACAAATCTTAATTGCTATATAAAGTATAAAAAATACACATATAAGAAAATATAAAAATAGCGCAGAATACGGTTTGCGCACATAAAAAAGGCAGATGATACACGCGCACTCTACACATTGTAATCACAGCACACACGTATGATATACACCAATACTTGCGGCTTTGACAGTTGCATTCACACATGCGCATCTTGTCACTTACAACATTTTGAAAGGAAAATCGCGAAAGTACAAGTATAACGGGGAATGACAGTATCTATATTTTTATAAGAGACATTGGGAGCCGCACTTAACACAACGAAGAGCTGACTGCGGCTCTCGGAGTCGCATTAGCCCACGTCTGGTATAGAACAAAGGGTAATTATTCAAAATATGCACACCTTATCAAAATTGCTGTACAATTATAGAAGCCTCAAAACAACAACGCAAGAGTCCATTAAAAGTACTTCAATATAATTTCAACTGTCCCACTATATTAGAGGTTCTAAGTTTATATGTACTTGAGAAGAACAGCCTTGCAAGAAATCATCCCTTTATTTTATGTACCAACTTACAGAACTAATGTGATGGCTAAACACTCAGTGTCGGGGGTTTCGAGATGTTGAACCAATTGAGTGACACAGAACATATATCCTCGGCACCGCCTATCACTATGAGAAGAATACTCCATAGTATTATTCCACATGAATAATAATTAATCAGACCCACATTTATTTATTTATTTAACACTTTTATATAATCTATAATCTGGCGGGGTTATTGCCAGGCGCCAATATCTTCAAGTTACATGATTGCATAAATCATTCAAATGACTATCCATCCCCACGTATCGCTAAGAGATAAAATTAAGAGCTCACACATTCGTGGTAGCCTGGGGGTCACTGACATAAATAGTAAGCGGGAAGAGCGACAGCTGAGATGGTACGGGCACATAAGACGGAGACCACCAAACCATATGGTAAATCAGGCAATGTCTGTGGACAACCGTCCAGAGGAAGACCAAATAACTCCTGGATGACTCAATGCTCCAAAATTCTGCAGAGAAACGGCCTAGATGAAAACGACACCCAGAACCGAAGAATATACAGCCTAAGAACGAGAAGAGCCGACCCCAACAGCCTACCTAGGCAATGAGTTTGGACAGTGCCAGGAAGAAGAAGATTATCCATCCCCATGAAATCCATAAACACATATGTGAGCATATGCCCCACGGACCCCCACAAAGACGGACCAGCACCCGAACATTATTTTTCATATAAAGTGAGCTTTCATCAATCAAAAGGAAAGTAAGGGATAGTGGATAGGGAAGGAAAAGAAAAATCGGAAATGAAACACGTTATTTTACTGACTAGAATTGAAGAGTTTTTTTAGTCGCTTCTTAAAGCATGCCAAGGACGGAGCGAGTCTTATATTGGTTTGTAACTGATTCCAGAGTCTCACGACATGGACAGTAAAGGACGACGTAAAAAAAATAGGAGCGGTGAACTGGAAAGGCCAATAGACAATCTCTGTTTGAGCGTAGCGCTAATCCATGATTGGAAAGACGCTGAAAATTTTCGGCGAGATAAGAGATAACGTTATAGAACTGAAGAGAATAAAAATATATATATTACAATTAATTTAATTGTTAAAATTATTCTTCGTTCGTAAAGAGAGCAATATTTAGATCTAACTGTTGTCATGTTTAATTGGAAGTGTGTGTGGTGTATTGACCCAAAGAAAATATATTTAACTAGTTATCAAAGGTTCTTAAATTGTCATACCTGCATTGTAATACCCCACTCAAAACCACCCTCGCGGCAAGGGATGAGCGGTGGAATTAATAGTGGATAAAGTTGACATACCTGAAAGAAGAGAGAATTAATATTAATAAATAATAGGAATAACATTCGATGATCTCAATTCATACATTAAGAATTTAACAATTATCAAACATAGATCATTTTGACAGATTTTATACAGACATATACATACAAACGCATCAGTATATTGAGGCTACCAAAGATGTACAATATAAGGCCAGTCCATAAACACTGCAAATAAAAAAAAACATATTACTATTTTAATTAATTATATATTTTCCTTCAAGGAGTTCTCCGATTCTTAGGGCACATTGCTCGTAGCCAAAGAGACAGTTTTAAGAGACTTGTGGTTACTATAAGGATGGAAGGACGATGCAGAAGAGGAAGAATCGTAATGCGTTGGGCTGACCAAGTGAAAGACGCAATAGAATTACCCTTACCTGCCCTTCGAACCAACCGCAGATTACAGGGATGGATGGTAAGGAGTCGTCAGAGGCTATCATGGGAGGCACGGTACTCAGTCATGAGCTACACGACAGGATGGATAAATATTTTCCTTTATTATCTTGATTGTTCCAATCTTATAGGTAATTTCTTATTCAATTTGTGTAAAAGGACTCTTTTTTTAAAAATCCATTTGAGTAAAAGGAAAGGTTTTGATGTAAAAAACTGGAAACTTGTTTTACGACTTCATCTTGGTCTAATGTTTTTCCCTATATTAAATCTAAAGAGTCAGAAATAAAGGATAGTCACTTGGGTTAATATCGGGAGAGTAAGGGGGATGAGGCAGCAACTCCCAATTTAAGTCTTGAATTTTTTGTAGTATCCGTGCCGTGTGCGGTCTAGCATTATCATGGTGGAACAAAACGTTTTTTTATATTCAATAACCCTGTGTGGTTTTTTGTCAGTGATGAATTCAAACGTGAAAGCTGTTGAAAATAGACATCTGCATTTGTCGTTTAATTATGTTCTAACAGTTCAAAGTGGGTGACACAATACGTTTCCCACCAAATAGATATAAGTATATTTTTTAATACAATTCTTCTCTTGCTGCTGGTAAAGATTTTTATCCTTATCTTGTCACCACCTTTTTCTTGCGTATTATGACACAGTATCTACTTTTTCTCGCGTATTATGACACAGTATCTACTTTTTCTTGCGTATTATGACACAGTATCTACTTTTTCTTGCGTATTATGACACAGTATCTACTTTTCATCACCTGTCATAATGCGGTCAAGAAATGACTCGTGTTCAAAGCGAGTTAAGAGAGAAATACAGATGTTTATTCACTGTTGGAAATTGACTTTCAATAGCTCACGTGGTACTTCCTTTCCAAGCTGGGTTACCTTTCCTACCTCCTTAACACTTGCCACCCTATGATGGATAGTGAGTGACCAGGACCTACATAATCAAATAATTTTATAGCTAATTACAAAAAGTAACCTAGCAGATTTTGCATAATTTTAATTTAAAACATACATTTTTCACTGGATGCTGAGCGTCCAGCACAGTGGCTGGCGGAATTGTTTAGCACAGTAAGGCAAGTGTAAAGGTGATGAAATACTAAATCATGAGATGGATTAAGCCTTTGTGTAATCTGATCCACTTGGTTCGGACTATCTGAATCTACAAGGCTCTTTAGAGCAAGAGTTCCCAAAATGATCGATATCGTCCCTCTGGGGTCGATTTGATTTTTCTAGGGGTCGATAGTTTCAATAAAAAAAAATTGGGGTGCTTTCGGAGGATATTGTTAGTCTCATGGATTGACAAAATAATCATGGATTGACAAAATAAAGAAGTGTTATCCACCATCATAAGAAGTAGTGCTTTCGGAGGATGTTGTTAGTCTCATGGATTGACAAAATAATCATGGATTGACAAAATAAAAAAGTGTTATCCACCATCATAAGAAGTAGTGCTTTCGGAGGATGTTGTTAGTCTCATGGATTGACAAAATAATCATGGATTGACAAAATAAAGAAGTGTTATCCACCATCATAAGAAGTAGTGCTTTCGGAGGATGTTGTTAGTCTCATGGATTGACAAAATAATCATGGATTGACAAAATAAAGAAGTGTTATCCACCATCATAAGAAGTAGTGCTTTCGGAGGATGTTGTTAGTCTCATGGATTGACAAAATAATCATGGATTGACAAAATAAAGAAGTGTTATCCACCATCATAAGAAGTAGTGCTTTCGGAGGATGTTGTTAGTCTCATGGATTGACAAAATAATCATGGATTGACAAACTAAAAAAGTGTTATCCACCATCATAAGAAGTAGTGCTTTCGGAGGATGTTGTTAGTCTCATGGATTGACAAAATAATCATGGATTGACAAAATAAAGAAGTGTTATCCACCATCATAAGAAGTAGTGCTTTCGGAGGATGTTGTTAGTCTCATGGATTGACAAAATAATCATGGATTGACAAACTAAAAAAGTGTTATCCACCATCATAAGAAGTAGTGCTTTCGGAGGATGTTGTTAGTCTCATGGATTGACAAAATAATCATGGATTGACAAAATAAAGAAGTGTTATCCACCATCATAAGAAGTAGTGCTTTCGGAGGATGTTGTTAGTCTCATGGATTGACAAAATAATCATGGATTGACAAAATAAAGAAGTGTTATCCACCATCATAAGAAGTAGTGCTTTCGGAGGATGTTGTTAGTCTCATGGATTGACAAAATAATCATGGATTGACAAACTAAAAAAGTGTTATCCACCATCATAAGAAGTAGTGCTTTCGGAGGATGTTGTTAGTCTCATGGATTGACAAAATAATCATGGATTGACAAAATAAAGAAGTGTTATCCACCATCATAAGAAGTAGTGCTTTCGGAGGATGTTGTTAGTCTCATGGATTGACAAAATAATCATGGATTGACAAAATAAAGAAGTGTTATCCACCATCATAAGAAGTAGTGCTTTCGGAGGATGTTGTTAGTCTCATGGATTGACAAAATAATCATGGATTGACAAACTAAAAAAGTGTTATCCACCATCATAAGAAGTAGTGCTTTCGGAGGATGTTGTTAGTCTCATGGATTGACAAAATAATCATGGATTGACAAAATAAAGAAGTGTTATCCACCATCATAAGAAGTAGTGCTTTCGGAGGATGTTGTTAGTCTCATGGATTGACAAAATAATCATGGATTGACAAACTAAAAAAGTGTTATCCACCATCATAAGAAGTAGTGCTTTCGGAGGATGTTGTTAGTCTCATGGATTGACAAAATAATCATGGATTGACAAAATAAAGAAGTGTTATCCACCATCATAAGAAGTAGTGCTTTCGGAGGATGTTGTTAGTCTCATGGATTGACAAAATAATCATGGATTGACAAACTAAAAAAGTGTTATCCACCATCATAAGAAGTAGTGCTTTCGGAGGATGTTGTTAGTCTCATGGATTGACAAAATAATCATGGATTGACAAAATAAAGAAGTGTTATCCACCATCATAAGAAGTAGTGCTTTCGGAGGATGTTGTTAGTCTCATGGATTGACAAAATAATCATGGATTGACAAAATAAAGAAGTGTTATCCACCATCATAAGAAGTAGTGCTTTCGGAGGATGTTGTTAGTCTCATGGATTGACAAAATAATCATGGATTGACAAACTAAAAAAGTGTTATCCACCATCATAAGAAGTAGTGCTTTCGGAGGATGTTGTTAGTCTCATGGATTGACAAAATAATCATGGATTGACAAAATAAAGAAGTGTTATCCACCATCATAAGAAGTAGTGCTTTCGGAGGATGTTGTTAGTCTCATGGATTGACAAAATAATCATGGATTGACAAAATAAAGAAGTGTTATCCACCATCATAAGAAGTAGTGCTTTCGGAGGATGTTGTTAGTCTCATGGATTGACAAAATAATCATGGATTGACAAAATAAAGAAGTGTTATCCACCATCATAAGAAGTAGTGCTTTCGGAGGATGTTGTTAGTCTCATGGATTGACAAAATAATCATGGATTGACAAAATAAAGAAGTGTTATCCACCATCATAAGAAGTAGTGCTTTCGGAGGATGTTGTTAGTCTCATGGATTGACAAAATAATCATGGATTGACAAACTAAAAAAGTGTTATCCACCATCATAAGAAGTAGTGCTTTCGGAGGATGTTGTTAGTCTCATGGATTGACAAAATAATCATGGATTGACAAAATAAAGAAGTGTTATCCACCATCATAAGAAGTAGTGCTTTCGGAGGATGTTGTTAGTCTCATGGATTGACAAAATAATCATGGATTGACAAAATAAAGAAGTGTTATCCACCATCATAAGAAGTAGTGCTTTCGGAGGATGTTGTTAGTCTCATGGATTGACAAAATAATCATGGATTGACAAAATAAAGAAGTGTTATCCACCATCATAAGAAGTAGTGCTTTCGGAGGATGTTGTTAGTCTCATGGATTGACAAAATAATCATGGATTGACAAAATAAAGAAGTGTTATCCACCATCATAAGAAGTAGTGCTTTCGGAGGATGTTGTTAGTCTCATGGATTGATAAGAAGTAAAATAATAAAAAGAAAAAAACACATTTTTTTATAAAAACACATTACATACCAAACTTGTGAACGAAAAGGTAAAATGTGTCATTAAAAGAGTCTAATTTTTTTGCTTTAATTTTCGTCAGCGCAAATTTCAATATTAAATATTGCACAAGATAATGCAATGCATAATCCGTAGTCCTTTCATATTTTTCAATCCTTAATTACAAGTGATTAAAATAAAAAGTTTGCTATCTAGTGAAATATTTAATATCGAGTACTGTACAAACTTATTCATTTGAGTAAGTAAATTAAATGACTAGGGGGTCGACGACGGTTTTCAAAGTTTTTGGTAAAGGGGTTGTCGGCGAAAAAACATTGGAAACTCTTGCTTTAGAACGCCAAAATTAACAGGACGGCCTGATCGAGGCTTATCATTAACACTGATTCGAAACAATTTCTGGGCTGTCCTTACACTGATACCATTCTCACTATGATTTATTTTTCTGTTGCAGAACTTGTAGTTTCACCATTTAAAAATAAAAAGTATAAAACGTGCCATTTGCATTGATTATCTATATTCATTTTCAAATTACTCTTATTCGAAATTATATATAAATAAAAAATAAATAAATATTAGGTTTATTGACAGCAACATAGTATGTACAAGATCACACCTGAATAACACTTCTAAAACACATAAATTGCAGACAATACATCAGACACAGAAGCTGTCAAAAGGTCTGGGCTCATCTAATAGCATCCCCTCGGCCAAAATACACCCCACCAATATAGGGCGAACCCAGCCACGGGGACACCAGATGTTTTTCAGCCCACACCCTATATATATATTATCGAAGTCATGGGTATTCTTATATCCCCGAATAATAGGCGGAAAAAATGCCTGTGTCATTCAATGGGAGCAGTACAGCGTGGGGTTTGAACCAGCAATATCTCGCATGGAAGTCCAATGCGTTATCGCGCGGCCACGCACCTCATACTTAAAAGATCATCTTTAAGTTGTTATTTATTCATAACCACTTCAATAAAAATTCTGTCATACACAACCCCATGTCTTCTTTCGCACATTTCAACAGCATTTATTTGGCACAATTTATTGAATCAGGAAGATCGTTCCAAAGAACTGTAAATAATGAAGTGCACAATAATGTGTTGGTTTATTATACAAAGGATTCTGCCCATAACAAGATCGGAGAAACATTCCTTTCTGAAAAAAATTATTAAATTTTTCCCACAAGCACTGAAGACAGCTTGGAAGGTTCAATTTTTTGTAGATAATGTGAGTTTCATTTGTCGTATTTGTTGATCCACTGTACTGGAGTAAGAATCCTTTAGTCCTGCGAGAATAGCACCATGCGATCCATCCACAACGTATGTAAAGAGAACGTTCCTCCGCAAATTTGGTAATTTCACTAATTTCGGCCAATTACCGCCCTTTCCGGACCTTAATTATTATCCATTAAGATGGGCCTGGTTCTGGATATGGTCTCATTCCCGGTCTCGGGCTCCACTCGAGACCGGACCGCAGGAAGGCCTATTGGGATTCCCCCTTGCAGGGTCAACTCTGCGAGTAATGCCACCAATGTGTGAAAACTGATCATTCGTTCATTCGTATGGTATTCCTTCGAATATCCACATTGGTCTCATGTACATATTGAAAGAGCTTGGTCGAAATACAGGTACAACACTGTATTTGACTATTAAGGCATTTTACCAATTAGGCCACGGAAATAAACAAATAACTTCAGCCCTTGTGGAGGGACGGAGCTCTAGTGGTGGGACGGACCCATGCCCTCACGTTATAATCGTGAACTGGGACGGACTCATGCACTTAGATTACGGTTGTGAGTCCATTGTTGGGCAAGCGGTATGCAGCGCGCATTCGCTTAGAGCAGTGGTTGTGACCACAAATAAGTTATCCCAAAAATCAATGTCAGCACTAAATACTGTCATGCGTTTCCATCTATCTCTAGTCCTAGGACCTCTCTGTAACTTTGTTGGTAAGATGCCTTTATTCTAACCCAGGAGGGAGACAGGTTACACAATCAATTATCATTGTAACCTAATTTATCTTAAAAAGTGTTATAGTCAAGTTTTCACTCTTTAGCGTAATTTTGGTTGGCTGTAAGAAATTTTTACACGACACTTAACCTTTCCGGGTTAATCTGTATGCAATGAAAGTGGTACATAATTCAATTTCTCCGAATAAACTAAGAAAAAAATATGATATATTATGTATAGTTAAGGCATTAACACTGTGGAGGTTTAAAGACATTGTAATTGGTTTAGTCAAAACTGTTTATTCCACTTTATATAACTGTATAATCCTATCGGTTTCAAATCCACTTTTTATCAGGGAGCACAAACAAAATTTGTTTGTGCTCCCTAGATGATGAGATAAACACCTTGAATCCGGTAGGGTAATGCTGTTATAATAAACAGTGCTTAACTAAATACGTTACAATAACTTTAAACCTCCGCAGTGTTAATGGATTAACTATAAATTATATCGACAACACGTCTAACAAGACTCATACTCCCCTGATGACAAAGTTAAAACTTTGAAACCGGTAGGGTTATGCCGTTTTATAATGTGAAATAAACAGTGTTTGACTAAACAAATTACAAGATATTTATGAATTTCGAGCGGCCACCCCGAGAATTGACCGCTCGTGAACGCCGCGCACATTGCATAAGATTAAGAGCCGGTCCTGATATCAAAGACTATTATTTATCGCTGAGCACATTGTCCTAATTAGTTTCGTTAACACAGAACATGTGAAAACCCATTGACAATTATGTGAACTGTTTGTTATTGTTATTTGAGACGTTTTGAATGGGAATCAGGAAGAAATGGGCAGTCGGGTGGATTGTACGAGCAGTCGGGTGGATTGTGCAGGCAGTCGGGTGGATTGTACGCGAATAGGACTCAACCCACAAAGCAAACATTTGGAAAATATATTGAATAAATATAAAAATTTCGCCATGGTTAAGTCACGTGGGTGACTTAACCATGGCGAAATTTTCATGGTGGGTGACTTAAGTTTCTTATTTACCGCCTAATTCACCTAACCTTCACTTTCGGTCATTTTAACATCCAAGAAACCGGTTAACTGGTTTTAACCGGTTTTGCAAATGTTTGAAACGAACGGTCTACAAGTTTATTATCCCAGTAATTAAGTAAGGCTGTGAGATATGGACGCTTACACAAAACACACAGAAGCTTTAGACCGCAGAGTGGAGCGTGGAGAGATGTTTGCTGGGATATAATAAAAGAAACCGCAAACGAAACTCCTAGTTTCGCAATGAAACAAATAATATGTAATAAAGATGTGCAAGAAGATTAAGTGATAATGGATAGGTAGAGATGCGTGGACTAAGGAGAATTTGTGGAGTTTCAATGTATGAAAGGAAGAAAATGTTGTAAGATGAAGTAAAGAGCTTTAAGATGGATTAGATATACCTAATATAAAGACGAAAGATGACTAAACGAGTCTACAAGACAGAAATTTATGGTCTATGAAGAAGAAATAGAACAAACAGAACATACCTCGAGAAATATGAATAATTGAAGATTGAGAGATGTATGAATATGAAGGAGTCGAAATTTGTGTTCTTGAATAATCAACTTTGGAGGTCAGTTCTTTCTGTCTAGCCCGCAAGGAACATGGAGTGAAACTCTAAGATTGTCCTCAAAACGCTGTTTAATTCATTGATCCGTAGCAAACTAGAAAGCAATGCTTGCATTTGAAACTCGCTGAGGGCGGAGAACTCACCCATGGTAGAGAAGGTACAAAAAAATATCTACGATATCTCTATATGAGTGAGTTTGGTGTCTATCCATGGCTTTGTCCTACTGAGTTTGTGCTGGGCATGCTCGGGTATAACTCTTTGAGCGTAAGATATCTGCGTCTCCTGGTATACGTTGTCAAACTCTTTCGAGGAGTTATGAGCTGTATAGCATTAACACGAAGATTAAATGTTCCTAACAATTACACTCGACTGCGCCGGGAAGAACTGTTCTCAATCATATACGCAAGAACGGATCTTCCAGCCGCTATGCCTGTTGCAAAGGCCTTTACTCTTTTGAACGGGACTGCTTCGGATATTGACACATTTCATATCACATTACCAAAAGCAAAAGAAAATTTTCTTCTAAGATTGGGGGCGTTAGAAAGCACTCATCAACGTATTTAACTGACTTTGAATATGTGTCTATGGTTATGTGTATATATGTATGATATTTATGTGTATGTGCGTGCATGTATGTATGCATATATATAATTATATTCTGAAGTGAAACTTCTATAGGCGCAGTAGGGCAAATTGGCGTCACGAAAAGTGAAACGCTTCCTCTTCTCCGACTTTAATGGTAATATTTCAAAGGATCTTTAATGTTTATTTAAATTAATATAAATAAATAAATTTAATAAACATTAAATAATAAATATTAAATATAAATTTATAATTATTAATAATATAAATAAATAATTTGATAAATGAACGATAAATAAATTAATGTATTTATTTATTAAATATAAAATTAAATATTATATATATAATAATAAATATTTATGTTTAACTTTATTTTATTTTTTAAATAATATTTAATTAAATTAATTAATTAATAATAATTTTTTTTTTAATAATATTAATATAATTAATATTAATAATTAATTAATTGAATTAAACATTAATATTAATTAATAATATAATATATATATTATAATTATTAATTAATAACAATAATTATTAATATTAATAATTATTAATTAATTAATAATAATAATTAATTAATTATTTATTTTAATTACAATTATTAATTAATACTTAATAATTATTAATTAATATAATAATAAATTATAATTAATAATTAATTAATAAAAAATAATACGTAATTATTAATATTTTTTAATTAATGAGTTAATAATTAATTGAATTTATTTATATTCATTAATTAATATAACCATTTCCTAATCCTAAAAAAAATAGTTTAAAAAATCGTTAACAAATGGAAAAAGCAATGCAAAAAAATTACTTTTCCTAGGAGTTAAGAAGTGTCACTTCTACCGCGCGAGAGTCTCACACATCTGTTTTTTTTTAATGCAATTGAGCTAAGCCTGTATTGAGATAATAAATAAATAAATAATATGTTTGTATATGATAGGCAATGACCTTGTCAATGCCTATTCCAAACCTGAATAAAATAAGAGGGTTGGTTTTAAGTAGGCGGTCGGATAATATAGGAAGACATTTAAAAATAATATATACAAAAATAATTGTGCTGTAAATTCCAATTTCGTAACACAAATTGTTCCGCATTGTTTTGTAATTTGAGTCATTTCGTAACAGATCTTGGAAAGCGGAGCAATTAAGGGAGAAACTATCATGTTACTCGCAGGAAACTTGGATATGTTGGTTTATCCATTAGGAAACATTGATTTTTCCATGCAGCAAGTTTCTTTTTTTCGTATTAAGGGGGTGTTCTACTCTAGTGGCGTGAATTTCGGGCGTTTTTTCAGACTAAATATAAAAAAATATTTTTCCTGTCCATTTTTCTACAGTTTGTTTATTGATGATTTGAGAATGTACAAAAAAATTAAATTCAAAATGTTATTCGCTGTTGTATCTTGTAAAAAAAAAGTAGATAAGCTGGTTGACGTGATTGGAACCTTTTCGTAAATTTAAAACAAAAATTATACACAGTTTCTTAATAAAAATAATGTCGTTATAGTTGGTACCAAAAAAAATCGTATGATGGCGACTGTCTGAAAAACATTTCAATTCTTTTACCCTTTTTAGTAGGAGTGATATAAAAACATTAATCAAAGTTTCATACCAAATTTGAAGGCAATCAGTTGGATAGAACTTGAGATTTTATGTCGACCAGGTCGAAAAAAGTAGTTTCGAGAAAAACGCGTTCAAGGTTTTGAGATCATTGTCCGAGTCATTCCGGTGCGGCGCAATTGCTGCCTCATTTCTGTGGCGTTATGGCAGAAGTTGATATGTCCGTTCTACCTTAGTTCACAGGAGAAGCAAGATTAACTTTGATAAGCTGTTAAAATCAGTACAAATAAGCATTTTTTAAATTTTTCCAAACAATATATATTTTGTTTGGATAAAGACTGACACACCAAGTTTTGCCACAACATGCTGAGAAATATTTTCTATTAATTGGGAGAATAAACACAAAATGACAAAAAAATGGACATATAAACTTCTGCCTCAACGCCACAGCTTTATAGCTATAACTTCGTAAATATTTTCAAATTTCTAGAGTAGATTACCACTTTAACCCTTACAGGCACAGCCACAGGTAAACTTTACTTATTTTTACTCAGGCTGCACAAAAAATAAAAAGTCAAGTTTCTCATTATTTTTTTGAATGTGTTTGAAAAATGATACATACAAATGCTAAATTAACATATTTCCACTTCCTTGGTAGGTCAAGGAACTCCTGGTGATATGGTACAACTTATGAACCACTAGTCCATACTTCCACTGGTACTTCTAATGTACCACCAAATAATGCCGAAATACATCCAAGTAAAATAAATGTTTTACCTAAATATAAATTTACCACAATTACTGAAGTCAATTTTATCACAACACAACTAGTTTTTATTAAAATTTAATACAAATATATAACGTTTTCTTTTATACGCACAAGTCGGCACACCAAGAACAACTAACTGTCAATAATATTAGAAGCTAAATTAATTTGAACAGGACCAGACCTGCAGCTGTGCGGACATGAGTCATAAGTATTATATTATACGAAGTGGTACATAATTTGAACGTTAGTGCAGCAACAGAGAGAGGTTTAATAAGTTGTACATTGTGTGTACCATTGTGCAGTACTGCGTCAAAAAAGGTGGTCCATAACGTGGACCACTAAACCTGTAAGAGTTAAGCACTTATGTTACAATACATATATAAAATATAATAAAATATTGTACTGCTTGAGACGCTTAAATATTGTACTGCTTGAGACGCTTAAATATTGTACTGCTTGAGACGCTTAAATATTGTACTGCTTGAGACGCTTAAATATTGTATTGCTTGAGACGCTTAAATATTGTACTGCTTGAGACGCTTAAATATTGTACTGCTTGAGACGCTTAAATATTGTATTGCTTGAGACGCTTAAATATTGTACTGCTTGAGACGCTTAAATATTGTATTGCTTGAGACGCTTAAATATTGTACTGCTTGAGACGCTTAAACATTTTATTGCTTGAGACGCTTAAATATTGTACTGCTTGAGACGCTTAAATATTGTACTGCTTGAGACGTTTAAATATTGTACTGCTTGAGACGCTTAAATATTGTACTGCTTGAGACGCTTAAATATTGTACTGCTTGAGACGCTTAAATATTTTATTGCTTGAGACGCTTAAATATTGTTCTGCTTGAGACGCTTAAATATTGTACTGCTTGAGACTCTTAAATATTGTACTGCTTGAGACGCTTAAATATTTTATTGCTTGAGACGCTTAAATATTGTTCTGCTTGAGACGCTTAAATATTGTACTGCTTGAGACTCTTAAATATTGTACTGCTTGAGACGCTTAAATATTTTATTGCTTGAGACGCTTAAATATTGTTCTGCTTGAGACGCTTAAATATTGTACTGCTTGAGACTCTTAAATATTGTACTGCTTGAGACGCTTAAATATTGTATTGCTTGAGACGCTTAAATATTGTACTGCTTGAGACGCTTAAACATTTTATTGCTTGAGACGCTTAAATATTGTACTGCTTGAGACGCTTAAATATTGTACTGCTTGAGACGCTTAAATATTGTATTGCTTGAGACGCTTAAATATTGTACTGCTTGAGACGCTTAAATATTGTACTGCTTGAGACGCTTAAACATTTTATTTCTTGAGACGCTTAAATATTGTACTGCTTGAGACGCTTAAATATTGTACTGCTTGAGACGCTTAAACATTTTATTGCTTGAGACGCTTAAATATTGTACTGCTTGAGACTCTTAAATATTGTACTGCTTGAGACGCTTAAATATTTTATTGCTTGAGACGCTTAAATATTGTTCTGCTTGAGACGCTTAAATATTGTACTGCTTGAGACTCTTAAATATTGTACTGCTTGAGACGCTTAAATATTTTATTGCTTGACTCGCTTAAATATTGTTCTGCTTGAGACGCTTAAATATTGTACTGCTTGAGACTCTTAAATATTGTACTGCTTGAGACGCTTAAATATTGTACTGCTTGAGACGCTTAAACATTTTATTGCTTGAGACGCTTAAATATTGTACTGCTTGAGACGCTTAAATATTGTATTGCTTGAGACGCTTAAATATTGTACTGCTTGAGACTCTTAAATATTGTACTGCTTGAGACGCTTAAATATTTTATTGCTTGAGACGCTTAAATATTGTACTGCTTGAGACGCTTAAATATTGTACTGCTTGAGACGCTTAAATATTGTACTGCTTGAGACGCTTAAACATTTTATTGCTTGAGACGCTTAAATATTGTACTGCTTGAGACGCTTAAATATTGTACTGCTTGAGACGCTTAAATATTGTACTGCTTGAGACGCTTAAATATTGTACTGCTTGAGACGCTTAAATATTGTACTGCTTGAGACGCTTAAATATTTTATTGCTTGAGACGCTTAAATATTGTTCTGCTTGAGACGCTTAAATATTGTACTGCTTGAGACTCTTAAATATTGTACTGCTTGAGACGCTTAAATATTTTATTGCTTGAGACGCTTAAATATTGTTCTGCTTGAGACGCTTAAATATTGTACTGCTTGAGACTCTTAAATATTGTACTGCTTGAGACGCTTAAATATTGTACTGCTTGAGACGCTTAAACATTTTATTGCTTGAGACGCTTAAATATTGTACTGCTTGAGACGCTTAAATATTGTATTGCTTGAGACGCTTAAATATTGTACTGCTTGAGACTCTTAAATATTGTACTGCTTGAGACGCTTAAATATTTTATTGCTTGAGACGCTTAAATATTGTACTGCTTGAGACGCTTAAATATTGTACTGCTTGAGACGCTTAAATATTGTACTGCTTGAGACGCTTAAACATTTTATTGCTTGAGACGCTTAAATATTGTACTGCTTGAGACGCTTAAATATTGTACTGCTTGAGACGCTTAAATATTGTACTGCTTGAGACGCTTAAATATTGTACTGCTTGAGACGCTTAAATATTGTACTGCTTGAGACGCTTAAATATTTTATTGCTTGAGACGCTTAAATATTGTTCTGCTTGAGACGCTTAAATATTGTACTGCTTGAGACTCTTAAATATTGTACTGCTTGAGACGCTTAAATATTTTATTGCTTGAGACGCTTAAATATTGTTCTGCTTGAGACGCTTAAATATTGTACTGCTTGAGACTCTTAAATATTGTACTGCTTGAGACGCTTAAATATTGTACTGCTTGAGACGCTTAAACATTTTATTGCTTGAGACGCTTAAATATTGTACTGCTTGAGACGCTTAAATATTGTATTGCTTGAGACGCTTAAATATTGTACTGCTTGAGACTCTTAAATATTGTACTGCTTGAGACGCTTAAATATTTTATTGCTTGAGACGCTTAAATATTGTACTGCTTGAGACGCTTAAATATTGTACTGCTTGAGACGCTTAAATATTGTACTGCTTGAGACGCTTAAATATTTTATTGCTTGAGACGCTTAAATATTGTTCTGCTTGAGACGCTTAAATATTGTACTGCTTGAGACTCTTAAATATTGTACTGCTTGAGACGCTTAAATATTTTATTGCTTGAGACGCTTAAATATTGTTCTGCTTGAGACGCTTAAATATTGTACTGCTTGAGACTCTTAAATATTGTACTGCTTGAGACGCTTAAATATTTTATTGCTTGAGACGCTTAAATATTGTTCTGCTTGAGACGCTTAAATATTGTACTGCTTGAGACTCTTAAATATTGTACTGCTTGAGACGCTTAAATATTTTATTGCTTGAGACGCTTAAATATTGTTCTGCTTGAGACGCTTAAATATTGTACTGCTTGAGACTCTTAAATATTGTACTGCTTGAGACGCTTAAATATTTTATTGCTTGAGACGCTTAAATATTGTTCTGCTTGAGACGCTTAAATATTGTACTGCTTGAGACTCTTAAATATTGTACTGCTTGAGACGCTTAAATATTTTATTGCTTGAGACGCTTAAATATTGTTCTGCTTGAGACGCTTAAATATTGTACTGCTTGAGACTCTTAAATATTGTACTGCTTGAGACGCTTAAATATTTTATTGCTTGAGACGCTTAAATATTGTTCTGCTTGAGACGCTTAAATATTGTACTGCTTGAGACTCTTAAATATTGTACTGCTTGAGACGCTTAAAAAGATTAATGCTCCGTACAACTGGGAGTAAACAGCAACAGTTAGAGCCAAATGGCGTAGCACAGTTGCTAGTTATCATACGAGATACAAGAGAAAGAAGACGCATACAAGCTATGGCAAGTACTAAAACTCCTTGCCTTAACCCTTTAACGGGCATAAGCAGAAATTGGTCCCATATTCGACCACCCTTATGGTTATACTTATAAGGATTCATTTTCTTAATGAAACATTTTTTAAGTAACACAAATGTCAAATTGGCAAATGTAGTGGACCGTCAGAGATCTTATTAAGACGGATCGTCGTGAAGTTAGCTGCATGTTCAGTAGTAACGATTTAAACATCCGGTCAATTTATTGTCAAAAATGTAAATAGGTATTATAAGTAAATCACCATTCATTACATCTCATATAAGAATTTTATTTCCTAATACAACCTTAACTTAGATATTATTACCTAAACATTCATCGGTCACTTTTGCGACCACTGACATGACCCCTGAAATGGGCACAGCTCTCATATGCGACCGCCTCATTTCCAAAAAGATTTTTTTTTTTAAAACACATTTTCGAAAAAATAAAGTTGATTTGATACACATAATAATGATTTATTCAACAAAAAACTCAACATCTCAAAAATAAAAACTTGCCCTATAAATGGATAAATGCAACAGGATATTCCTATCACATCTTGGTTTACATAGTCATCTCCTTCTTCTTCTCAGTGTCATGTCAGGTCCCCCCAACGTTGAATATCACTTGAGAGTAGATATCTTTGTCCCCGGCAGCCCAAAAAAGATCTCCAACGCCCCTAATGCCAGTCCAATCACGTATATTGCGGAGCCAGGAGATTTGCCCCCTGCCAACACCTCTTCGGCCTTCTATTTTGCCTTGGATGATCAGGTGCAGTAATTTGTACTTTGCCTTGGATGATCAGGTGCAGTAATTTGTACTTTGCTCCTCTAAGTACATGGACCAAGTAGGACACGTTTCGGATTTTAATATTAGTGAGCAACAGTCTATCAACTTTGGCTCTTTGAAGAACCCTTGTATCACTGACCATATCCGTCCAGGGTATCCGTAGCATTCTCCGGTGCATCCACATTTCGAATGCTTCCAGTCGGTTCATACTGCCAACTTTGAGAGTCCATGATTCCACTCCATGCAATAACACTGAGTCATAGTCATCTCCGGTGGCAGGAATGTCAAATATCCTAATCTCCCACTTTGTATAGCTTTTTCTATTATACTTGTCACGGGTAAGGGTCATTTATTCATACACATCGAAATATTATATATAATATTTATATTATTGACATTGAAAAAAATCTTTGCGTTCATTAAACATCCGAATTGAAGTGCAAACATTTTAAAAAGCGTAACCAAGAGACAACATTGCATATAACTCTACTAATCGCGTCACTTGGTTTATAACTATTGAAGTAGATACGGAACTTGTATATCGTCAAGGTACGTGTTGGTGACGTACTTGAAGAAGTAACAACACCTAAACACTTCTAGTGCGTGTGAGCATTATAACAGTTTAATCTAATCTTGTATTGTACAATACTTTCGTTGTATACAATACAACCTGGTGGGCTTATTGCCAATCTAATATGTGGCAACCTCTTCCAATCAACCTGAAAAATGTTAGAGGCTTTTATTGGAAGCCAGACGAGAATCCTTCTTCGTTCCACGTGCCCAAACATCTCAGTGTTATTTTTAATTTTACTCAAAACATTAGTCATAATTTCACATTCATACTTTGTCACCCCATATATTCTTCAAAATGCGCGCATTACTGTAACATTTATTTGCCTTTTTTCAGTATTTTTTCACGTCTCTGTTTAACTTCCCTAGATTAAAGTTGATACTAAAATACTGTTGTGTAGCAGGTTTTGATAATGTCCGGTTATACAAGTATGTGAAAGTGCCCCATTAACTTTATTTCCTATTGCTTTACACCTTGCGATATCCCTTGTGACTCTTCCACTATCTGAGAAAACACTATACATATAGTAAAATTCCTCAACTTGCTCAATTCTTTTATTGTTTTATCACCATGACTTCAAATCAGACACCATATATGACATATCTACAATATATTCCTGGTTCCACCATACATGACATATCTATATTCCTTGTGGAACGAATTTCGTTATTATTTTATTTAATTTTATCGGTTTTTTTTTCCTTACACACTGTTTTATCACCATGACTTCAAATCAGACACCATATACTATATGACATATCTATATTCCTGGTTCCACCATACATGACATATCTATATTCCTTGTGAAACGAATTGCGTTATTATTTTATTTCATTTTATCGTTGTTTTTTTCCTTTCACACTGTTTTATTAGCATGACTTCAAATCAGATACCATATATGACATATAGTATCTATATTCTTGGTTCCACCATATATGACATATCTATATTGCTGGTTCAACCATATATGTCATATCTATATTCCTGGTTCCACCAATATGTGATGTCTATATTCCTGGTTCCACCATACATGACATATCTATATTCCTGGTAGAACGAATTTCGTTATTTTATTTCATTTTATCGAAGTTTTTTTTCCTTCACACTTTTTTATCACCACTTCAAATCACACACTATACATGACATACCTATATTCCTGGTGGAATTAATTTCGTTGATATTTTATTTCATTTTATCGGTGGTTTTTTTTCTTTGTACACATGATAAAAATTGACGTCATTTTTTTTCATTCTTTAAAACGTACTTTGTCGGTAGAAGAGACAACAACAGGTTATAAATAGAAATGTCAAGTGCGGCATGAAAGTTTGAATTGGGGGATAAAAGAGGAAGAATGGAAAGTGGACGACGTACCACGGAAGCGGTCAAATCAATAACGCGCGTGCGGAAGCACTCCCAACGTTAGGGGGGAGGGGTGGAGGCATGGGACTCCCGTGGGTGTCCGCGGCCCTCGGGAGCAAATTGGAGGCATCCTGTTGCCACTTCTACTGGCACTGCCCGCCTCAGCCTTTTCTTGTGTGCTAGACTATTTTAGTTTCATTTCTCTTTAATAGAAATTCAGGGTTGACACTTGACAAATAAAATTTTCTCCTAAGATTGCGGGTGTTAGAAAACATATCAACGTATTTAAGTAACTTTGAATATATGTGTGTATGTATATGTATATATGTGTATGTCATCATCATCATTGTCAACCAGGGTCGATCCACTGCTGGAAGGTCTCCACAAGTTGACTCCAAATAATTCGATTTTTCGCTCTTCGATGCCATGTGATGCTGCCATGCTTCCTGATTTCATCTATCTAGCACACCTTCGGTCTTCTTCTGGGCCTCTTTATGCTTCTTGGGTACCATTGGATTATTCCGGATGTCCATCGGAAGTCTGACATTCTGGCTACGTGTCCTGTCCACAGCCACTTCATATGTGTATGTATGTATGTATATACAATATGTATGCATATATATTATTTTTTTAAATATTGGGAACTACGAGTACCAAACAGGTGTAGAGGGAGACTCAAGAAATCCTATACAAGAAACTGGACGAGGACATAATAATACTCGAACTATCCCTGAGGCCTCGGCCACACAGGCAGGAGCCTCGCTTGATGCTTAGAGCTATGTTGCGAGTTAGGCGACATATCCTAGCGAACCAACGTATCGCATAATATCGCAGTGGCCACACCATCGAGTGAATCTCCTAGCGAACAGACGTGTTGGTTAATTTACAAGATGGCGGAAGTTTTAATGACAGCGGTGTATAAAAGGGAACCTTTGTGGAACCCATCGAGCAAATTATGGAAAAATGTACCTGTAATAAAATCACTTTGGAATGAAGTTGCACAGAAAGTAAATAAAGATGGTGAGTTGTAATGAAATTGGTTAGTTTTGAGAGTGACATCGTGTGTTGACTTAACCACTCCCAACTGTTAAATGAATTTGTGCGTAGCACTTTGGTTAGGCCAGGCATGAAGTCACCTAGTATACGAGTCACGTAAAATCTAGCTTAGCATCTAACAAAGCATTTTGGTGTGGCCTCGGCCTGAGTGATTGACAAGATTGAGGAAAAATGTCCAAATAGCCGACTTTAAATGGATGGGACAAGGCAAGGAAAAGAAAATGAAGAACAAATCCAACTTAAAAAGATTACAACAACCACAAGTGGTGTATATGGTGGGCAACCCTTATATGAGCCTGTACGGGTAGAGTCAAAGGCTCTCCGCTGACAGTAGCAAGGTAGAGAAAGTAAGGTTGGAAGGTAGGAAGGTAGGAAGGCAGCGAGGTATTAGGGTAGCAGGAATACAGAGCGGTGTGCCCGCGTAACACGCGATATGCTAATTACAAGCAAGCGCGCCGCCGCGATCTGTCAAAATTACCGCCGCCAGCGCCGTTCAAATTCAATATACACTTTGTGACATTACGCAGCCAGAGGCGTCGAGTTATTTTGTACTTAGAAAAGTTGTTTCTACTTTTCAAGTGTTTTAACCAAACGACGAGCTAGGGTAGTAAAAGTTTTAAAAATCGCTCGACTGCGCTGGATTGGGCACTAGCACCGCATGCAAGACACGCATTTTCACCAATTCATGGTGCGTAGGAGATTGGAAAAATCAAAGTTGAGATGGCTGAATTAAGTGACAGAGAACTGTCAGACACTGGGTATGACCAATTGAAGGTGAGATGCTCCTGAAAGAGATATTACTGTAGATAGTCAAGACACATCCTGGGTGCTAAAGATATAGGTAACAGATATTACTGTAGATAGTCAAGACACATCCTGGATTCTAAAGAGATATACCTATCTTTAGTCAAGACACATCCTGGGTGCTAAAGAGATAGGTAACAGATATTACTCTAGATAGTCAAGACACATCCTGGGTGCTAAAGCTAATGATGATAATGCTGAGGTCACTCTGTTGGAAATGTTTTCGGTTGAAAAACTGTCGAATCCTAATCAATTTGATGGCAGTCTATGGACTGCCATCAAATTTAAGAGTATTTCACTTTCGTTGTCTACAGTAAAACACGACGGGCTTATTTTCATGTGGCAATCTATTCCAACCAACTTGAAAGATGTTATAGAGGTCTTAAGTGAAACTGAAACCCTTTTTTAAAAATCTGGGTTCCAATGGAAATCGAACCCCAGAGACTCCTATCACATATCACACAAAATACTTGCTTTTTTTTTCTGTAAATGCCGTTAATATCTGGAATCAACTACAAGCTAATACAATGTGTTTCAAAAGCGAACTAAAAAACACATATCCCTTGAGTGACAAAGCGCGTTCTTTCTTGTTTTCTGTCATCCTGCTTTTTCGAAATTCTATTTTTTCCTTTGGTCATCGATGACCTTGTTAAGTTTGTATTTGTTGTGACTTGTTTAATCAAACACTATTTATTCCACTTAATATAACGGATTCCTATTAGTGCTCACCTGATGATGAGGTGAAAACGTTGAAACCGGAACCGGTAGGGTTATACCGTTATATTAAGAAAAATAGATAGTGTTTAACTAAATAAGTTGCAATTGTTTTAAACCTCCACAGTGTTAATGCCTTAACTATAAACAATATTTGCGACAATATGTCTTCGACGAGTCCTTCAATTCTTTCGGCCCATCGTTTGTGGCTAAGGAGACAGTTTTGAAAAGATTGTGGTTACTGGAGGTCCGTAGGAAGGACGACACACAAGAGGAAGAATCCCAATGGGTTGAACTGATCAACTGAGAAACGCAACTAGAATACTCTTAACTGTCCATCAAGCGGAGTGCTAGGTTGGGTGGAGATAAATCTTCGGAGCCTATCATGGGAGTCACGCTAATCAGTCATGAGGTACACAACAGGTTGATGATGATAAATATAAATCTTATAATTGTGAGATGTAATGTTGGAGCACGAAGTGCACCAACGTCATGATCATCCAAAAATTAGCTATTGCCGAAAGGGAGACTTTTGACAGCATACAAGGTCATACTATACTTTGGACATGTTGCTAGACAGAACAACGGAAGTCTTGAAAATTTGGTGATCACTAGGATAACGAAAAGAAGGTATCTTACAATATCCACAGAACAAATAAAGACGTCAACAGAATTCTTTTTTAAACTGTATTTAACATGAACAAGGAAGGATGGAGACAGGTGGTGAACCAACTTCAAGACATGGCGGATCACGTCGCTCAGCTCAATGCTGTTCACAACGCTCAACATTGAGTACGAGATGACTAAAAGAGAAAATGTTACGGTGATGAGTGGATAAATATATTTTTTATTTTATTTAACACATGACAAGAAATATACAGAATTCGCTAAAAAAACAACAGGTCATTTAATTTGGACAAACAATTTTAATGGATCTGGGTTTGTTGCCTTTTAGTTGACGTGTCCCCAGTAAACTAGGCTTTTACCTGTATCTCACTGAGGACAGATATCATGAAAAAATAAGTCGGTACTTCTTTCCAATTTTTGATTGTATAAAACCCCGTTGCATAGTCTCATCAACCTGACAAACAGTGACACTCAATTACATCACGCGAATCAAACCCCTCACACTTCATCACTCCAGACAGACCAAAACGTCCATCCCACAATATACCGCACATAATCATAAAAAAATACCACTTTCAAGAGCTTACACAAACCTTTGCTACAAGCTCAAGTATTCGAACTCCAGTCGCAATAACAACCACGCTCCGATCGACTGCCTAAACTGTTTTCCTTCTTTTGCATTTGTTGAATTCGGCATATGCATACATAATACGTATATCACGTCATTTCCCTTTCAGAGTAGGTAGAGAGGATAGCAGGAGACGTTTCTATTTCGCGATGCATTGTTCGTCTCTTCTACGTTCATTCGCCTTCTCACACAATTTATATGACGTTCTACGATTTTTTACATCGATTTTTACAATACCTTTCCTTTTTCTTCCTCTACCTCTACAATCATGCTTTCCTTTTTCTTCCTCTACCACATTTTTATTCCTCTACAACACTTTTCACTCAATGCATATTTGTTTTCCTAGTATTTTTTTCATTTCTTTGGTCCACGTACCTACCCGTAGTAATATATTATTAAATATTTTCATAATTAATTCGTTTGCTACCCCCTCGACATATCTGAATTTGTGTTAGACACGTGAACATATTAAAACACGTGCCCGAGAGACAATACTGTCTAAGACAGTCATTATTAACCCAAAGTAATCAATCACCGCATTTATTAAAAATTCTTCCGTACGTGGCTACAAAAATGGAGTATTGTAACCGGACGAACTCTTAAATCGGACTAGGAATCCTTCCTATGTTTTAGGTATTTATATATTTATTTAACATTTTTATTGCAAATACGATCTGACGGGCGTATTGCCAGGCAGCAATCTCTTCCAACCAACCAGACAAAAGTAAATGAAGCAAGTTACGTGGTCGCATAAATCATTCAAATGACTATCCATCCCCACGAAATCCATAAACACATACGTGAGCATATGCCCACGAACCCCATAAAGACGGACAATCACCCAAACATTATTTTTTGTATAAAGCGAGATAACATCAATCAAAAGGAAAGGAAGGAATGATGAAGAGGAAAGGAAAATAAAAATCAGGAATGAAACACGTTATTTTACTGCCTAGAAATTAAGATTTTTTTCAGTCACTTCTTAAAGCATGCCAAGGACGGAGCGAGTCTTATATATTGGGTTGTAACTGATTCGAGAGTCTCACTGCATGGACAGTAAAGACGACGTAAAAAAAGAGGAGCGGTGAACTGGAAAGGCCAATAGACAATCTCTGTTTGAGTGTTGCGCTAATCCATGATTGAATTGGATCCATGATTGATTATCATTGGAAAACGAATATGAAACCTCCCTTGAAAGACATGCATCTAATTAACAAAGCTACTGAGGTAATATTTTTATTTGATTACATTGAAAACATTTTTTATTCTACAAACACTTGTTATATTTCAAGTCAGCTAATTTCAAAGCCTACAGGCTTCTTTATCAATACTGAAGAACTCCTTAATTCTGTAAAAAGAAATGATTTAACTCGTAAGAATAATGAAATAACAATTTGTATGGCGCTGTTTAGGGAGCGGACTCTCGAGGATATTCCAATTCAAGAAATTAAACAATATTCTAGACAGACTAAAAATACAATATGTTAAGTGTAGAGAAAGGAAAGTAGTGGTAACATGTGCACATGTTAACAAAAAAATATTTGATAAGAAAACAGTAGAAAACGTACGAAGGAAAAACTTGTAGAAAAAAATAGTCTGTAGATGTGCTGATTTTCTGATAGAAACACGTTCTGCTTTACGTGGAGAGTAGTAGTTTTAAGTACCACCACGCCGTTTCCATGCTTAAGTAAGCAAAGACGACAGAGCGCCAAACTTTCCTCTTTCGACACACATAGTTCACCCATTCAATATACTCGTATATAAACCACCTCATACTCGTACATCTTTTTCAAATTCTCTAACTTTCTGCGTTTCCTTCTTTTGAAATATCATTTACTTAATCCATCCATACTTTTTTTGGTCTTCCTCTCTCACGCCGCCTTCCCCTCAAATTTACACTGTATATGTTTTTTGCTGGTTTTCTTGCCAAATATGGTTTTCAGATGCGAGAAAGTAGCTAATCTAATAGCCGCAATCACTACCTTCCTATCCTTGTACATAACTTATATGAGTTTTATTTTGTAATATTTTTTATTCCTAAGTTGAAGCGCCCTAGAGGAGATTTTGTTTTTTGAATGACGCTTTATAAATTGTCCTTTTATTATTATAAATTATAACATTTTTTTTATTCATTATACACGTATTTCTCCTGTTACACAAAGAGGGTCTGCTTCAAGCGTTAGCTAATTCGTTAGAAAGAATATCAGCCAGGATTCTTCTCATACTGCTAGGCGGTGCCGAGAATACCACATATCAACCGTGTCATTCAGTTGGTTCAATATCTCTATACCACGCGTGACTGAGTGTTTGACCATGATATTCGTCCTGTGAGTCTTTTACCATGATATTTGTCCGTAAAAAGGTATGTATGTAGAACAGAGGGTGATTCTTTGCACGGTTATATTTATTAGGTACATATAAACTTAGTGATTCTAGAATCGCAGGAAAATTAAAGCAACCTTGAAAAACCTTTAGTAGGAATATCGAAATTGGTTCTTGCCTTTTTGTTTCGATCCTTCTATAGTTACACACCGTGAGAAGCTCGCCATGGTGAGCATATTTTGGGTAATCACCCATTGTTTGTATATATCCACAATGGCATTCAGTTGATGATATTCGTCCTGTAAGTTGATATGTAGAACAGAGGATGATTCCTTGTAACCTGCTATACAAAAACTTGGCTCTAGTTAAATATCAAATTGCAAATTGCATATGATTCGAAATGTGCTCAGTAAATATATTCCTAAAAGTATACGAGTATACTTCGCCTTATGTCAGTCAGCACTTTTGTACGGTATATCAGTTGGGGGAGGGGGGGGTGCACCTTAACCCAAAAGCACATATTGCAGGTTTCCCAAAAATTGATTGTGAAGATAATTAATAAACTTCCTGCCCAGTATCCACGGCGGAGCTTTTCAGAGAGTATCGGGTCCTGAACATAGCCAATTTGCATCTCAAATCCATTATCTGGCACTACCATCGAGAGGAAGGGAAGATGCAGATTCAGCAGAGACCACGCATGGGAACTAATGAAATGTTCACCATCCCTAGAGTTAAAACCTCTTTTGCCCAAAGGTAATATGCTTATTTGGCTCCCATGACATACAACGGCGTGCTGAATTCAATAAAGATAAAGGAAGGAAAACCATTAAGACAGTCGATCGGAGCGCGGTTGTTATTGCGACAGGATTTTGAGTACTTGGGCTTTCAGGACGAATGACGTGTGGAAAAGATTTGTGTGGGCTCTTGAGTGTGAGTTTCTTCTTTTTGTTGTTTTGGATTTGTGTTTCTGTATATTTTTGTGTTCATTTTTATTTTTATGATTGTGTGCGGTATATTATGGGATGAACAAGTTTGGTCTTTCTGGAGTGATGATGTGTGAAGAGTTTGATTCCGCATGATGTTTCCAGTTATAGTTGAGTGTCACTGTTTGTCAGGTTGATGAGAACGTGCAACGGGTTTTTGTTTTTGTGTAATCGAAAATCAGATACAGGTAAAAGCCTAGTTTACTGGGGATACGACAAATGAAAGCCAACAAACCCAGATCCATTAAAATAATGTAGGTCCAAATTAAATTACCTGTTGTTTTTTCGCAAATTATGTATATTTCTTGTCATGTGTAATAATAAATAAAAATAAATTCTTATATGATTATTGATTTCTTGCCATTTTATTGTTATTATACAATGTCATTTTAAAGTGAATCTGTTATTTTAGAAATAAAAAATATTTATTATTGATTAAACTTTTCAATGTGTTATTTTTAAAACATAAATCGACTGACAAATCTTCAAATTTTAAAATTCTTTGAAAATGTAAGTAAGCCATGAGTAATAAATTATTCTCCTCTCATAATTTAAATAAAAAGTATTAGCAAAAGCGACGGAAGCAATTTAAAAATAAACCCTCAAAACGTGTCGCACACGGTTTGAAAATCAAATTATGTCCCATCCTGTTAACAAAAGCACAATTTTCATCGCGCTATCACACATTACGATCGAAAAAAATGAAAAAAAAGAGGACAAAAAAAAAACTTGGAAAAAAATATATATTTACTACCACGCGCCGCCCATGTACGTCGCGTCATTCTCTAATTAGAAGCGACAAAGCACACACAAACCAAATGAGTTAGATTTTTTTATTCAAAGAAACACCTTAAGAATAGATATTATAATGTCGAGTTTTCTATACAGTTAATTTGTCCTTTGGTCGAGATTTGCACAATTGTCACTTCACACATTTTCGTGTTGGTCTTTCGTGAGTAAGGAAATTGCGTGGCTCTATTAAAAAAAAATTGCCCCCTTCACTCTCCTCTCCCCGCCACTTTCCTTATACCCCCTCTCCAATGGTTTAACCCTTCGTCTACATTAACAGCCTTTCCACCGCTCCGTCCTTTGACCGAAGTCCGAGAAATCAACGTATCCAATCAACCATCTAAAATACTAATTCCAAGAATACGAGGGTTCTTGAAAATTGTATTAAATATTCGTTTAACCAAATTTCGTCTATACTCCAGAATCATACATTCTAAGTCTTCTTGTTTACGTTCTTCTTCACTTCGAGGTTAGCAGTCAACAGTTGGCTACTTCAACTTTGTCTGCAGCTGCTTTGTCATACTATAAAAGAAACCACTATGTTAGGTTCCTTAGCAACAAGCACCTTCCTTTGTTAGACTTAATTTTCTTTTTATCTTCCCCTGCAATATCACTAAGATATCATTAAAAAGTCTCACGCTAGAAAAGATTTCTCCGTTTTCTCTACATGAGAGAGTATGGATATTATCTCTGGCTTTATCCAAGTGTCTTCTTACTGAGAATGCTTCATTACAGATCATTAAAGTTCGGACATTCTAGGATGAGTCCTGTGACAGCTCACAAATTTGCCCCAATACAACCTTGTAACGATGTTCAGTAACTTTAATTATTTTATCAACTTTAATGTAAGCCTCTTCTTCTTCTTCTTCATCTTATTTTCTGTTGGCCTGTTATGGTCCTGCATCATTGTTTGCCTCTTGCGACGTCGACTGCCAGCTGTCTCCATCGTCCTGGAGGTCTACTTGCCTGGGGGATCTCTTAGTTCCGCCATTCTGTATACGTGTTCGTTCCAGAACCTTCTTCTCTGTCGTCCCCATCTGACAATATCTTCAACTTCGCACGTCCTTCGGATTTCTGTGTTACGTACTCTATCACGAAGGGTTTTGCCAGCGATACTCCTGAGTACCTTCATTTCGCTGGTTCGAAGGAGATTTTTGGTTCTGACAGTGTCGGCTCTGGACTCTATGCTGTATGTCATTATGGGGCGGACACAGGTCTTGTATATCCTCACCTTTAGATGTTCATATCGTATAAGCCTCAATTCTAATAAATAACAAGTTATTTAGGTAAATACATTACATAAGGTTGTATTGGGGCAAATTTGTGAGCTGTCACAGGACTCAACCTAGAATTTTTGAACTATAGAAAGAGTTGAAGATCTCTTCGATTAGGTGTCCATTTTTTTGTTTGCTCAGGGATAATTTAGCTAACCCATCCGTCCTGAACAGTCTTGGTTTGTATTGTACGTTCCGGATAATTATTTGAGACAACGCTACCATAGATTTTTCTATCAACCTATAAGTCGAACCAAGCTGCCTTTGAAGATACCAGTGGTAGGAAGAGCAATCACACTGTTTTACCGTGTGTATCCTCATATAGACATATTTTACGTGTCGCTCAGCTCCTTCAGGAAAAATTATCTTCAATTTAGTGTAGCATTTGATTTTAATCATATTATCGGGCATGCTATATTTTGTCATAGTATTTTACTTATGTGCTATATTTTGGCATAGTATTTTACTTATGTGCTATATTTTATCATAGTATTTCACTTATGTGCTATATTTTGTCATAGTATTTTAGTGTAACCTATACATTTTTACAATCGTTTTTATAAGTCTTAAAATGCTGACCTATTTTATACATGTTTTGTATTTGTTATGTTTGGTCCTTGTACGAATTATGAAAACCTGTAATGTGCGAAGGACCTGAAAAAATAAATTAATAATGGAGTTTAAAAATGATTACTTACATATTTCTTTCCTCTGATGAAATGCCCTAAGTGTTGCAATCTTATTATCTCAATGCAAGTCGTTATTTTTTCATATTTTTTCATGTGTTTGAGGACCTCTTCGTGTCACACTTTGTCACCCTAGGTGCGTCATTGCACATCTAAGCAATACAACTATATTTTTTTTCTTCTTAGTCAATTCTTAATGTCTAAGGGTTGTGTTGTCTCCCGATCATCTGCCCAACTCTGCAAACGACTATTATCCCCCTCTATCTAATTTGGACACCACCAAAATCCTGTTGCATTTCTGACAAGGTCAGTCAAAAGGGGTCCGTGGTCTTCCCTGTCTTATCGTTTCTTCACACTGTTAAGTTATCGCGATTTTTTCTAACTTTTAAACTCGGATCCATATAAATCATATTCAAGACACCAAATTACCAATCTTGGTCGTTATCCTTTCTGATAGAGGTAAAGTACCCGGCGGTAAGTAATTCACATCGGGCTTAAGAAAGAGACTGTCGGTCATAATCGGCTAACTTCGGCTTTGTAGAGCGTCGTCTCTGTCATTCATACACGTGTTTCGTCGCGATTTTTTAGTCGTTGTCAAGCGACAGAGACGACGCTTTACAAAGCCAAAGTTAGCCGATTATGGCTGACAGTATCTTTCGTAAGCCCAATGTGTATTACTTACCGCCGGGTACTGTACACGCTTAATAAATTACATTAGTCTATTTTCAGTTGATATTTTTTTCAATTCTGGTTGCCATTGATAATACCAAACTTATACAATGTGGAGCAAATAAACCAGTAAAAGAGACACACAGAAAGAGATACGCGTACAGTATTGGGTGATGTGCTTTATTATTTATGTCAACAAAACGCCATCAATCATACGCCTCGTCTTGCAAGTCCACAGCATGACCAGGGTTTGGGTAGTTTGGGGGAGAAAGGCTTGGGAGATTTGTGGGACTATTGGGGAGATGTGAAGACATGAGTGGAAGAATGGCCATACAGATTTTTTTAAATAACTATTGTTCTCCATAGCCCTGTATGTATGGAGAGGAAACATGGACGATGTGAAGAAAGAAAACAAACATTTTAGATGTTTCGAAATGTGGTGTTGAAGGTGGATGCTCCATATCTTATGGACCTCGAGTCGCATCAACGTTTCTATCATCCAAGAAACAAAAAATACTGGAAAGCTTACGATAACAGGCAGAAAAAGAATAATGACGTACTTTGGGCATGCTGCTCAAATGAATGATGAAAATCTGGACAAGCTGATGATTACAGGGATAGATGAGAGAAGGCAAGCAAGAAAAAGGTGCCCTGTAAGATTAACGGGTCAAACAAATGAATTAATGGGATCCACACTTTAAGCGCTACATTCAATATGGTCCAGGACTGGGAGGAATGGAGACAGATTGTGCACGGAGTTCGAGACAGCAGAGATCCACGACCCTCAGCATTGAATACATGATGAAGAAGAAGACTATCGATTGATGGGCTATCCCTTGTGGTCGAGAATAATTATCAGCCACCATATGAATGAAAAACGCTTGTACGTGTTGGTTTATTGTTCATGCTATTGCACTTCAGCAAGTATATGTTCTTAACAGATCAAACCCAAAGTTCCGATGTCAAGGAGATTAAACTTTCAAAACGATTGGTTGGTTTAATATTAGGTCCTTACATATGAAATTGGCGTTTTGCCGTACTGGCAACTTTGATCTCAAATATCTTCTCTTTGGTCAGGAATTCCAAATTCAAATTTATACAGCTATTTACTCAAGTATTTGTGTTTCGAAAATTTTAATTCATTTGTTTTTTCCTCAATTGTTTTTTTTCTTTGCGTCACTCAGTTTACAAAATGGAAAACTTGAAATATCGCGTTATTTACGAGTACGAGTTCCACCGTGGCACCAGTGCTGCAGAAACGGCTCGAAGGATTAATGATGTGTATGGCGACGATGCCGCAAAAGAAAACACAGTGCGTTTTTGGTTCCAACGTTTTCGTTCTGGAAATTTCGACCTGCAGAACAAGCCCCGTGGAGAAAGTTGATAATGAAGAATTGAAGGCTATTGTGGAAGCGGATCCATCGCAAACCACGTCCGAGTTAGCTGCAGGCTGCGGTGTTAGTGATAAAACTGTTTTAATCCACTTGAAGCAAATTGGGAAGGTGAAAAAGCTTGAAAGGTGGGTACCTCACGAATTGAGTGAAGCAAATCAACAAACGCGCGTTGACTGCTGCGTTGCATTACTCAACCGGCACAATAATGAAGGGATTTTGAATCGAATCATTACCTGTGATGAAAAGTGGATCCTGTATGATAATCGGAAGCGCTCATCGCAATGGCTGAACCCTGCCGAACCAGCCAAACCATGCCCCAAGCGAAAATTGACTCCAAAAAAGTTACTTGTGAGCGTTTGGTGGACTAGTGCTGGTGTCGTTCACTACAGCTTTCTTAAATCTGGCCAGACGATTACGGCAGATGTCTATTGTCAGCAACTGCAAACCATGATGGAAAAGCTAGCTGCTAAACAACCGAGGCTGGTTAATCGCTCTAGGCCACTGATGCTTCATGATAACGCTAGACCACACACTACACAACAGACGGCTACCAAATTAGAAGAGCTTCAATTGGAATGTATAAGACATCCACCGTACTCTCCGGACCTTGCCCCAACAGATTACTATTTTTTTCGAAATTTGGATAACTTCTTGCAAGGGAAAAAATTCAACTCCGATGGGGCAGTCCAAACCGACTTCAAAGATTTTATTGATTCCCGTCCGAATGGTTTTTTTAGTAAAGGGATCGATGAACTACCTATGAGATGGCAAAAGTGCATAGATAGCAATGGTACATACTTTGATTAAATAAATATATTATATTAAAAAAAAATCAACTTTATGTTCCTCCCAAACAAAACGCCAATTTCATATGTAAGGACCTAATATATTGCAACCTTCTGTGTCGCTGTTTTACGTATAAAGTGTTATTATTGTGTTGCCTAATAGCACTACAAAAATATAATAAGTAACAAATAAGTTTTAAAGCAACATAAAATTATATATAAAATGTTCTAAGAATATAGCCAGTCCTTATGTGAATTCGCCATTTGGTGCCTTCGAATGGCAGTGAGTCACTCCATTTGGTGCCTTCGAATGGCAGTGAGTCACTCCATTTGGTGCCTTCGAATGGCAGTGAGTCACTCCATTTGGTGCCTTCGAATGGCAGTGAGTCACTCCATTTTGATTACTTCTTGTGAAAATAACGTTTCTTTAAAATAGGGTCTACTAAGAATATCATTAATAGAATTTACGTAAAATATCATAAATGGGACTTACTTAGAATTCAATAAATGATGTTTACTAAGAAAAACTTAATTGAGGCTTACTTAAAACATTATTAATAGGGATTACTGAGAATACCACAAATTGGGCTTACTAAGAAAATCATAAATTGCCTATAATAAGAATGCCATAAATGAATTTTACTAAGAATACCATAAATGGAGCTGACTAAAAATAATATAAATGGAGCATAATAAGAATACCATAAATAGAGCTCACTGAGAACGTCATAAATGGAGCTTCCTCAAAATATCATAAATAGAGTTTACTGAAAATACCATAAATGGAGCTTACTTAGAATACCATAAATGCATAATCAAAATATCATAATTGGAGTTTTCTGAGAATCCCATAAATGGAGATTACTAAGAATACCATAAAATAAGCATAGTGCCATAAATGGAGTTTATTGAGAATACCATAAATGGAGCTTACTATGAACACCATAAATAAAGCATAATGACATACATGGAGTTTACTGAGAATATCATAAATGCAGCTTACTAAGAATACCATAAATGAAGCATTATCAAAATGCCATAAATGGAGTTTACTGAGAATATCATAAATGTACCTTACTAAATGGAACATAATCAAAATGTCATAGACGGAGTTAACTGACATTTTTTATATTCTTGGTAAATAAATGAAATTTACCAAGAATATAAAAAATGAAGTTTACTAAGTTTGTTATAATTTGAGCCATAACTTAACGGAAGATGTGTCGTTCTTCCACCCAAGTCCTTAATTCCAGAGTGTTGGGGGGATATGGAAAAGAATTGGTTGACTGGGAGTGTTGCGGGAAGAAGGAGACGGGGACAGTGGGGACGAGGCATGGAGAGTCCACTCCATTTGTCACCCGGCCATGCTGACAATTGGAGACAACCGACTGTCACACAAGAGTGTGACAAAAGGAATGGGAGAAATCTCTTTTGTACTTCTTAGATTCAATAGAATGTATAATTGAGAGAAAAGCAATCATTTTATTGCTCTGTATCATAATTACATCCAAAGCCTATTGGCAAGACGCTTGACTTCAACCCTGGAGTCTCAGGTTTAATGTCCCGATGATACACAAAAAATATTATAATAGTAACACTCGTAAAAAGTAATTTATGCAGCTTCATTAAGACAGTAATTACTCTTCAAGGGCGGACCAACTCGTCACTCTGTGACATTATTATTGATTTATTAAAAATATCACAAAATAAATGTGTTCAGGTCGGTGACAGGAGTCTTGTGTGACCCAAAAATGCCTATAAAACTAAACTGAAAGGTATACCAAACTATCGTTAGACCCGCGATTATGTATGGCTCAGAATGCTGGACTATTTACAGCTCCTACTCTAGGCAACTTGAAATAGCAGAAATGCGAATGCTTAGGTGGTCGGCAGGAGTATCACTGTAAGATAAAATTAAGAGCTCATGCATTCGTGGTAGCCTGGGGGGTCACTGACATAAATAGTAAGCTGGTATAGGCACATAAGACGGAGACCACCAGACCACATGGTAAATCAGGCAATGTCTGTGGATCTTCCTCGACAGCCGTCCAGAAGAAAACCAAAGAACTCCTGGATGACTCAATGCTCCAAAATCCTGCAGATAAACGGCCTAGATGAAAGCGACACCCAGAACCAAAGAGCATACAGCCTGAGAACGAGAAGAGCCGACCTCAACCGCCTACCTAGGCAATGCGTTGGTACAGTGCCAGGAAGAAAAACAAGATCACAAAATAAATGTGTATTTCTGTTAAGTGTAACAATATGAAGATAAAGGCTTCGGTTCAGTTTTATCCCACCACCACCTAAAGTAGTTATGGAGGACAAAAAACTCCCCATCCAGAGTTTCGAAAATGTTGCAGTTTTCATCTTGAGAAATATAAATATAAACATCCGGAAAATGTTAACAGAGACGACAAATTCCCCCTTCAATCATCATGATATTGCATAATAAAATAGAAACGATATTTCAATGAAGAATAACGATAACTTCAAAATTTATAAAGACCGTGCGCTTGTTTTTATTGATAAAAATATGTTGAATACCGAACAAGTCCTGAAGACGAAAACTGCAACGTTTTTTGGAAGGTTGGCATTATAAAGCAGTTAACATGCCGTACAACACTCCGTATGACCTTATACTTCTGAAGACTAGAACCCTTTTTAAGGAATCTTGTTCTAACGGGAATTGAATCGACAATCCCCGAGCTAGAAGACAGTCTTAACAACTAGGCCACGGAGGACTTTGTAGCAACGATAGTATTTAACGTTTTAAGTAAACTTAGGGAAAATTCCAATTCAGGAACCAACGGAACAATAGTCTGGCAAGTGTAGTAAATTAAATACCAGTTGACGAGGACAATACATGGGAAGTGTAGAGAATTCCCTGGCAATGCATGCCTAAGACGGTAGGACACTAGTTTCAAGACGTGCCTGAGCGTGCAAACGGAGTAAGCATCAGCGATTCTCGCTGCAAGGTGTCTTCGTATTTTTCTCTGGAGGGAATTTTCATTCCTGGATGAATTTCAGGGTCGGTAAAATTGGGCGTAAAAATAAATGGGAAATTCATAATTTTCTGTTTCTGAAAAAAAATGAGAATAATATTTATGTACGTAAGAAAAAAATCTGCCTTCTTAATAATAAGCGTTGAATAACGCATTTCTGTAACAATTTAATCATACAGGTACAAGATCTAAAATAAATTTTCTACTTTTACGTAAGCCTACTTGGCAAAATTTCGATAATTCTCGTATTTTATACTAAACATACGTAGAAGTATATCGAATTTTAATGACATAAGATTATTACAAATAATAAATTGTAATTTGTTTTATAAAACACTGTTTATTCCTCTTTTTGTAACAGTATAACCGTTACAAACAGTGGAATGAACAGTGTTTGACAAAACAAGGTTATACCGTTACAAAAAGTGGAATAAACAGTGTTTTGAATAAAACAAATTACAAGCAATGGAGACATCTCATTAAAGGACTGTAATACAAAGAGAAAAAGCTTGAAATCAATCCGTTTATACTTAAGGCAGTGTAGATTTTTAAGGGGGGGACAAATATGATAATATTTATAACTACCATACGAGTATATCAGTTTAGTAGTTGCAATGTAAATATATTGGAGTCCAGAAATTTGTAAATAGTCTTGTTTGTGATCCCCTGATGATGAGCTGAAAGTCATAAAACCAGTAGGGTTATACCATTACAAAAAGTGGAATAAACAGTGTTTGATAAAACAAATTAAGATGTATTTGAACCTCCAGTATTAATGTCTTAACTATAAATAATATATCTCTATTGCATCTTTTGAATCTGTGTCTGACAGATGTTGTCTCGTAATAAAGTATAAATTTAAGGTCGATTTTTTCTTGTAAATTGGTTGTTAAAAATCGATCCAATAGGGTGGGGTATTATGATAGAGTTTTTGCTATTACTGGTCCTGTGGCGTGGAATAGTCGGCCTTCTTGTAAGAGATATGAGTAGCATATGCAACTTTAGTTAGCATTTAAATAAATATTTTTGGGAGATCTTCTCTAAATTTAAGACATTTAATGAAGACAATAAACTAAATTTAAAGCTAAATGTATTTATTTCACATATTGAAAGATCTGAAAAGGTTTCATTATTAATTATAGTTCGGCTTTCCTTTGCTAAGTTTTTCCGAACATATGTAGATGCGAGAAAGTACCAAATATAATGACCGCAGCCACTACTTTCCTATAATTACACTCAACTTATAAATATTTATTTTGTTCGAATCCAAAGTTAATCCGCCCTTGAGGAGAGTTTTATCTCTAAACGGCACTATACAAATTATCTTTTTATTATTATTAACTTTATAGCTCCTTTTCTTTTTATGCCCTCGACTCTTGCTCTATGCCGTCTCAGGTTCGAGCCAGTCCTGGATTTCTGGCCACACGCCACCCTGTGGCACAAGTAGGATAGATTTTCCAGTAGGTAGAGCCGAGCACAAAGTATTGAGGTGGTGGACTCCGATTTTCCGGTGGGGCAGACAGCCGATTATTAGGGGATGATGTATGACGCAGGGGTGGGGCATTTAATATCAGATTGGGCATAGCATCAAAGCAGGTATAAAGACATAAACCAAATATATGAAACATTAATTACGGCTTCATTCTTCTTTTTTACTATTTAGAAGTTGCTAACCAGAGACAGTTTTTTCAATCGTATCCTCACGATGTATTCAGTTTGATGATTGTAGAACGTGGTCGAAAGATTGGTTAATTAGGCATTTGTATTTTAGAACCACTGGAGTAGGCATGCAACTCGCAGTTCGTCATCGCAGATTTTTTCTATATAAAATATATATTTTTAATTTATTTTTATTTATTTATTTAACATTTTTATTGCAAATACAACCTGGTGGGCTTATTGCCAGGCGGCAATCTCTTCCAACCAACCAGACAAAAGTAAAAAAAGCAAGTTACGTGGTCGGATAAATCATTCAAATGACTCCATCCCCACGAAATCCATAAACACATACGTGAACATATATACCCACGAACCCCACAAAAACGGACAATCACCCAAACATTATTTTTCACATAAAGTGAGATATCATCAATCAAAAGGAAAGGAAGGGATGGTGGAGAGGAAAGGAAAAGATAAATCAGGAATGAAACACGTTATTTTACTGACTAGAAATTAAGAGTTTTTTCAGTCGCTTCTTAAAGCATGCCAAGGACGGAGCGAGTCTTATATTGGTTTATAACTGTTTATAATTATGTATGGAACACTACACACGTACACTCCTCCAAAAACCGAATGTGTTACTATCATATAGAGAAGGACGTAGAAATGTGTTACTATCACATGGACAGGGTTTATTTTTAGTTCGTCTTCTCTTTGTAAATTTTCAGCGGTTTTCTTATCAAATGTGTTTTTAAACATATTCAGATGTGAGGAAGTTGTCCTTTGTTGCAAATATTAATGGTATACACAAGTGTGATAAGGACATAAAGATGCTGAGATTTATTTAGAGGATATCAAGAATTTTTCATCAATGAAGATATTAATACTATTGTATACTTCACTCGGTGAGTATACAATAGTATCAATATCAGAGAGTATACAATAGTATTATAATAGAGGATATCAAGAATTTTTCATCAATGAACATATTAATACTGTTGTATACTTCACTCGGTGAGTATATAACAGTATCAATATCAGAGTATACAACAGTATTATAATAGAGGATATCAAGAATTTTTCATCAATGAAGATATTAATACTATTGTATACTTCACTCGGTGAGTATACAACAGTATCAATATCAGAGAGTATACAACAGTATTATAATAGAGGATATCAAGAATTTTTCATCAATGAAGATATTAATACTATTGTATACTTCACTCGGTGAGTATACAACAGTATCAATATCAGAGAGTATACAACAGTATTATAATAGAGGATATCAAGAATTTTTCATAAATGAAGATATTAATACTGTTGTATACTTCACTCGGTGAGTATAGAACAGTATCAATATCCAAGAGTATACAACAGTATTATAATAGAGGATATCAAGAATTTTTCATCAATGAAGATATTAATACTGTTGTATACTTCACTCGGTGAGTATACAACAGTATCAATATCAGAGAGTATTCAACAGTATTATAATAGAGGAAATCAAGAATTTTTCATAAATGAAGATATTAATACTGGTGTATACTTCACTCGGTGAGTATAGAACAGTATCAATATCCAAGAGTATACAACAGTATTATAATAGAGGATATCAAGAATTTTTCATAAATGAAGATATTAATACTGGTGTATACTTCACTCGGTGAGTATAGAACAGTATCAATATCCAAGAGTATACAACAGTATTATAATAGAGGATATCAAGAATTTTTCATAAATGAAGATATTAATACTGGTGTATACTTCACTCGGTGAGTATAGAACAGTATCAATATCCAAGAGTATACAACAGTATTATAATAGAGGATATCAATAATTTTTCAGCTATGAAGATATTAATACTCTTGTATACTTCACTCGGTGAGTATACAACAGTATCAATATCAGAGAGTATATTAAATTGTTAAAAAAAAGTAAGCCCGCATACATGCCACCTCAGATTCATTGTCAACAAATAGAGCAGATTTATTGTCAACGGATAGAGCAGAATTACTGTCAACAAATAGAGCAGATTCGTTGTCAACAAATAGAGCAGATTCGTTGTCAACTAATAGAGCAGATTCATTGTCAACAAATGGAGCAGATTCATTGTCAACAAATGGAGCAGATTTATTGTAAACAAATAGAGCAGATTCATTGTCAACAAATAGAGCAGATTCATTGTCAACGAATAGAGCAGAATTATTGTAAACAAATAGAGCAGATTCGTTGTCAACAAATAAAGCATATTCATTGTCAACAAATAGAGCTCTATTTCAACAAAACAAAATCACAAATAGAAAATGATGTTCTTATACACAAACTATAATGCAAAAAAAATTAAATAAATAAACAAAAATATCAAAATGATTGAAAAAAAAATGAGATCTCAAAAGTCCATATTATAAATGGCAGCAATTTTATTTACGAGACACATTTAAAAAAAATAAAATCATTATAATTTGATGCGTTCCAACGGGAACACAAGGATACCAAAAAGAACACCACAATCCAAGTCGGTCCACAGCCCGGCACTCCACGTCAAGCTGAAACTGCGAAATAACATTCAAACCCCGAACATTGAGATCGAGTTTCAGTATTTTTTTTTCAGTTTCTAACGGCAAACGGTTAAGAACCCCTCTTTGCTAGTCCTTGTATGGAGAAAATCTCATGTGACCCCGACAGAGAGTTTCTGGAGAAATATTTATGGACAAGGGGTCGGGTAATGCAAGGGAAATTGTCGGACTGTTGGGTTGCCGGCCCTGATAGAGCGTGCCGGAACAGAACAATGTATTCTTCAAAATACACGATTTCGTGAGAATATTGTAAAACCGCGAAAGAGAAATCCTTCGAAACGCTGCTAAAACCCTTTGCAAATATACCAAATATGTTAATGTATTTATTTAGGCCGAGCGCAGCACCAGATGAGAATAGTGATGTCGGGTAAACCACTAAAGAACACCAAGGAGTTTGTCTACATCGGGAGCAAAATAACATGGGACGGTCGGTCCAAGAGCGAGGTCGACAGCCGTATACATCAGGCTAGACTTGCATTTAATAAAAGGTCGAAAATAATAGAATCAAATAATATAGACCTAAAACTGAGAATACTCCTCATCAAGACCTATGTATGGAGTATCTTGATGTACGGCTGCGAGACATGGTGCCTATCCGAAAGAGATAGACGAAGACTAGAGGCTTTTGAGATGTGGTCCTATAGAAGACTATTAGGAATTTCCTGGAGAGACCGCATCACAAATGAAGAGGTTCTCCAACGAATCGAAGGAGGAAGGCAACTGCTCAGGATCCTGTCCGAAAGGCGTGCAAGATGGATCGGTCATATAATACGACAAGAGGGCCTCTTGCATGCCATAATGGAGGGTATGACCGAGGGGACAAACTCTAGGGGACGCCCACGCCGAGAGTACCTGGAGGACCTGTTGGTGGACGTGCGCTGCTCAACATATACAGACTTAAAAAGAGCCGCACAGGACAGGGGGGAATGGAGGAGAAGAGTTCAAATTGCTGCAAACCAGTCTTAGGACTGCAACCACGGAAGAAAGGATTTATTTTAGCTCTTTCATACTAATACATAGTATATGGCGTAAGACAGATGACTGATTTATCATGTCCTAATTAGTACGATGGTTTTCGGACATTTGTATAAAGAAAGAAAAATAAAATAAAATAAAAACTCTTATTAATTAATGAATTGTATCGCGTCTAAATTATTGATATTCTATTTATTCTGATTTGCCTGATTCACAAATTTCTATACTATAGTTTGTTTTCAATGCAACTGCTAAGCAATTAAAATGATTGTCATAAATATTTCCGTATTAGGCCGCTTCTAAAAAGTCTACACTGACTTAAGTGTCTTAAATGGATTAATATCAAGCTTTGTCTCTTTGTATTCAAGTCCCATAATGGAATGTACCCATTGTATCTTTCGAATCTGTGACTGAGGAGTATTCCTTCGAAGAAAAGTAAAAATTTAGGGTCGATTTCTTCTTGATCTAATAAATAAGTTAATCCAAATCGACACAACAGGGTGGGTTATAATGATTGGCGTGTAATGTCTTGTGACGTAGAATGGTCTGCTTCTTAGTATTGGATTTTTTTATCTTTTTATTTTATTTAACCCTGTGGCGTTCGTATGCGCGGTCAATGATCGGTGAAACGACATTTGCATACCTTAACAATTTGAAACAAACAAGTGCAAGGTCCACACGCCGGTCATTCAACTCACTATCAGGTGTAGAGCGCATTCCATGTTAGAGCGAGAAGGCAACACATCTATCGCGCTAGTTCCCAAAACAGAATGATACCTACATATGACAAGAATCGTATTGTGGATGCTGAAACGAGACGGTGGTATATCGTGCGCGCATTCCCGTACACATTCAAGAATAGTATAAATACCTACGTCTATCAATTAAATTTCTCTTTCCGCATTGCGATCTAAACAAGTTTTATTTATCAACAAACCATCATCATCATCTCTCCTAAAACCCTTTTATTGCAAATACAATCTGGAGGGCTTATTACCAGACGGCAATCTTTTTAACCAAATAAAAGTAAATGAAGTAAGTTAAATGGTCGCATAAATCATTCAAATGACTATCCATCCCCACGAAATCCATAAACACATACGTGAGCATATGCCCAGACCCCCACAAAGACGGACAATCACCCGAACACTATTTTTCATATAAAGTGAGATATCATCAATCAAAAGGAAAGGAAGGGATGGTGGAGAGGAAAGAAATAAGGGTTCCGTGTATAGCTGTAGAAGCACAAGACAACCCTTCATGAGAGGTTTTATCAAAATGTATGAGTTTATATGAATACTACACAATACATTACACTTCACCTAAAACTGAATGTGTAACTATCACATATCGGAAGATCTACAAAGATTTATATGTAGTTCTTCTTCCTGCGGCAAGTTTTCAGCGGTTTTCTCACCAAATATGTTTTTCTGAACATTTGCAGATGCGTGGATAAACTTCATCAAATTGTCACAACCTTAAATATGTTAATAATATTGGATTTCAATACTGAATTAGAACGTCTTTAAGGAGAGTTCGATTCTAAATGGTATTAAATAAATCGTCCTTTTATTATTATTAAAGCGCTGTTGAATTAATTGCATCCACTTTAAGATTACTTGATAAAAATCCATTGTATCAAGAAATCTTTACCTACTTCTCATACCTTTTGGTACCTCACAGTTATGTTAGCAGTCTTTTTCATCGCAGAGAATACTTGTTCGTAGAACTAGGACTTATTTGATCGAGAAGGCTCCATAACCCTGTCTACTGCAGTGGAAGATACAGATCAAAGAACCCCTGTTAATGATTTCTTTGAACAAACGAACGTATTTTGGAGCATAACACCTTGAACAGTAACCAACAAAGATTCTACTTAACTTTCAGGACATTACAATCAATGTAATTTTTTCAAAAAAAATAATATAGCAGCATTTTCTAGCATCGAATTTCAACCCTTGTGAAGTATAAAACTAGCACTGCTTTTGACCAGCTCCTAGGTATAATTTTCAATCAAACTCATCATCATTTCCCAAAACTTTCTACCAGGAACGCAGCAGTGCCATGGAATGCATCCATTCAGATTAGTCCACAGCTAGGCACTCCGCACCATCCCACATCAGACTGAGACTGCGATCAAAATATTCAAATTCTTCAACTCTATTGACAGATATGCCATTAATACACAGAAGATGTATTTATAAGGGCATAAGTCACAACACATCAGTTCCGTTTTGCTAGATTATGTACGCAAGTCAAGACGAACAAATTTATCTGATAAACTTTATCTGATTTATCTAAAAATTTATCTGATTTATCTGATTTGTATTCAAAATATTCCGAATAAATGTGCTTTGTGTCGTATTTCTTAAATTTTGTTATACGAAAAATATCAAAACGCCTTCCAAGTTATAAAATTCTTACATAATACAGGACTTTAGAAATGCGTTACTTACTCGTGATTTTCCACCGTGCTAACAGAGGGTTGACTTGAGGCGGTATCGAGGTCAGTTGTTTCCAACATTTTACATTTTTAATTATATAATTTAATGTCCTCGTATCACACACTTGTCAAAAAACGGGGTTGACATCGTCTTCCGTGTTGTAGGAGTAGAAATATTGGATATTTCATCATCATCATTACTTTCACCATCGAACTGTCCTTATTGAGGTAAGCAGAGAGAATAGGTATTCAATTGGAAATGATTACGTTGCAGTTTCGGACGTTTTTAAAGTTAGTTTGTTGACTGCTAAAGCAGTATCTGAAAAGGCACTTTCAAATATCAGAACCTCGAGATGGAATTACGTGTTCTAGAGGATTTTCATAGGACTTTTTGTGCTGCTGTCATAAATTTTATTCAGAAATACGAGAATATAAATTCTTGATATTTTCCCCGCGCTGGATGAGCTTTGTAAGTTTACAGCTGTCTGATTCCATAATTTATATTTTGTTTTCAATTTGTTTTTCAACGAATTGTCTATTGTGACTGAATATTCAATTTTAATGCTATTGATTGACATCTTGAGACATTCAGTGTTCTGGATATGATTTTAATGATATTGATTGACATCTTGAGACATTAAGTGTTCTGGATATGATTTTAATGATACTGATTGACATCTTGAGACATTCAGTGTTCTGGATATGATTTTAATGATATTGATTGACATCTTGAGACATTAAGTGTTCTGGATATGATTTTAATGCTATTGATTGACATCTTGAGACATTCAGTGTTCTGGATATGATTTTAATGATATTGATTGACATCTTGAGACATTAAGTGTTCTGGATATGATTTTAATGATACTGATTGACATCTTGAGACATTCAGTGTTCTGGATATGATTTTAATGATATTGATTGACATCTTGAGACATTAAGTGTTCTGGATATGATTTTAATGATATTGATTGACATCTTGAGACATTAAGTGTTCTGGATATGATTTTAATGATATTGATTGACATCTTGAGACATTAAGTGTTCTGGATATGATTTTAATGATACTGATTGACATCTTGAGACATTAAGTGTTCTGGATATGATTTTAATGATATTGATTGACATCTTGAGACATTCAGTGTTCTGGATATGATTTTAATGATATTGATTGACATCTTGAGACATTGAGTGTTCTGGGTATGATTTTAATGATATTGATTGACATCTTGAGACATTAAGTGTTCTGGATATGATTTTAATGATATTGATTGACATCTTGAGACATTAAGTGTTCTGGATATGATTTTAATGATACTGATTGACATCTTGAGACATTAAGTGTTCTGGATATGATTTTAATGATATTGATTGACATCTTGAGACATTCAGTGTTCTGGATATGATTTTAATGATATTGATTGACATCTTGAGACATTGAGTGTTCTGGGTATGATTTTAATGATATTGATTGACATCTTGAGACATTGAGTGTTCTGGGTATGATTTTAATGATATTGATTGACATCTTGAGACATTAAGTGTTCTGGATATGATTTTAATGATATTGATTGACATCTTGAGACATTAAATGTTCTGGATATGATTTTAATGATATTGATTGACATCTTGAGACATTAAGTGTTCTGGATATGATTTTAATGCTATTGATTGACATCTTGAGACATTCAGTGTTCTGGATATGATTTTAATGCTATTGATTGACATCTTGAGACATTAAGTGTTCTGGATATGATTTTAATGATATTGATTGACATCTTGAGACATTAAGTGTTCTGGATATGATTTTAATGATATTGATTGACATCTTGAGACATTAAGTGTTCTGGATATGATTTTAATGATACTGATTGACATCTTGAGACATTAAGTGTTCTGGATATGATTTTAATGATATTGATTGACATCTTGAGACATTAAGTGTTCTGGATATGATTTTAATGATATTGATTGACATCTTGAGACATTAAGTGTTCTGGATATGATTTTAATGATATTGATTGACATCTTGAGACATTAAGTGTTCTGGATATGATTTTAATGATACTGATTGACATCTTGAGACATTAAGTGTTCTGGATATGATTTTAATGCTATTGATTGACATCTTGAAACATTGAGTGTTCTGGATATGATTTTAATGCTATTGATTGACATCTTGAAACATTGAGTGTTCTGGATATGATTTTAATGCTATTGATTGACATCTTGAAACATTGAGTGTTCTGGATATGATTTTAATGCTATTGATTGACATCTTGAGATATTGAGTGTTCTGGATATGATTTTAATGCTATTGATTGACATCTTGAGACACTGAGTGTTCTGGATATGATTTTCATGCTATTGATTGACATCTTGAGACATTGAGTGTTCTGGATATGATTTTGACAGTAGGTTGCGCTTGTGGAATGCACATATTGTTTTTTTTTATTTTGATGTATCTGTGTTCTTCTTCAACATTGATGTCAATAGTGACGCCCGGTTTGGTGCAGTGTGAGCTGTCCACCCTTGGATGATCCCGTATTATATTGGTGACTATAATTATTTTTTTTATATTGATTGTATTAGTGAGACGTATTTACTTACTTGCATGTTTATGTAACATATTGCTTGATTTTATTTTAATAACGATTATTAATTTTTCATTGTTATTATTGTATGAGGCGTATCCAGAAAGTAAGTGTACTGAGGCTCTCACGACCGGATAGATTTTATTTTCGACATGTTGGCTACACTTCCGTGTAGCCTGACCCTTCCCTTCCGCAACGAGACCGGTTCGAGGTCAGTACGTTGAGTGTCGACGCGACAACACGTTCCGTGAAAAATGTCAAACCAATCTCCCGCCAAGTGCGAAATTTTGTGAAAAGGCAAGAGTTTTTGAGGCGCTGCAAACTCCATGGAGATGAATTTCTCCGCTCCATCGTTACTGGAGATGAAACTTGGGTTGCCCACTACACGCCTGAAACCAAAAGGCAGTCTCAACAGTGGCGTCACACCTCTTCACCCTACGTCCAAAAGTTTAAAACCACAATTTCAGCCAAGAAAATCATGGCATCCGTGTTTTGGGACTGTCAAGGCATAATTATAATTGAATATATGCCTCAAGGGGAGACCATCAACTCTGCAAGATACTGTGAGACCCTAAAAAAATTGCGGAGGGCGATTCAAAACAAGAGGAGAGGCATGCTGACAAAGGGAGTCTGCCTGCTGCACGACAATGCCAGACCACACACGGCCAAAGCCACGAAGGAACTGCTTGCCTCGTTTAAATGGGATGTCCTGAACCATCCCGCGCATTCCCTTGACCTAGCACCTTCAGATTACTATCTCTTTACCTCCCTGAAGCTGCACATGGGTGGAAAAGGTTTTCAACCGACGAGGAGGTAAATGAGGAGGTGGAGAAGTGGACGGAGGGGTTGGCGGGAAACTACTTCGAGGAAGGCATCAAAAAGTTTATACCCCGCTTCACCACCTGCATTGAGAGGAATGGCGACTATGTCGAAAAATAGCTTACATATGTACTCGTACTACGGTAACCACGTAATTTTTTTGTTTAAATAAAAAAAATTGTAACCTACAACAATTCAGTACACTTAGTTTCTGGATATGCCTCGTATATTAAATTATTTTAATTTATTTTTATTTTGTATTTTGTAATGTGTGAAGCACTTATTACTGTTTTGGTGACTGATGTATTGAGTAGTAAAATAAGAAGAACACTCACATAAGTATGGTTTGATCAAGTGAATGATAAATTGAAGGAAGGAAATGTATACTATACAAGTCAGAGTACTCGTAGGAGATGTATGGATGTAGAAGAGGAGAAAGATGTGTGTGACGATAGTTTGGCCCTCTACCCCAATTGGAAAATCACGTGGTGTTATGTATTACAATATATATTACTGTTTTTTTTATTTTCATTTATATTGTTTTTAAGTACATTTTATTAATAATTTATAAATAAATGAGATTGCTGAGAAAAGTCGGTTTACATGTACGTGCTAAATGTTTGAATATTTAAAATATAAACGGGACAATACAGGAACATTTATCACAAAATACGGGAATATACTCGTAAATTCCAGGGAAATATACAAATTTTATCTTCGTCTTCTGGAATCATATAATGGTGCCTGGAAGATTGAGCACATTTTTCCAGGTTTGCAATGCAGGTATTTGCAAATAAATCAGAAATGTTAGTAGTCGTTATGAATAAAAAGAGATTTTAATCATATTTTAGAAACTGCAATATTTAATTATTTTACAACACTCGTGTTTTTTAGACAAGATGCAAAAATCTCACTTCTTTTCTAAATATGTTCATTCTTATAATTTACATATCAGGGATACTAAAATATACACACATCAACAGGACAGTGTCAAAATCACATAAGATAGCCCACAATTATATCCTAGTACCAACTTTGATGTAAGGAAGTGAATCGCTTATCATTTTTCACGAACCTTTTTTTCGTCGATTAACTACTAGACACTTCCGCGTCTGAAATTTGCGTTTATTTTCATCCCTTTGCATCACTCGTGATGCAAAGGGATGAAAATAAACGCAATCGCATTCCTTGCATCACTCGTGACCACTTCGAATTGTTTGTATTTAAAAAAAAACGTGTCATCAGACCGTTAATGACATTTAGAAAAAAAACACTAAATATGAAGGAAATGTATAATCACGTTCCAGCCCCAACTTTGATGTGTGGAAGGGAAACGTGGATATGAAAACGACTGAAAAGAGATTAAACCACAATTTTTGACAAACTTCATTAATAAGAAGAACAATCATAGAAAGCGTGTTTAAACTTTCGCTTCCTGTGCTAAAAAAAATCGCGCGTTCCGGTGCTGTGTACTCAATACACGTGTAAAAATGAGCTATTTAAAATCGGAAAAATAAGAATATTCATAGCCAATCGCTTAAATTAATTAAATTTGAAGTCAAAAGTGATAATAATTTAAATTTAATTGCTGAACACATGAAAAAAACTTCGACTGACATTCACAAAACGGGGGAAAAGACCCTCTCAAATGAGTGAAGCGAGTGAACTGAGATTCTATATCTTGCGTTCCCATATACCGAAGTAGAGTGAGACGTGAATAGCGTCGCTTCCTCACCTATAGTGGTTATTTAGAATGAATATACCTACATCACACACACTGGTACACGTTTGATTGTATTGGTGAATTTATTCCCGATTTTCACAAAATATCTCTGTTGTGGCAGATATGTGCTAATTATTATTAATATTATTGTGTTCATTAAATGCTAAAATGTATTGCGGAAGAATGCCTAAAATCTGAACCCAGTATTAATTATATTTATAGAGATATTAAAGTTTAGAAGCAATGTGTACTAGTTATACATCACAGGGAAGTGAGAGTTAACATAGACCCAGGGTACAAAATACAGTCAACTGTATCAAACCAATATTGCTAACGTTGATAATAATGGCACAGTATAAATCTTGGTGATGAGGTGCATGGCCGCGTGGTGACGTACTAGACTCTCGTGCTGAAGGTCGCCGGTTAGAACCCCACGATGTCCTACTCCTATCAAATGGCAGAGGCATTTTTTCCGCCTAGTATTCGAGGGTATAAGGATAACTTCGGTCATGTCTATTATTTCGAAAAAAGAGAAAAGGAAACGTGCCGATGTGCTCCGATCGTCTCACTACAGTGTGCCATCAGATCCAGTACAGCGGTGTGACCGATGAGTTTGCTGGTGTGCAACGGCCCACTCACTTAAAAAAAAAACCCACTATATAACTTCGCTTTCCAACTGCATTGACGTCGAAATGGTGTCCTCGACTACGAGGTCCATCAACGACGATAAATCTTGAAAAAATTAGCAGCTTGAAAAACGGTATGACAATTACCTTTCTAAAAGAAACTCTGAGATGAATGTTCAATAGTAACCCAAGGCACAAGACACATTCAGCAATACCAAACAAATATGTATAAAGGGTCTTTCAAATTCAGAGGTTTTTTTTTATTCTTGGATAAAACACAGATGACGTCGCGAACTTGCCTGGGTCTTGTTACATTTGAGAAGTGTAATGTATGACATTTATAAAAATGGAGTCGTACACAATACAAAAACGCGTTCAAATAGTTGAATTATTTTATGTATTGTAATTTCCGGAAACGTTGATGCTAATTGGCCACCAAGATCATGTGATCTGACACCATTGGACTATTTTATCTGGGGTTACGTGAAAAGCCATGTCTATAATAATGACCCCCGATCGATTCCTGACTCAATATTTATAAGATTGTTTAACACTGACTCAATATTGTTCAACACTGACTCAATATCTGTAAGTTTAATTTAGAAATTGACTAGTAAAGAAAGACATGATGATCTGAAAGAAACTGTCTTAAGAAGATTGTTCAACACTGACTCAATATACCATACAAGATACAGTTAACAGAATCGAATAAATTAAGCAAATGAGCATGGTACAATAACGACGCTTTGATAACTGAATGGGTGAAAAACGCACAATGATTGCCAAAGACCATCGAGGAAAGGAATATTTGGAAGGAAAGTAATCAGCAGTGACCCAAGGAACAGTATATAGTCAATTCAGTTCAGTTTGACCCCACCACCATCTACATTGTTATGGGGGACAAAATGACTTCCCATTAAGCGCGATCTACACAAGAAAATGAAAATCTTTTTAAACTTTTATAAATGTGACATCGAATATTGACGAAAAACAAACTGCCGGAAGGAACTTCTCCTCCGATAACGACACATATAATAAGGAGAGCTATTTACTTACAAAACGGCTTTAGATCTAGAGTTTAAACAGCTTACGACATACAATCAACAATATTGTATAAATAAAGCTGATGACGATGGTAGAGTATAAATGCGTGCAAAACACGTGTAACGGGGCTATCAGAACCATGGCGGAGCTCAGAGCGCTTGTAAAATCAAGATGGGCAAAATTATTAGTTTGATGGATAACTCCCAACAGAGTAATTCAGCGAAGCTACCATGCGAGAAGACCCTGGCTGGCTGCGAGGAAGAATGCGAAGGGGAAACGGCGTGCTATATCCCCCGATCAAGGGGTGGTGCACCCACCGAATGGGTATGATTCAGAAACGATATTTGATCGGCCAGACGTGAAAGGAAAAAATTGAACCAATTTCACGAATTTTAAACCTGTGGTTTGTATTTTTTTTTCTGTCGACATTTTCATTCCAAGAAATGGTAGAATAAATTCAGCTGCCTCAGCTAGATGGTATGCTGTTGGTTACCCACTTAAAAGTTTCAGGTTCGATTTCTGATGGTACCCAAAAAATAGAGAAAAGTCCCAACTTCCTTTTGTAAAATAACTATTTATCCTAAATACTCGTATATTGGGTGTTAACATAAGTTGTGTCCATTTTTTTCCACTTTAAAAATTTGCACCAAAAGTAAAACAAAATGGTAAATAATATACGTCATTCGAAAGAAAATTTTCTGCTCTACAAGATATTGTATTTGCTTTTACGTTACGTATATTATTTTATTTGATTACAAGCCTTCAAAATGGAATACCAAGTAGACGAAAGTGAGCATTTTCGACACCTCCTGCGGTTCGCGTTCAATCGAGGGAATAAAGCTGCCAAAGCTACTTGCGATATTTGCAAAGTGTACGGTGAAGATGACTTGCTATGTTTACTTGACATTCCATTTTAAAGGCTTGTAATCAAATAAAATAATATAATTCACGTAAAAGCAAACACATGTAGAGCAGAACATTTTCTTTCGAATGACGTATAACTTTTACCATTTTGTTTTACTTTTGGTGCTCATTTTTAAATTTGGAAAAAAACGGACAGAACTTATGTTAACATCTCATATACTATATTGCAAAGGTACTCGAAAGCCAAATTATATTCAAATTTCATCACCGATTTCTGTTTTCATTCCAAGACGAGTTGTCAACGTGCTTAAACTTAGAATAACTTGATGCAGTTGGAATTAAGAAAACTGAGGATAATAACAATTTATAATAAAAGAACAATTTATAAAGCGCTATTTAACCTGTACACCGCGTTAAAAATCAAATTTCACGAATCTTGTATGCGGCACAATTTCGGCGTTTTTTAATTTCTAAGTTTAAACGCGTATTTTGTTTAGAACCACTGATATTTGATTACAACACCAAGTAAACATGACATTCAAGTAATTTCTGATAATAAATAATAGTCATTACTCTTAAGGAGACTAATTAAATAAAGGAGATAAACTAAACATAACGTAAAATACACAAAGGAATGCTACAGATCAGATCACAGGCGTTTGTGCTTCCCGCGAGGAACACATTAAAGAGAAGACTCTTCCCGAGGGTGCCTCGATTCGGAATTTGAACTCACTATCATTGACAGAGAAAAAAAATCGAAAACTAACATATACTCGTATATATAAGTCGAGGCTGAGGATAGGAAAGTAGTGGCAGCGGCCATAAGATTAGGTAGTTCCCCAGATCTGCATATATTTAGAAAATATATTTGGTTAAAAAAACCGCAGAAACCCTATCAAGGAAATACAAACAACAAAGAAACCTTTATAGATTTAGGAGACGTGATAGTAACACATTCGGCATAAGGTGGAGTTTAGTGTGTGTTATGGTCATATATGTAATCTTTTTTTTTCAAGTGCTCACAAAAAGGGTTGTTTTCAAGTAATTTCTAAAACTGTACACGCCATCTACATATCTAAAACTTAGAGACAGACTATTCCACACCATACTATATAACCATCAACGGCAAAAACTTTATCAACTCCGTCCTATTGGATCGATTTGAAACAATATTTTTTTTCGGTGAAGACGAAATCGACTTCGAAATTCTGATCTTTTCTGAAGTAACCTCTTTGAAGATATTAGGTGTTGACATCTCAATTTAACGTTCTATCAAATATAATTTATTCTAAATGTATTCAGTGGTGCATGTTTTAATGATTATTCACTCAAATTGGGTTGTTCTCAACCATTAATTAACCAATGTATTCAGTGGTGCATTTTTTAATGACTATTCACTCAAATTGGGTTGTTCTCAACCAGTGACCAATGTATTCAGTGGTGTATTTTTTTAATGACTATTCACTCAAACTGGGTTGTTCTCAACAAGTGACCAATGTATTCAGTGGTGCATTTTTTAATGACTATTCACTCAAATTGGGATGTTCTCAACCAGTGACCAATGTATTGAGTGGTGCATTTTTTTAATGACTATTCACTCAAATTGGGTTGTTCTCATCAAGTGACCAATGTATTCAGTGGTGCATTTTTTAATGACTATTCACTCAAATTGAATTGTTCTCAACCAATGACCAATGTATCTAGTGGTGCATTTTTTAAATTACTATTCGCTCAAATTGGGTTATTCTCAACCTGTGACCAATGATAAGTTGATTATATGATTATATGAGGTGCATGGCCGCGCGGTAATGCGCTGGACTACTGTGCGGAAGGGCGTCAGTTCGAACCCTGCCTCTAACGACACAGGCACTTTTTGCGCCTAGTGTTCGAGGGTATTAAGGATACCTATGATTTCGGTCATACCTATTCTTTAAAAAAAATGTATATATGCGATTTCGGAACGTATTTATATACTCGTATGTACACACTATGACGCTATCAATAAACCAATATTTGTTTATTAAGAATACAGAATATGATCTAAAAACGCAATCATAGTAACCTCTCGCTATCAACATTTGAAATTACACTAATTTCACGAATTTTAAACCTGTGGTTTGTAATTTTTTTTGTCGATGTTTTCATTCTAAGAAATGGTGGAACAAATAATCTGCCTCAGCTAGGTATGTTGTATGTTTTCCACCCGGGGTAATGAATTAATCCATACATTCACACCATAACGTCATTTTCTTGACGGGGTAAGCAGAGATGACATAAGCTTTCCTATCTCGACACAAATCATTCGCCATTTCTATATCCATACACCTCACAAAATTCCTTCGATATCCTCCTACCAAAATATAATTAACTTGACCCAACCATACTTTACTTCTCTTTCCTCTACGACGCCTTCTAATCACACTTGCATTATATATACTTTTACAATTTTTTCATCAAACATTTGCTCTACATGTCCAAACCGTTTCAAAGAGCCCTTCTTCATCTTACTTAACACATCAGCCTTAAGTTTACATTCAACCCTAATCACTCCATTTCTTATTCTGTAATACATTGTCAACCCCTGCATTCTTCTCAGTGTACGCATTTCTACGCCATTTATTCAGTTCCTTTCAATACATTTCCACGTTCACGTTTGACTCCCATACATAAAATATATTACTTTTGATACAATTAATTTCTTTAAAGCTATTTAATCATGTACCAATCAAGTTTTTTCCAGCGACTCTGAAATGTTTAAGGAATAAACTGTTAACTAATAAAGGGTCTTTCAAATTGAGTGGTTTTTATTTTTGGATAAAACACAGATGGCGTCGTGAACTTGCCTGGGTTTTATGACATTTGAGAAGTATAATATATGATATTTATAAAAATGGAGTCGTATACCATACAACAACGCGTTCAAATTGTTGAATTATTTCATGTATTGTAATCTCTGGAAACGGCGATGTTAATTGGCCACCAAAATCATGTGATTTGACACCGTTGGACTATTTTGTCTGGGATAACGTGAAAAACCAGGTCTATAAGAATGACCTCTAATCGATTCCTGAGCTGAAGGATGAAATTATTTGCGTTATTGGTGAGTTAGAACTGCAATTATGTCAAGAATCATCAAAATGTTGACAAAAGAGTGGACATCTGTGGAGCTGCAAGAGGGGGACATTTGGCGGATATTGTTTTTTTTTTGTGTTTACATGTCATACATTATACTTCAATGACCAATAAAAAGTTTTTTGAAATTAAAGCCAATTGTGTGTTTTATACAAGAATTTTAAAAATTAAAAAAAAAACCACTCAATTTGAAAGACCCTTTATAAGGTTTTTATTAAAGTATTCGCCAAAAAAATGCATATGCATTTATCACAAAAAAATGCATATGCGTTTATCACAAAAGTTAAAAAATAAATGATTTTTTATTCAGGGTTTCTAAACCTTTTATGAGGATAACAATTAACAAATTTTTAGCATAACGCTAGGCTTCCTATTTAAATCAGAGCATGCATTAATCACGTAAAAACCGAACTCTAATTATATTGTTAATAGATTCTGGTAATCACATCTTGTATTTGGAGCCCTTTCTTTCTGAATTAAAGATTATTTGGTAGTGTAGGATACATTTGGTATATTTCCTATTCTTTTAGCATTTGCCATTTTATGGAGCCTTAAGTAAAAAATGGACTGGACTATCACAAGTTAAAACCGTTTGAATGTGGAGAAGTCACCAATTTTTACATTCACTATATTTTTTATCTTCTTCTCCCTGGCTCGATCCCAACTCATTGTCTGCGAAGACTGTTGGGATCAGATATTCTCGTCCTCAGATTGTATGCTCTTCTGTCCCGGACTACGTCCCCCAGGCCGTGCCTCTACATCAGGTTATCTTTTTGCCCCACCCATGAATTCTTTGGTCTTCCTATGGTTGTTATTCGAGGAAGATCCATGGAGATTGCCTGGTTCACAATGTGATCGGGTGCTCTGCGTCCAACGTGCCCATACCATTTCAATCGCCTCTCCTCCATCTTACTGTTGATGTCTGTAACACCTAAGCTTCCACGAATGCGTGAACTTCTTGGAAGCTCATGCATTCGTGGAAGTAATAATAAACGTACACGCAAAGCCAAAAAAAAAGATTATTTTTACATATAAAAAGTATATATATATTGTATATTTATACATTCACTATATTTTTTATATGTAAAAATAATCTTTTTTTAAGTGCTTTGCGTGTACGTTTATTATTACTTACGAATCTTATAGGTCTGCACTATATTTCATAATAATAATAATAAAAAGCAATTAATACAGCGCCGTTTAGAGAGCAAACTTCACAAACACCAAACTCCAACTGTAGATTCGAACCTATTATTATTAACAGATTAAAAATTACAAAATAAATATTGACGAATCAGAGAGACCAGAAAAAATTGAATCACATAATCCAAACGTGATATAACAAATTTATGAATAAATTTGTTTTGTGTTTTATCAAACACTGTGTATCCCACTTTTTGTAACGGTATAACCCTACCGGTTTCAAGGTTTTCACCTCATCTTCAGAGAGGCGAACATCTGGCAAACACATATATACCAAGAATCTCTCCGCTGTTCGCCGAGGTCATCCCATGCCTCCCTCAGCCCTCAGTCCCCGACCCGAATGTCCCCAACCGTTAGAAGCGTATATATCGGTACCAGTTCGAACGGAATTCAGTATTGTTTGTGTTCCCATGATGATGAGGGGAAAGCCTTGAAACCGGTAGGGTTATAGCGTTACATAAAATGGAATGAACAGTGTTTGATAAAACAAATTACAATGTCTTTAAACCTCCACAATGTTAATGCCTTAACTATAAATAATACATATAAACATCTATTACTCCGAGTGTTTATGTCACTTTATAAGTATATTTATTGCCACAATGTTAATGCTTTAACTATAAAATCGGAAAGAAGTATCAATTTATTTTTTCATGCTGTATGTCCTTAGTGAGATACAGGCAAAAACCTAGTTTACTGGGGACACGACAAATGAAATGCGACAAACCCAGATACATTAAAATTGTGTGTCCAAATTAAATAACCTGTTGTTTTTTCACAAATGACGTATATTTTTTGTCATGTGTAAAATAAATAAAATATGCAAAATAGTTAATAAGTATTTTTAATCCCCTTTTTGAAAGACATCGACGGACAAATTTTAATTCTCTAAGATTATAGACGTCCGAAAAAAACCAATAACTTATTTGCCTGTCGCAAGAAACACACCAAGACCGTTGATGCAATATTTTGAAAAAAATACTTAACACCCATTACTGATAACATAACCTCATTAAAAAGATGTGGCTTTCGCCTTGAAACAATCCACATAAATTCAGTTTTACTTGGATTTAGTTACCTTAATATCTGGTATAAATGTTTAATACATACATACATACTATCACGCAATTTCCCTGTCGGGGTAGACAAAGAGGAAAGAGCATCATACTTTCCTTAATCGACACACATCCTTAGCTTCTTTCACATTCATGTACCTTCTCACACAACCTACAAGATTTCTCAGTCTTTTCTTTTCTTTGTTTCCGTCTTTCAGAATATACAATAATTTACTTGATTCAACTATACTTTCATTAGTCTTCCTCTCACACGCCTTCCACTCACATCTGAACTGTACATCTATTTGACTAGTCTTTATTCATTCATTCGTTCAACATGTCTAAACCATCTCAACGTACTATCCTTCATCTTATTTAACCCTTACAGGCACAGCCACAGGTAAACTTCACTTATTTTTACTCTGGCTGCACAAAAAATAAAAAGTCAAGTTTCTCATTATTTTTTTAATGTGTTTTAAAAATGATACATACAAATGCTAAATTAACATATTTCCACTTCCTCGGTAGGTGAAGGAACTCCTGGTGAGGTGGTACAACTTATGTACCACTAGTCCATATTTCCACTGGAACTTCTAATGTACCACCAAATAATGCCAAAATACATCCAAGTAACATTAATTTTTAACCTAAATATAAATTTACCACAATCACTGAAGTCAATTTTATCACAACACAACTATTTTTTATTAAAATTTAATACAAATATATAACGTTTTCTTTTATACGCACAAGTCGGCACACCGAGAACAACTAACTGTCAATAATATTAGAAGCTAAATGAATATGAATAGGACCAGACCTGCAGCTGTGTGGATATGAGTTATAAGTATTATATTATACGAAGTGGTACATAATCTGAGCGTTCGTGCAGCAATAGAGAGAGGTTTAATAAGTGGTACATTGCGTGTACCATTGTGCAGTACTGCGTCAAAAAAAGGTGGTACATAACGTGGACCACTAAGCCTGTAAGAGTTAACACATCAGCCTTATGTTCACATTCATCCTTTATCAATTCATTCCGCACTCTGTCATACATTGTTACTCCATGTATTTTTCTCAATCCACGAATCTCTACAGCATTTATTCAATTCCACTCAGTATTTTTCCACGTTCACGTTTCGTTCCCTCACATCAAAGTTATTGCCAAAATTCTGTTGTGAACTATTTATTATCGTAACAGATTTTAATACTGTCCAGTTCAAGTTTATATGTTTTAGTGCCCCATTGACTTTGTTTTCTAACGCTATATGCCGTTCGATATCCCTCTTAACTCTTCCATTATCTTTGAAAATACATTCCAAACAGAATTTCAAAATCTAATCCAATCTTTAATTTTTTAACCCATATGCCGCATTTACTATCCTTTGACACTTTTCTATCACTATTATAAATATAATATTTTATAATAATTATAAAACAGACAAGAAACATTTATAACAAAACGGAGATCATCAGGAAACAAACTCGAAAGGATTCTACGGACATTGAAAATAATTATCGTATTGAGGAGAAAGTAAATTAATTTAGAAAATATAAAAATAATTATAAGTTTAGAAACGCACGACCCCCCGTCACTGGATATCTGATGCGACGATTTTTTCGGGATTAAAATTGCGTAACCGAAAAAATAATTAATCCTTGGGAAATGGCAGGGAAGGCGGGGAATTGAAAAGAGCGAATTTGAAAATAAGTACCATCTATCCAATCGAATTGAGATTATAAACATTGGCCTTTATCTGTTATTTAGACAATATCGCTACAGGGGTACTCAACCTATAACTTTATCTGTTATTTAGACAATATCGTTACAGTATCTTTAAGTATCTTGGATCACTCATACATAGTGACGGAGGATGTGCAGCAGATGTAACACATAGAATTAGTGTGGTATGGATGAAGTTTAGATCAATAACGGGAGTTATATGTGATCCGAGTAAAGTTAAAAGGAAAAGTATACCAAACGATTGTCAGACCCGCACTCCTCTATGGCTCCGAATGCAAGACGATGTATAACTCTTACTCTAGGCAACTAGAAACTGCTGAAATGCGCATGCTAAGATGGTCAGCTGGTGTGTCCCTAAGAGACAAAATAAAAAGCTCACGCATTCGTGTAAGCCTAGGTGTTACAGACATCAACAGCAAGATGGAGGAGAGGCGATTGAGATGGTATGGGCACGTTGGACGCAGAGCACCCGATCACATTGTGAACCAGGCAATCTCCATGGATCTTCCTCGAATAACAACCAGAAGAAGACCAAAGAATTCATGGGTGGTGCAAAAAGATAACCTGGTGCAGAAGCACGGCCTGAGATACGTAGTCCGGGACAGAAGAGCATACAACCTGAGGACGAGGAGAGCTGACCCCAACAGTATTCGCAGACAATGAGTTGGGATGGAACCAGGGAGAAGAAGACAATATCGTTTCAGGGGTACTCAACCTATAACTTTATATGTTATTTAGACAATATCGCTACAGGGGTACTCAATCTATAACTTTTTCTGTTATTTAGACAATATCGCTACAGGGGTACTCAACCTAGAACTGTATCTGTTATTTAGATAATATCGCTATAGGGGTGCTCAAGCTATAACTTTATCTGTTATTTAGACAATATCGCTACAGGGGTGCTCAACCTAGAACTTTATCTGTTATTTAAACAATATTTTTTTCAACGTACTTAACACATTATCCTTAAATTCGAATTCATCCGTACGTTGAAAAAGATCGGGTGCTCTGCATCCAACGTGCCCATACCATTTCAACCGCCTCTCCTCCATCTTGCTGTCGATGTCTGTAACACCTAGGCTTCCACGAATGCGTGAGCTTTTTATTTTGTCTCTTAGGGACACACCAGCTGATCATCTTAGCATGCGCATTTCAGCAGTTTCTAGTTGCCTAGAGTAAGAGTTATACATCGTCCAGCATTCGGAACCATAGAGGAGTGCGGGTCTGACAATCGTTTGGTATACTTTTCCTTTTAACTTTACTGGCATTTTCGGATCACATAAAACTCCCGTCATTGATCTAAGATATCTTCCTTTCTTAACAGACAACTATAAAAATCAGTAATGATATCCTTAAAATAGTATTGCTTGAGCATAACGGACTTTCTTGACTCCACATCAAGTTTATTTTGATATTTGGTCCAATCAGCATTTATCAGCGAAATAACCCCTCAACGTTTGCATTATGAACAAAAACACTCGTACAGAAATAAAAGTAGTTAATGTATACTTTCAATCGATATTGGTGCGAGATTTAAAATATAACGTGCATAGTTCATGCAGCTCATGATCTAAGAATATTTCTATTTTGTTAGTATTCGGGGTATGAAATCACTGACTGTCAGATTAAAAACTTCATTGCAGAGATGTCAGATCTAGAAGATTTCCTCATCCCTTGGGTTCTCTGGTGATATCTGAGGTGTACTATATGAAGCAATTGAAAGAAAAATAAGAAGAACGTTTAAAAAGAGGACGAAGTATATTATATTTCAATTGAAAAAGGAGGACCTGTCCTCCTTTTGGATACCTTGTGGTAACCCTCTACTCATACCATATGTACGACAAAAGTTCGAGTACAAATAGGCTTTCAATTTAAACATATCCGAATCTGAGATATTTGAACGATAAGCAAGATAGCATACTTAACTTTTGATGGCAATCTCGCAGCTTAACGTGGAAAAACGTGGAAAAAATAAAGAACTATGTGAGTCCGTGTGAAAGTATTGAAATTTGTGATATGAATCAGTAAGTCAGTCATTTATAACGGGAGAAGGTTCTCAGATCCTTCGACAGTGCGATGGTTTGGAGCATGTCGGATTATGGAGCATTGGTCCAGAGTTCGCGATAGTTGGTTACTCTCAAATGGTGGAGAAAGATCAAGAGACTTTTTTACATGTTTCCGTCTCTGCTCTTTTTTTTTCAAATGATGGATGAGTAATGAGGTATATCAAACGGCGTGTTGCAATAGGAAACAAATCTAATAAGTCTGATTAGATGAAAGTTCACAATAGTATTTTAATACCAACGTTGATGTAAGGAAGTGGCAAAAACTGAAAGGAGCCGAATAAATGCTGTAAACGTGAATGCACTGAGAATGGTTTGAGCACGTAGAACGAATGAGTGATGAAATACTAATAAAACTAATGTGAATTGGAGACGTGGTAGAGCAAGACCAAGGAAAGTATGGTTCGATCAAGTAAATGGTATTTTGACAGTTGAAATCATTAAATGTCAGATAAATTTTAGAAGTTGTATGAAAAGGTTTTGAAAAGGTTTTTTAACAGAGTTTGTTTATTGGCCTTTCCAGTTCACCGCTCCTCTTTCTTTACGTCGTCCTTTACTGTCCATGTAGTGAGACTCTGGAATCAGTTACAAACCAATATAAGACTCGCTCCGTCCTTGGCATGCTTTAAGAAGCGACTGAAAAACCTCTTAATTTTTAATCAGTAAAATAACGTGCTTCATCCCTGATTTTTCTTTTCCTTTTCTCTCCACCATTCCTTCCTTTCCTTTTGATTGATGATATCTCACTTTCTATGGAAAAGAATGTTCGGGTGACTGTCCGTCTTTGTGGGGCTCGTGGGCATGTGCTCCGTATATGTTTATGGATTTCGTGGGGATGGATAGTCATTTGATTGATTTATGTGACCACGTAACTTGCTTCATTTACTTTTGTCTGGTTGGTTGGAAGAGATTGCCGCCTGGCAATACACCCGCCAGATTGTATTTGCAATAAAAGTATTGAATAAATAAATTGTTTGTGTATTATTGGTATTCTTGGCCCACGAACCCAACAAAGACGGACAATCACACGAACATTATTTTTCATGTAAAGTGAGATATCATCAATCAAAAGGAAAAGAGAGGATGGTGGAGAGGAAAGGAAAAGAAAAATCAGGAATGAGACACGTTATTTTACTAACTAGAAATTAAGAGATTTTTCAGTAGCTTGTTAAAGCATGCCAAGGACGGAGCGAGTATTATATTGGTTTGTAACTGATTCCAGAGTCTCACTGGATGGGCAGTAAAGAAAAAAAATTGAAAATAAAACAATAGAAGCAGTGAATCTAGAATACAAACAAAACAAAACAAGAAACAATCAATTTGAAAATAAGACAACGACGATAGAAGTAGTGAACCAACAAAACAAAAGAAGAAACAATCAATTTGAAAATAAGACAAGGACGATAGAAGTAGTGAACCAACAAAACAAAAGAAAAAACGATCAATTTGAAAATAAGACAACGACGATAGAAGTAGTGAACCAACAAAACAAAAGAAGAAGCAATCGATTTGAAAATAAGACAACGACGATAGAAGTAGTGAACCAACAAAACAATGGAAGAAACAATCAATTTTAAAATAAGACAACGACGATAGAAGTAGTGAACCAACAAAACAAAAGAAGAAACAATCAATTTGAAAATGAGACAACGACAATATAAGTAGTGAACCAAAAATATGAACAAAACACAAGAATAAACAATGAAAATAAGATAACGACGATATAAACAATACACAAGATGGTGAAATAAGAATAACACACAAGAAGAAACAATCAACTTGAAAATAAAACAACGACGATAGAAGCAGTGAGCCAAGAATACCAACAAAATACAAGAAGAAACAATCAACTCGAAAATAAAACAACGACGATAGAAGCAGTGCACGAGATGGCGAACCAGGAATAAAGAATGACACAATTAAAAATATAATTAAATCCGGAGGAATACCCTTTGATTACTGGAAACAATTAAGGCCCCAGGCGCTCATATTTTAATGGGCAATTAATAATTCAGAGATTCCTTATCTCGTCTTATTGGTAGTACCGAGTCGGAATTACAGCATCCTCCAGGACCCACCCCCTGCAGCCGCGCCCCCTGCAGTCGTGCCTGTACGACTCCATTAACCACCCTTAATTGTGCCACTTTTGTTACGGTTTTAATTAAATTAATTCCTACCGACATTACAAACATACACATACACACCTAATATAGTCCTCATTGTGTACTATGACGACCTCCGTTAATTTGCTGGTATAATATCTGTCGTAAAGCCAAGGGGTTGTGAGTTCGATTCTCGTTAATAACAATTTAATTTTAAAAAAATACCTAGTTATGTAAATGACTGGCGTCACTTTGTGGAACTCCATAATTAATATTAATTTTAAACACGGTTTTTCTGTTTTATTTCACTTTATTTATTGCAAATCACAATGCATACTGCACTCACTGTGTCATAATCAGGAGTTCTTGACAACTCACCTGACACAGCGAGTGTTGAAATGTCAAGTTTTCACTATACAATATACTCGTATTTCTGATTGATTGAGAGAAATCGCTATATCAATAAAACTTGCTAGATTAAACTGTAAATAAAAAATATAATACAATAGTTTTTTTATGGTACCCCTTAAAACATCCGCATTAGTGATTCGGACATATTGTATGTTACCCCTTAAGATATCCCAATTAGTAATTTAGACATATTTTATGGTACCCCTTAAGATTAGTGATTTGGTCTTTGGTGGTGGCGAAACAGTCTGCGCGCTGCAAACATGCGTCAACATGGCCAGGCGGCTCAGCAGGGTCCATATGTATGTGGCATTTGCGGGAGGGATTACGCATCTAGGTTCGGGCTGTTCTCTTATAGAAGACCACACGATCGACGTGGGAGAACGGTTCAGGACTGACGTTGGAGTGGCGAGGGGATCCTCGACAGCGATGCCCGGCAACGACGAGTGATTTGGACATATTTTATGGTACCCCTTAAGATTAGTGACTTGAAAATATTTTAAGGTACCCCTTAACCCTGAGAGATCGGCGCAGTGCTATAGCAGTGGAAGAAATTTGTTCTACTCTTGCATTCTAAATGAATATTATTCATTTAGAATACAAGGGTACATATTCTAAAATATATTTATGTTGTAAAAATATATTTTTTTTGTTTTTTTGTTGTTTAAAATAAATATTTATCACGAACGTCCGAATCGTGAATATATCTCGGCACTAGATAGACAATTATATTTTTTTTCGTAGCACTCTCAGGGTTAAAATACCCGAATTAGTGATTCGGAGATATTTTATGGCAGCCCTTAAAATATCCGAATTAGTGATTCGGACATATTTTATGGTGCCCCTTAAGATATCCAAATTAGTGATTTGGACTTATTTTATGGTACCCCTTGAGATATCCAAAATAGTGATTCGGACATATTTTATGATACCCTTTAAGATATCCGAATTAGTGATTTGGACATATTTTATGGCACCCCTTAAAATATCCGAAGTAGTGACTATTCTACAAATATACTATGTATTGTGAACAATGTGAATATTACAACTTGGTTATTCTACAAATATACTATGTATTATGAACAATGTGAATATTACAACTTGTTTATTCTACTAATATATAATAATATGTATTGTAAACAATGTGAATATTACAACTTGTTTAGTTTTCTTTTTTCTCTCCTTTTTTATTTAACTACCGTTGTATTTGTTTCATTTTGGACTCATTTGAGAGTCATCCTCCATACAAGAAGAAATGTTTACTTACGACTAACTGCGCATTTGAGAGTCATTCTCCATACAAGAAGAAATGTTTACTTACTACTAACTACGCATTTAATAGAACTATTATTATATTAAATGCGCAGATTGTTTGTCTAAATACGTCTCACAAAAACATATTTAGACAAACAATCAAGATGATGTTATGTATACAAAACGTGGCTGGGAGGGACACAACATTGTTTTTGGTATCTCTCTTATTACAGGCGGTCCTCGACTTTCGCACAATTCGCTTTTTCGTACATTTTACAAAAATCATTTTTTTAAAGGTTTTTTGTCGATAATGCAAAAAATGTTCGTTTCCATGCAGTCGCTCCCATTTTTTTGGAAGAACTATAATATGTGGAACGCAATAAAAAATATTGGAGACTCGTGGGCTGAAATAAAAGAGTCAACAATGAAAGGTTCCTGTAAATAGTTATGCTCACAAATGATGAGTGATTTTATAAATTCTGAAGAAACTCCGGAAACTATCACAGATGAAATAGTTAGCCTAATGGATGAACGAAGCTTGGACGTCAACAACGAAGATGTAAATGAGTTGATTGAATCTCACTCAGTACCTCTGTCAAATGAATATTTAATTGAGCAACAAGAGTTAAATAAAATGCACAAAATCGTCAAGACTTTGACAATAAAAAATATGAATGAAGCCTTCATGCATCTTGACTATAATGGAAGAATGTGATGGAAGACCAATGGAGAACGTATATCTCAAGTACGTAGGGCGATTGAGAAAGGCACAGCGTGTTATAGAACTCTTTATCAAGAAAATAAAAAAAAAAGGTGGTATTCAACTAACTCTTGACAAGTTTATAAAGAAAACACCTGAAAGCACTTAAACACGCCTCGTTAACTTAATTATGTATATTAAGAAATAAATATTTTTAGCATATTATTGATAAACAAATATCATAATTAATAAATAAATATTTTAAAATATAATTTTTGATGTTTTTTTACATCCCTCCACTTTCGGATGGAATATGGAGCATCCGCCACCAGCACCCCATCTCGAAGTCATCTATCACCACATCTCGAAGACATCTATCACCACATCTCGAAGACATCTATCACCACATCTCGAAGGTATATTTGTTATTCGTTAGTTGTCGTTATTTTTCATCGTTCATGTTTCCACTCCATACAGTGCTATGGACATTAATATAGACTTAACCAGGCGGATTTTGGTTCTTCTCAGAATAGACCGGTCAGTCTATGCCGTTGTAAGACTTGTCATAGCTTATTTTGGCATTCAGCATCATCTTCCTCAATTCCACCAAATAAAAGCACCTACATAAACAAACTCGTTGACGTCTTCGGAATCCCTTGGCGAGTCACTTATCAAAGTCTCGAATCGGTCCACGATAACAACTAATTAAAAAATATATATTTTATTTTATTTGACGATGACGACCTCCATGGCCAAGTTGGTAAGACGCCTGTCATTCAACCCGGAGGTAGCGGCTTCCAATCCCGCTAGAACTCAGATTTTTTTTAAATATTTAAGTCTACTTTTCATTTAAGGTCACTTTAGCATATGCCTGGTTCGTCGGAAGAGATTGCCACTTAGCAATAAACCCGCCAAGGTGTACTGTATACAACAAAAGTATAATACAATAATGCAATTCAATCATTTCAACGGTGAAATAACCTTTTGATACAAAAATTAAAAAACAAATAAAATTTAACATGGACTTGTAAGCAGTGTTATGCAATAGGAGAAACCAGTACAAGCCAAACAACACAACAAAGCAAACCCATACAATTCAATCAATTCAACCCGGCAAGAACAATTTCTTTACTTTATTCCTGTTGGTAGTCAAATTCGTATGAAAATTCATACAATGTCCATATTGATTACCCAATTTGTGCAGTATTGTTATACAAGAGTTATTTTCATATCAAGTGGCAACCATTTTACTATGGAATAAAAAAAAATGCATAAAAAACTGGGTTAGTGGCGAACTATTCCAATACGGGCTGACAACTTTAAATAATACTGTAATATAAAATATTTCGTTTATTTTTTTAAATAATAGTTATGACCGAAGTAATAAGTATCCTTATACCCCCAAACAGGAAAACTGCCTATATTAATCGAAGGGAGTATCACAGCGCGGGGTTCGAACTGACGATCTTCCACACGGAAGACCAGTGCATTACCGCGCGGCCATGCACCTCGATTATTTTATTTGATTTGGTTATAAGCACTTCCAACAACATGCAGTCTAACTCAGTTATTAAGATCTGTAGTTTAAAGTTTTCAAATTCTAAAAACTTACTTATGGGTTTTATTTAAATTTGATCTGTTTTTTAGTCCTAGTTGGCGGTTCTCTATTTCAACTATATAAAGGAGATCGGCCATGGCATCTTCTTCATAAAGAAAGTAGCTTAAAAGTGGTTTGGACATGTGCAGAGAATTCAAAGAGTGGAGAGTATTTCAGTCTTGAATCCTCGAAAAGACTATAGTATAATATATAAAAATAAGTAAAATAAAAACACTTATTTTATATTTTTGTGTTCACCACAGGATTAATTTAGGTTTACAACTAGTTTCGAAGACCACCGTCTTCTTCGTCAGGTGAAGATAAACTAAGTTGTTAAAATATATTATGTAAAAGTGTAAATAATATAATATAAGAGAGATGAGGTAGGGGGAGAGATGTAATACAATGGTGAATGGGGCGGGGAAAAAATATGTGAATGTGAATCTTTAAGACAGGGGGGGATTTTAAATTGGAAATATATTAAGCAGAGGGCTATTATGAAAATTGGTTTGGTTATTAATGATATTTAAACTTAATTTTATAGATTTTTAATCTCGAGAATTTCCCAATTGTCAAGATGCAACCCCCCTCGGTTTATATGTGTTTAAGTCTTAGCTTTAACCTTTCGCACATGAACGTGACCAAGTGGTTTATGGAAAATGCGGGTTTTTAGTATCTTACACAATATTTCTATAATCCGCGTAACAAGTCTCCAAACATGACAGTTATATTATCTTATTCAACGGAGCTGCTTCTCTTCTTACAATACAAGGAATTACCATAAAGTCCCATTGAAACGTCAGCAACGAATCAATCACAATCATTTATTGTTATTATTTGTTATTCATTAGGTATAACAAAAGGGGACGAGGACTAAATACGTAATGCTACACAGCGCCACTTTATACACTCGAGACATTAAAAACAAATCTGAAGGCAGGGCCGGTAAGATTTATGGGTCAATATGTGCGATACACACAGTGTCTCGTTTACTTAAAATTTAAACAGATTATCTCACAAAGAGGTTCTATATCTGAGGGTTCAAGTGATGAAGTCAACGACAATGTTGCCTGCCAGTCACTCTCCATAATATGTCCGAATCACCAATTCGGTTACGTTTAAAGGTTACAATACAAATTAATAAATATATAAATCTATTGTAATTTGTTTTAACAAACACTGTTTATTCCCCTTTTTATAACGGTATAACCCTACCGGTTTCAAGGCTTTCACCTCATCATCAAGAGAGCACAAACAAATCTTGTTTATGCTCCCTTGATGATGAGGTTGTGGCGGTCGCACACTCGGTCAATGACCAGCGATCCGACCTTTGCATTCCTTGACAATCCAAAACAAACAAGTGCAAAGTCCACACGCCGGTCATTCAACTCATTGCCGGGCGCGGAGCGCATTCCATGCCAAAGCGAGAAGGCACCACATCTGTTGCGCCAGTTCATTATTTGAATGATACCTACACACAACATTAATCGTTTTGCGGATGCAGAAACGAGACAGCGGCATATCGCGAGCACATTCTAAAATGATATAAATACCTACGTCTACCAAATAAATCACTCTCTTTCCGCATTGCGATCTAACGAGTTTTATTTATCAACAAATCATCATCATCTCTCTCTTAAGGACATATCTCCTAAAAGGTGAAAGCCTTGAAACCGGTAGGGTTATACCGTTACATAAAATGGAATAAACAGTGTTTGATAAAACCAATTATAATGTCTGTAAACTTCCACAATGTTAATGCCTTAACTATAAATAATATACATAAATCTATTACTCCGATTGCTTATGTCACTTAATAAGTATATTTACTGGGGTATGAATCAGTTTCATTATCCTGTGACGTTAGGACTTATGTCCGTCGTCGCTACTATTTGTTTCGCAGTAAGATGTGTCGGAGAGGAGTTATTTGAGTAGTTCGTTTCTCATAAAAAAAATATCGATCTCCCAGTGTAGACCGCACTGGATTGGGGACTTATTTTGCCCCCGTAACAGCAATAGTGGGGGTGTGATGAAACTTAACAATTTCTTATTATAATGTGAATTTTATTATTGGTTTACTCTTCATAATAATAAAAATTATAGGAGAACTTATACAGCGCCATTTAGAGAGCCGATACGCCTCAAGAGCGTTCTAACTCGGGATTCGAACCTACTATTATTGACAGATTAAAAATACATATTACAAAAAAACGCATAGGCCTCGGCCACACAGGTAGGAGCCTCGCTTGGTGCTTAGAGCTACGCTTCTAGGTGACTATAATAGTCACGTAGCGTGGCGTGAAGCGTGCAGTGTGGCCATTGCGATAGTATGGAGTGCTTTGGATCGCTAGGATATGTCACCTAGCTCGCAGCGTAGCTCTAAGCACCAAGCGAGGATCCTACCTGTGTGACCGAGGCCATAAAGATGGGCAGCTGGTGATTTTGACCATTAGATAAGGAATTTCCATGCATCTGCATAATATGTTGCGATAAACATATTTGGTAAGAAAACCGCAAACAACTTAGCAAGATAAGACGAACTACAAAAAAACCTTTGTAGATCTTTCGATATATGATAGTAACACATTCGGCTTTAGGTGTGATGTAGTATATAATATATATGATTGTATTTATTTATTTAACATTTTTATTGCAAATACAATCTGGTGGGCTTATTGCCAGGCGGCAATCTCTTCCAACCAACCAGACAAAAGTAAATGAAACAAGTTACGTGGTCACATAAATCATTCAAATGACTATCCATCCCCACGAAATCCATAAACATGTACGTGAGCACATGCCCACTAACCCCACAAGGACGGACAGTCACCCGAACATTTTTTTTCATATACTATAAAGTGAGATGTATATAAACACTACACAAATGATATTATCATAAATTTTGATAATATATTGTATCATATGAACACAAATATTATATGTATTATATTTTGAAGTTCATATATAATAAAACATGTGCGATAAGAAACTGCGAGCTTCGCACCTAGTCCAGTGGTTCTCAAAATACGAATACCTAATTAACCGATCTTGCGACCACGTTCTTGGAACATCAAACTGTGCCGGTTTTGTGCCATAAATGTTATATTTATGTCTCTCGATAAAAAAAGTCTGTCAAAAGATCTGGGAAGCGCGAGGTGTATTCAATGCTGCCTTTACGTCCAATCCATCTATCTGTTTAGAAAATTTTCGTCAAGATACTAGTAGATCCTCACATCATGGTGGTGGTAGGGAAAAGGTGCACCATCTTGATAGAAATAAAAGGTCTCCTTATCTCCAAACTCCTCACGAATGCGTGATATGACAAATTTCTGCAGCAAGTTCAAGTAAACGGCATGGTTTAAAAGTGTGTATACATTTTCTTGGAACATCCTGTATTTCTTCTTTTCTTCTTCCTGGCACTGTCCCAACTCAATGCCAAGGTAGGCTGTTGGGGTCGGCTCTTCTCGTTCTTAGGCTGTATGTTCTTCGGTTCTGGGTGTCGCTTTCATCTAGGCCGTTTCTCTGCAGGATTTTGGAGCATTGAGTTACCCAGGAGTTCTTTGGTCTTCCTCTGGATGGCTGTCGAGGAAGATCCACAGACATTGCTTGATTTACCGTATGGTCTGGTGGTCTCCGTCTTATGTGCCCGTACGTACAATCTCAATTGTCGCCCTTCCAGCTTACTATTTACGTCAGTGACCCCCAGGCTATGGCGAATGCGTGAGCTCTTAATTTTATCTTTCAGTGATACTCTTGCCGACCACCTAAGCATTCGCATTTCTGCTATTTCAAGTTGCCTAGAGTAGGAGCTGTACATAGTCCAGCATTCTGAGCCATACATAATTGCGGGTCTAACGATAGTCTGGTATACCTTTTCTTTTAGTTTTATAGGCATTTTTGGGTCACACAAGACTCCTGTTACCAATCTGAACTTCATCCATCCCACACCTATTATATGGTCAACATCCGCGGCGCACCCTCCGTCTTTATGAATGAGTGAGCCCAGATACTTAAATGAGTCACAGCCGGCTAATATTTCCTCACTCAGTTGCATTGAAGGAGTTGTGGCATTTGGGTCTTCAAATGGCAGATACAGATATTTTGTCTTTTTCCTATCAATTTTTAAACCGTTTTCCTCCAGGATCTTTCTCCATCTCTCCAGGCTGCTCTGCAAGTCACAATGGTTATCTGATATCATTGCTATATCATCTGCAAAAAGCATAGTCTTGAGGATACCGTTCATTTCATGATTTGTTAGATAATTCATGATAATTATGAACAGCAGTGGACTGAGAACAGATCCTTGGAACATCCCTGTATTTAAATGAAGCAACTCAGCCATCTCAGTGTTGTCGTCGTGATAGAACCACTTGCTGTAAATAAATGCTGTTAAGAAAAGTTATTATTTTCATTTCAAGATTCAGGAGGCAGTATTTAAAGTTCTGCATTAATGCGGCAACATCCACAGTAGAGGCTCTGTTTCGAGGTGATATTTCAAAAACACGCGTCGTTATTGTTAATTTAAATCCATTTAGAAACGTTACTTTGCAGTATTTATCAAAAGCATTTCGCTTTGCCCCGGCCATGTTTATTCAAATACCCCGTTTTCTTTTCATAGTGGGTGCCCACCCCACCCCCGCCCCCACTCTCTATTCAAATCACCCTCCATTGGGAAAATCCTTTTTTTTTAGCCTCCCCCTTTCAACTTAACTGATAACATACAACTGTCCGTACTGCCCGGTCTAAGAAAAATAATCGGAGTGTCTTAAACATGCCTACATATTTAAGAGACTTCTTTTTTTTTATATCACGTAGTTTCCCTGTCGGAGTAGCCAGATAGGTGTGAGCGCCAGACTTTCCTATCTTGACACAAATATTTCGCATCTACCACATCCATACACCTTTACGGCATCTCTTTCTTCTTATCTCCCCTGGTTTCAAAAATATAATGTTTCGTCAGAAGGTAAATAGTAGCTTACTATTGCATTGTCTGCGTCAGTCATCTTACTGCATTTATCACTATAAGCATTATAAGAAAAAAAGTTGAGTACATTACTATAAGCTTTTATTGCATTGAATTGTTGTAATTGTTCTATTTTACTATTATTTTTTGTTGTTAATTTCTTACTGTGCCTTATTTACGAGTATAAAGTAAACTTTATTTAAGCTATGTAACACATCGATCAATAAGTCCCAGAACTAACCAACAGATGGCACCTCTAATAACAAATCCAGACCTAAAACTCAACAGTCGGCCGGGAAGGTTATGGCCTCCGTATTTTGGAATGCGCATGGTATAATATTCATCAATCACCTTGAAAAGGGAAAAACCATCAATAGCCAATATTACTTAGCGTTATTGGAGCGTTTGAAGGCAGAAATTGACAAAAACAACGGCCCTATATGAAGAAGAAAAAAGTTCTCTTTCATCAGGACAATGCACCGTGTCACAAGTCGATGGTAACGATGGCCAAATTGCATGAGTTGAACTTTGAATTGCTTCCGCACCTACCGTATTCTCCAGATTTGCCCCCCCAGCGACTATTGGCTGTTCGCAGACCTCAAAAAAATGCTCCAGAGAAAGAGATTTGGCTCCAATGAAGAAGTGATTGCCGAAACTAACGCCTATTTTGAAACCAAAGATAAATCATTCTACATAGCTGGCTTAGAAAAGTTAGGAAAGCGTTGGAATGAATGTATCGCTCTTAAAGGAGACTATGTTGATGAATAAAGAAGAATTTTGGCAAACAAATGTTGTTTTAGTAGTTATTCCCGAGACTTATTGATCGATGCGTTATAGGATGTAAGTACAGTATATATTGGGATTGTCACTATTTGCGGTTTCAGGCATCCACTGGGGGTCTTGGAACGTATTACCCGCGGATAACGAGGTACTTTTGTACGAGTACTATTCACAATTTACGCATTCACTTTTTGACAATATTTTACCAGCACATTTAAATATTAATGCATTCAGAAAAATGTGTGGCGTGTCAATGTACGAAATAAGACGTTATGAGAATATCTGATATGAATGCATGGCGAAAAGGGGTGTTATTAGTAGGACAAATTAAGTAACATTAAAATTGACAACATTTATATACAATCTGAGTATATAAATAAATATAAGTTTACTGATAGCAACATAGTATATACAAATGTTAATACATTCCTAAATCGCACATCTATCTCAAGATAAATAGCAGAAAATACTACCTTGATCCAAAAGTTTTAGGACCGGCCATCGTGTGGCGTTATCAGTCACCCGATTGGAATTCTTTTTTTAGGTTACCACATCTATCATTGACACTTCCCTCTAAAATTCAGCGCCATAGCTTGACATTTGTAAAAGTTACGCTGTACTGAGTACTACCTTTGTGCGTGTTTTCAATTTTTTAGATTGTGCATCAATGAGTTTGCATTAAATTTTGTGTGAAAAACGGATTTAACGGTTCGCAGACCTTGGAAACGTTGAAGTGTTTTTCGGTGGAACGAACGCTTCAGAAGTCGTGAGTCGGTCGAGGATGACGAACGCAGTGACAGTCGAAAACCGATGAAAACATCGATAAAATCAAAGAAATGTTGGCCGAAAACCGCAAATTGACCATCAGAGAGCCGGCAGAGGACTTGAACATCACTTATGGATCCGCTCAAGACATTTTGGTTAGTGATTTGGGCCTCAGACGTGTTGCTGCAAAACTGGTGCCGAAAGACTTCAATTTCATGCGAAAAAAGAACCGCGTTGAAATCGCGAAAGACATGATTTCCACGAGTTTTTGACCAAAAACAACACGAATACTATCCAGCAGCCTTCGAATTCACCTGATCTGGCTCCCTGCGACTTTTTCCTGTTCAACCGACTTAAAAAACTGCTTCGCGGAACGCGTTACAGCACCCGAGAGGATGTCATGAAAAAATCGAAGACGGCTCTGATGGACATACCGAAAATTGAGTACCAGCGGTGTTTCGAGGATTGGATCAAGCGCTAGCGTAAGTGCGTTGCAGTCGATGGGGAGTACTTTGAAGGGGACCATATCGATTTAGATTAATAAACTTGTATTTTCGATTTTATGAATAAAGCCCTAAAACTTTTTGATCAAGGTAGTACATTTAAGAGAGAAGCTATCAAATGGTTCTGGCTCATCTTACAACATCCCCCGGTCGAAATACACCCCACCAAAATAGGGCGAGCATGGCCGCGAGGAAATCAAATGTTTTCCAGCCCACACCCTTGTACATGCAGATATATTGGTTTAATAATTAATTAGTTTTACATAAATTAGTTTCCAAACGGAAACGATCTTGTAACTCCCTTGTAAGAAGATAGACATTTATCCAACTAGGCCACAGATATCTATATTATAAAAAATATAACCGTATCAATAAGATGGTCTCCATGTTGTATGTATTACACTTTTATTATACACAGTAAAATCTGGTGGATTTATTGCTATGTGGAAATATCTTTCAACCGATCGGAATGGCGTTAAACAAACCATAAGTGTATCATAGTTCGAAAAATGTCTGACTTTCAACTCTAGAATTACGTTTTCAATTGCTGTTGGTACCTAGTTTTTTTTAAATAGGTTCTAATCTGGTTTTTACTTAAGACTCATTCAACGTATTTCTTGTTGGGTGGCAGAGATTACCACATGACAAACAGCTCACCAGATTGTTTTATATTATAAACCACTTTCGTTGTGCACAGTACAACCTGGCGGGTGTATTTATTTATTATTATTTATTTTATACATGACGAGAAATATACATAATTTGCGAAAAAACAACAGGTAATTTAATTCGGACACACAATTTTAACGGATCTGGGTTTGTTGCCTTTCATTTGTCGTGTCCCCAGTAAACTAGGCTTTTGCCTATATCTCACTGAGGACGTATAGCATGAAAAAATAAATCGATACTTCTTTCCGATTTTGAATTATATAAAACCCAGTTGCACATTTTCATCAATCTGACAAACAGTGACACTCAATTACATATGTATACATCACGCGAAATCAAACTCCACACACTTCATCACTCCAGACAGACCAAAACATTCATCCCACAATATACCGTACACAATCATAAAACAACAAAAAAAGATACATGTATATAAAAATATAAATATAAAACAACAAACAATACCACACTCAAGAGCTCACACAAACCTCTTCCACAATTCATTCATCTTGCAAGCCCAAGTACTCAAACTCCTGTCGCAATAAGAGCCACGCTTCAATCACGCCACGTATTGACACATGGCAATCTCTTCCAACGATCCAGAAAGATGTTAAAAATATTAATAAACAAATTTAACACTGAAAATCAAAATGGCAGTTTATAAAGCTGTCATACTATATCTGATGTATGGATGCGAATCATGGACTTCCTACAGACGACATATCGACTCACTATTGACGACTTTTGAGGGCAATTGATGTTAGCAGAGACACCTTCTTCATCATCTTATTTTAGGCCTGTTGGCTTGTTATGGTCGTGCATCATTTTTTGCCTCTTGTGACGTCGACTGCCATCTGTCTTTCATCTTTTGGGAGGTCGTCCTGGAGATCCTCAGACAAATAATGAACAATAGTATCATAGAGTAGCAAGTGATGAAGTTTTAAGAAGACCTAACAGATGTAGCATCGATATTCTGGTATCGCGTACACACCTGCGTTAGTTTGAACACGTGGCTCGTATGTCTGCAGTGTACTCCTAAGAAATATCGTCTATAAAGACGGAGAGCGCAAGAAGGCTTTGTGGTCAGCATTAGAGATAGAAGCACGTACTGCATGAGACGCTTAAAAAAATATTGACACTCAGCACAATCGGGGGAGCAAACAACAACAGATAGAGCCAAATGGTGAGGAAGAAGACGCAAACAAAGACGTACTGCATGAGACACTTAAAATAATATTGATGCTCAGCACAATCGGGGGAGCAAACAACAGCAGATAGAGTCATATGGTGAGGAAGAAGACGCAGACAAAGACGTACTGCATGAGACACTTAAAGTAATATTGATGCTCAGCACAACCGGGGGAGCAAACATCAGTAGATAGAGTCAAATGGTGAGGAAGAAGACGCAGACAAGGACGTACTGCATGAGACACTTAAAATAATATTGATGTTCAGCACAACCGGGGGAGCAAACAACAGCAGATAGAGCCAAATGGTGAGGAAGAAGACGCAGACAAGGACGTACTGCATAAGACACTTAAAGTAATATTGATGCTCAGCACAACCGGGGAGCAAACATCAGTCGATAGAGTCAAATGGTGAGGAAGAAGACGCAGACAAGGACGTACTGCATGAGACACTTAAAATAATATTGATGTTCAGCACAACCGGGGGAGCAAACAACAGCAGATAGAGCCAAATGGTGAGGAAGAAGACGCAGACAAGGACGTACTGCATGAGACACTTAAAGTAATATTGATGCTCAGCACAACCGGGGAGCAAACATCAGTAGATAGAGTCAAATGGTGAGGAAGAAGACGCAGACAAGGACGTACTGCATGAGACACTTAAAATAATATTGATGTTCAGCACAACCGGGGGAGCAAACAACAGCAGATAGAGCAAAATGGTGAGGAAGAAGACGCAGACAAGGACGTACTGCATGAGACACTTAAAATAATATTGATGTTCAGCACAACCGGGGGAGCAAACAACAGCAGATAGAGCGAAATGGTGAGGAAGAAGACGCAGACAAGGACGTACTGCATGGGACACTTAAAATAATATTGATGCTCAGCACAACCGGGGGAGCAAACATCAGTAGATAGAGTCAAATGGTGAGGAAGAAGTCGCAGACAAGCTGCAGGTTCTGAAGCTCGTTGCCTTTTATGTAATGGATATGCCTATCACAAATTTGCTTACATAGTCAACTCCGGTGGCACCGACGTTATGTTTCCTGATTGCTTATATTGTATTTTGCCTTTTATTATACTTGTCACGAGCTATGGTAATTTATTAATTTATTTTTACTCAAGTAAGTACTGACCTGAATTAAAAATATGTATGTACTCGTATGTATTATTACAAATAAAACGGAGATGCAGACCTTAGTTTGAAAAGGGCTGGCCCAAAGGTGTGCGGGCCCGCCAGATCCTGCCGTGAAACAGGAATATAATAAAATGAGAAATAACGGAGTGGCACCCCTCCGACCTTCTGCTACCCTGGAGTGGGAGTGGGTGGGGGTGGCAGGGGTAGGAGGCCGGGCGAGTCGTTCCCTTCACAATTTCCATACGGAACAACATCAATTTCTTGTTGGTATGACGTGTGAAACTAAAGGCTGGTGGACTGAACTAAATTGTGCCGGACGACACCTTTATTTGATACATTCACTCGACTATCACCATGAACCTGGGTATCTTCACTTCTAGATATAAGCAACCCTCGAAAACGTATGGTCTTCTCTATTTTGAACATGTTTTATCGTCTCTTGCAATAGTGAGTACCTTAGCAGTTCGGCTCTTGAGAACGCCTCATCTGCATATCAAATAGCGCAGAATGGGCCGCTGGGTCCCAACCCCTCACAGTCATTTCTGACGGCGCATATCATCATCAGCGCCCGTAACACATGAAATATTTTTTTCACTTGGCTCGACGAAGATTCGCCGCCATTATTCATCACCGCGCCGTATCCTACACTGTAACAAGACATACATCGAAGAAAGTGAGTATAATTAAAGTCTTTGTTCCGTTGGAGGTTTATTCTTAACCTTTCCCTTCCTGTGCTAAAAAAAATCCGCGCGTTCCGGTCCTGTGTATTCAATACACATGTAAAAATGAGCGATTTAAAATAAGAATATTCATAGCGAATCGCTTAAATTTGAAATCAAAAGTGATAATAATTAAAATTTTATAGCTGAAAACATGTAAAAAAACATCGGCCGACATTCACAAAACGGGCGAAGAGACCACTTCAAATGGATGCCCGAAAGCAAGAGAAGCGAGCGAACTGAGATTCTATTTCTTGCGTTCCTATATACTGAAGTAGAGTGAGACGTGAATAGCGTTGCTTCCCCACCCATAGCGGTTTTTAAGAATGAATATACCTACGTCACACACTGGCACACGTTTGATTGTATTGGTGGAATTTATTCCCGATTTTCACAAAATATCTCTGATGTGGCCGATAAGTGCTATTGTTATTAATATTAACATATTTTTTTCATTCAATGCGTAAATGTTTTACGGAGGAATACCTAAAATCTGAACCCAGTATTTATTATATTTATAGATATATTAAAGTGTTTAGAAGCAATGTGTACTAGTTACACATCACAGGGAAGGAAGGGTTAAAGCACTGTCTAGAAATATAACCTTCTCTCTCTGACACTCCCGCCCATTCGTTAAGTCTGGAACAAAGGAGTTCATCTGAACTCAGGATGTTCATACCCAAACGACCTTTCGATTTGAACATCGACCTTTGTTCTAACCCCACAACATGTACTAAAGGAGTTGGAGTTACAGCTGTGTATTCATCTAGCACGCGTTTAGTGCGTTATATGCCATTTACCCTTCATAGGTTTACCCATTTTTAAGACCCCATACTATTGTACAAATCATCAAGTAATAGTCTCCGACTGGTGTCTGAACAATTCAACAACATTGAATCTCTAAAGAATTTAAATATGTCGAGTTACATCAGATAAAGGAACAAGGCATTTTAAAACCAGGTTCTCTAGAAAGAGCAATATGATAAACGACCAATTTATCCTCCCTGTCGTATCGTGTTGGTGTACAGCCCTGCAGCCTAGCCCTGTTTTCCCGTATCAGGCCGAAACAGGAAATTTTCCCTTTTCTAATATCGGTGCATGATATTGAATATTCGTCCAACATGTCGAGTTCCTTGCAGGCGATAAAACAGCACAACTTTTGATCAGATATTTATTTCCTTGAGTCACTTGAATGATTGAGCGTAAACTTAACATATAAGAAAATATCAGAATCGTTGTCGTTGCTAGAACTTAACATCGATCTGGAACTGATCCTTCACGTTGGTCAAGTGATTTTCTCTTAGAAAACATCCCGTTCCCAGGCGCTCCCTGCAATTCACAGATATTCCCTCCTGCAATTCACAGATATTTGGGTTAGCCATCTGGTAACGCTGACTTATGTTCACAGCAGACCGTTTCTCACACGTCTAACAGTTAAGCTACCATCAGCTCGGCAACAAATAGCTTTTCATTTCCCACGATCCTGAACCATATGCTCCTAGTCTCCAAACGCCCCGCCAAGAGTCAGTGGCTTGCGCAGACTGTCTTTGTAGCGCTTTCTCAGAATAATCATAGTTCAGTTAAAGTGATGAAGAAATGCATGACGTTTCGTTGTTTCACAATAGTTAAGAACCTTGAGGTACATCACATTACTATTTTTCTTTCTTTTAAGGGAAATTTTTGGTATATTATCATCAGGATTAAATCATTTGAAATATCAACTACCTGCTATATTTAATCTTAACGGTGGTCCTAGTGGACGACGATTTCCGTTAATTATCAGGTAGGTATCTTGATACTATCAATTCTTTCCACCTTACCTCACCAGTATCTTTTACGATTACTACCCCAGAGCATCTTATGCTTCATATATTTCTCGAATAGGGGAGTTCCTTATTCTATATGTAAGTGTTTTGGTTGCAATGACTCATGAAGATATTCATTTCATTCCTGTATTGCCTCTAGACACTGTTCGTCATTGCCAGGCCTCGAAGTCGAGGATCCCCTCGCCACTCCAACGTCAATCTTGAACCGTTCTTCCACTTGATCATATGATCTTCTGTGAGAAAACAGCCCGATCCTAGATGCGCACTCCCTCCCGCAAATGTCACAGACACGTAAACCCTGCTGAGCGCGTTGACTGTTTTTCACAGGTCTAGCCGCTGAAACGCCATCAGCCCGAGGGCATACGGCTCTCCACCCTTCACGGTCCCGATCCACCCGATCCCAGTCCTCAGGCGCCCCGCATAAAGTGAACGACTTTTGCAGACTGTCCTTATAGCGCTTTCTCGGCCCACCAACTCTTCACTTGCCCACCACTTCCCCACACAAGACGCGTTTTGGGACTACATAATTAACGACTGACCTCACAGATACGGTGTAATGTAATTTTGACCTTACAGTCCATTTTTATGTTCTTGTGATTCCAGACCAGGTTTCAGACCAGACTTTAAAGAATTTGTAGATGGCAGCGGCTTTATTTACTTGGTTTTTTCTTTCTATGTAGATATAATTCTAGTTTAGTAGATCGACACCAAGGTAACTATTACTATGTCACTTGTTCAAAAAGTTTGTAATCAATTATAGGCCGCCATCGAACTAGATGTTTGAAGTTTGCTAAAAATGTTGTCTCTACAGATATGGCCATATTATGTACATATTTTTGTTATGAAACAAGAAACCTTTTGGAGCATCATTACTCAACCCCATTACTCAACCCCATTACTCAACACCATTACTCAACCGCATTACTCACAAGTCAGGAGATAACAACTTATTTAACCGGTAAACGTAAAAGTAACTCAAGTTTTTTCGTACTTTGCGTTGACAGGGCTCATTCATATTCAGCCCGAAACGCAACACATAACAATCATAACCTAAACAGTAAGCAACATCAAACCAACACACCGGAGAATTGCGAAAAAATCCGGACAACAGAATTCGTCAACAATAGGGAATCCTACAAATGCCATCCACCTGGTTTAAGCCAGGTTTCTCTCCTAGCGCCAATCTGTTTCATTTTATTTTCTTCATCTCGCGCACTTTTCCTTCGCATTTTTTTAATGTGGAATACGACTCTCACACCCCCCCTCAAAAAAAAAGGGACTCGCTGCTCCATTTTAAGGGAGGTGCTGTAATATTTGTATTGTTAGGTCGTATATTTCCGATTTTCCGAATGAGTGTAACGCGCGTATATTTGTTGTATCGGAACAAACATCGGAAAATATTCGCGAAGGATGCGGAAGGGCAGGGGCGGTGCGAAAAGTGGGCGGAAAGGTTAAGTACACAATCATAATATTTATTTTGCATGATTTTTTTTCTCTTTATTTGAGTTACATGATAAAACCAGTGGCGTCACATCGTCTTATTGACAGAAAGTGGTTTATTGATCGCCAAAGAAAGGAGAATGATTTATTGACATAAAAATAAGCGATGCATTACAAGAATTAACAGTATATGTAGGAAAGACAGGAAGATCGTTTGAAAATAGATTTCGTAAACACAAATCCGCCTTAACAAATCTTCTAATTTATTCTGAAATGGCTAATCATTGTCACTTTGAAAATCATACATGTTCTGTCGATGATGTCAAATTCTTACATATTAATAGTAATGGAAATAAATTTGGCAAATTAGAGGCCCTAGAAATAAGTCAGTGCATCGGGGGGAACATCTGGCAAACACATATATTCCCAAGATCACGCCGTTGCTCGTTGAAGTTACCTCCTGCCTCCCTCCAATCACAATCCCCAATCCGTTGTTTTACTGTTAGAAGTGTGTATGTCGGTACCATATTGAACATAATTCAATCTTGTTTGTGCTGCCCTGATGATAAGGGAAAATTCTTGAAATTGTAAGGTTAAACCGTTACATAAAGTGGAATAAACGAAGTTTGAAAACAAAAAAATAAAATGTCTCCAAACCTCCACGATGTGTTTCAGATTAGAGGCCCTAGAAATATGCAAGTCAGTGCATCGGGGTGAACATCGGGCAAACACATATATTCCCAAGATATCGCTGCTGCTCGTCGAAGTTGTCTCCTACCTCCCTCTAGCCACAATGCCCAATCCGTTTTTTTACTGTTAAAAGTATGTATGTTAGTATCAGTTCGAACATAATTTAATCTTGTTTATGCTCCCCTGATGATGAGGGGAAAACCTTGAAATTGGTAAGGTTAAACCATTTCATAAAGTGGAATAAACAGTATTTGATAAAAAATAATTACAATGTCTTTAAACCTCCACAAATTGAATGCTATAATAATATAAAGAATTAACCGAGTTGAAATTCAATCGAGGAGCATGACCTTACGTCATCGTTGATCAGCCTCGTAGTCGAGGATATCCTCGCTACTCTAACGTTAATCTTGAGCTGCTGTTCTACGTCGATCATGTGATCTTCTGTGAGAAACCAGCTCATGCGCACTCACTCCCGCAGATGCTACAGATATGTGGCTCCTGCTGAGTCGCCTGGTGATGCTGAAACATGAACACATGACCTTACAGATTGTCTGCGGTGGTTCAAACCCCACGCTAGGTTACTTCTCTGACAGTAAGATTTCAATTGGGTTATTATGTCGTGTACCTCATGATTAAATATCGTGACTCATGTGATAGATAGCTATTGACGACTGTTTTCCATCTATATCTGCACTCCACGGTTCGAAAAATAGTTGTTAAGGGTCCTTTTGCATCCTTCACTTGGTCAGTCCAACGTATTAGGACCCTTCCACGTCATCCTTCCACGCATTCAGTGGCCACAAATTACTCCAAACTGTCTCCTCAGCCACGATAAATTTGTCCATATAATCGAATGTCTCGTCGTAGGCATGTTATCGACAATCTGTCAGATATTCTCAGTTCTTTGAAAATGGAGATATTAATTCGCTTTGCCGTCCATGTAATTTGTAACAACCTTCTCCAATGCCACATTGCAAATATATATATTCTACATTAGATATATGGGTGACTCGTGCAGCTTTAGGAAATAATTAAAGACAACCCGTTGTCAGTTATGATTATATATGAACACTACACACAAAGTCATTACACTTAAGGCCGAATGTGTTACTATCAAATATAGGAAGATCTACAAAGGTTTTCTGTAGTTCATCTCCCGTTGATAAGTGTTCCGTTGTTTTTTTTTTCTTAACATATGAAGATGGAAGAAAGCACCTTTTTTTAATGACCAAAATGACCACCATCCGTGTCAACTTTAATACACATCGTAATGTTTTAATCTATTAATAATAATGGGTTCGAATCCCGAGTTAGAGCGCCCTTGAGGAAAGTCAGATATCGAAATGGCGCTATACAAATTGTCAATGTATTGTTTATAGTTAAGGCATTAACATTGTGGAGGTTTAAGACATTGTAGTTTATTTTATCAAACACTGTTTATTCCACTTTTTGTAACGGTATAATCCTACCGGTTTCAAGGCTTTCACCTCATCTTCAGGGATTTTGTTTGTGCTCCCCTGAATATGAAGTGAAAGCCTTGAAACTGGTAGGGCTATACCGTTACAAAAAGTGGAATAAACAGTGTTTGATAAAATAAATTACAAAAAATGGTCATTATATTGTATAAAACATATTTAATTAATATTTTGTTAAAATTTGATTACCCTGACGGTGAGTGCCTCACAAAAGCCTTGAACTCAATGCCTCAGGATATTCTAGATTATTTTTCACGAAAGCATTTTAAGCTTTCTTAGAAATAGGAGTTACTTGATTCGGCTTAACAACAATTTCATTATTATTTTTTTATTTCTGAATACTGCAAATATTTTTCTTTAAGCTTTGTATGTAATTGTATGCTTTGTATGCATCTTAAATCCATTATCTGGCACTACCATCGAGAGGAAGGGAAGATGCAGACTCAGCAGAGACACATGACACGCATGGCAACTAATGAAAAGTTCACCATCCCTAGAGTTAAAACCTCTTTTGCCCAAAGGCAATTTGCTTATTTGGCTCCCATTGCATACAATGGCGAATTCAATCGAGGTAAAGGTAGGAAAACCATTTAAACAGTCGATCGGAGCGTGGTTGTTATTGCGACAGGATGTTGAGTACTTGGGCTTTCAGGATGAATGACGTGTGGAAAAGATTTGTGTGGGCTCGTGAGTGTGGGTTTCTTCTTGTTGTTTTATCTTTTGTATTTGTGTTTCTGTATATTACTGTTTTTATTTTTATTCTTATAATTGTGTGCGGTATATTGTGGGATGAATATGTTTGGTATTTCTGGAGTGATGATGTGTGAGGAGTTTAATTTCGCATGATGTTTCCAGTTGTAATTGAGTGTCACTGTTTGTCAGGTTGATGAGAACGTGCAACGGGGTTTTATTTTTGTGTAATCAAAAATCGGAAAGAAGTATCGATTTATTTTTTCATGCTAAGTATCCTCAGTGAGATACAGGCAAAAGCCTAGTTTACTCAGGACACGACAAATGAAAGGCAACAAACCCAGATCCATTAAAATTGTATGTCCAAATTAAAATACCTGTTGTTTTTTCGCAAATTATGTATATTTCTTGTCATGCAAATAATAAATAGATAAAAATAAATAAAATAAATTGGGCTTATACTGTATATGTTAACTTTATAAAATAAATATATAAATTGACTCAGATGCAAAAAGCCTGCGCTGACTGTCCTGATGCACTATTTTTATTTTTAATTAATTCATTAGTATAACGTATGTAGTGTTCTTCGGTGTATCTGAGTTGGTGATGTACACATGTTGAAAAGCGTAGCCGAGAGACAACATTGTTTTCGGCCTCATTGATCGAGCCTTCAGGTTTCATAAACAATAAATAAGGCGCAAAACTCGTTGTTAGTTATCGTACCGTTAGTATCGTTTAGTCAAATGCTACGTTTGGTCAGTGTTATTGCATGGAGTGGAATCATGGACCCTCAAGGTTGGTAGTATGAACCGACTGAAAGCATTCGATATGTGGATGCACCGGAGAATGCTACGGATACCCTGGATGGATGTGGTCAGCAACACAAGGGTTCTTCAAAGAGCCAAAGTTGATAAAGAGTTGCTGACTAATATTATAATCCGAAAGGTGTCCTATTTGGGTCATGTACTTAGAGGAGAAAAGTACAAATTACTGCACCTGATCATCCAAGGCCAAATAGAGGGTCGGAGAGGTGTTTGCAGGAGGCAAATCTCCTGACTCCGCAATATACGTGATTGGACTGGTATAAGGAGCGTTGGGGATCTTTTTCGGGCTGCCGGGGACAAAGATGCTTACTCTCAGATGATAGTCAACGTTGGGGGGACCTGACATGGCACTAGGAAGAAGTTATCGTAAGAGTACGTATTGGCAATACTACAATACATTTCAATCACCTTTTCATAGAATAGATTTATGATATAAAAACTTGATAAAATAACTATAAATTAAGTATTGTGTAGAATAAATGCAGTCATTTTTTTTCTTAGGTAAAATATATATTCACCATCACTCTAACCCTCTATTGGGGTAGACATATAGATGGAGAGTACACTTCATTATGTATCTTTCATGGATGTGGTAGAATTCAACTTTTATAGAGTTTTATTCATTTGTTTTTCTAGGCCTTTCCAAACTTTTCGTTCCTTCATAATATTTATAATATAATACAGAATAAATATAGGCAACTAAATGTTGTGAAAATACGAGTATATGCACTTTGATGATTACATGGGGGTGACAATGATGATTACATGGGGGTGACAATGAATGACAGAAGACGGAATGAAGTGATAAGGGATGAATGTGAACTTAAGGCTGTTGAGTAAAATGAAGAAAGGCTCTCTGGGATGATTAAGGCACGTGGAACGAATGAATCAAGAAAGTCTAACAAAATAAATAAACATGAGAGTTTGAGTGAAAGCCTTAGTAGAGGAACACTTCTAAAACTTTGGTTGGATCAGGTGCATGACATTTTAAAATTTATAATGCTAAAAAATACCATTTTGTAGATATAAAGAACTACATTAAGTGATGAAGTGGTTTCATTTCTTCATCACAAATTATATATATTTTTTCATCAATTACAACTTACCATAAAATCGATTATGTCTAACAGCCTCTTACCTGTAACAGAAAAGAGAAAAGTGCTTTATTATAAAAATCCTATAAGAGAAATAACCACCAGTTACCTTAATTTATATTTCTCGGGTTGTCTGAAAAGTTACTTTATATTTAAGGTCAAATTTTAAAGGCATTTTTTTTATATTTATATGTCAATTCCTCGGGAAGGGTGGTTTTCGATATTTTCAGTATTTTGTAAATCTCTCTTATCGTAGAACACTAGTTATTATGTATCATAGTCTTGATTTGGTCGTCATCAGTAATCATCATCCTTCCAGAACGGACACTACTTTTGAGTATCACATCACAATTATGATTTTTTTAAACCACATTTGGCAGGCACGATCGCTTACTACATCTTCGCCACACACGGTACATATATTTTTTTGCTAGACAAATGCCAGTCTTAATGCTTCTTTACATGCTGGGTAGTATTGTTATCATGTCTGATGACGAACAGCGAGTTTCGTCATCAGACATGATAGCAATACTACCCATGAGAATGAATGTGGAGGAAGCAAAATATGTCAGATTGGATAGAAGATTTTGGAGTTTTTTTTCTCTCTGCCTACCTTGCAACAAACATGGCGTGATGATAATGTGTATATATGTACGAGTATATGAAGTATTCGTAAAATGGCACAAAAATCCTAAAATATTTTCCCTCGAATATAACCAAACTAGGCCCAGCCCTGCAAATAATACCCACCCTTAGATAGTGCGAAGGGGGTGTAAGAAGAATATCTAAATAATTGCATAATAAATGTTTCATCATTAGCGTTACCACCCTTTCTGTTTACTCTAAGTCCCGCCTATATAAAATTCATGACAAACTTAATAGCTTTGATCTGAAATATTACTAAAACTGTTTCACTGCTACTATGTCAGTTGCCTCTGAATCTTGGTTGCTGAGACACTTGACTTATATCTGCAGGTTTTGGGTTCGATAGCCGATGGTACCCGATAAATGTTTAAAAAGATTCTAGTCTCGTGAAAAAGTTTGTCTGGCAACAGCTCGAGTGCGATGTTATTTCCTCTTCATGTATGGCGTAGTATTGCTGATGCATACGATGACAAACCTTGAATTATGTTTCAAGTATAGTGACTCTAAATTCGAAAGCACAATTCATTGAGCTAAAGAGCATGTTGTCTCCCAGTCACGTTCTTCAATATATCATAATTACTAGCGACGTTTAGAGCGCAAACTCCTCAAGGGCGCTCTGACTCGTATATCGTACTGAATAAACCTTTTTTATATGCAATCCTATCAGGCGGGTTTATTGCCATGTTTTAATTTCTTCCAAACAACCAAAATTATGTAAAAGAGGCCCCAAGTGAGAACCAGATTGGAAGCTTTAAAAAAAATAGGGGTTCAAACGAGGATTGAACCAGAAATCTTCTAATAGGAATAAACATAATAACCAAACAAGTCCAAACTTCGCTTGCTTAGCGTTGAGACTAAAATTCTATTATTGTATGTATATTTATTTATGTATGTAACACAACTAGGGTGCAAAAGTTTCAGCCCTTGACAAGTAAGATCGTATATGAACAAATATTACACCAGCCACCCCTACTGTATTCTCAGGCGACATTACAGTTAGAGTTTGATACCTCAACCCTTTAAGTTATATGTCAACAAGAGCTGATAGAAAACTTGTTTCTTTATACACGTATACTAAAATATTAAATATCTCGTGGTTATCATTTTTTTTTCAGAAGAAGGGAAAAACCCGACAGGAATTAATCGACGAATAGATTTCGTCTAAGAATTATTTATTTATTTATTCATTTAACACTTTTATTGCAAATATAATCTGGCGGGCTAATTGCCAGGCGGCAATCTCTTCCAGCCAACCAGACAAAAATAAATTAAGCAAGTTACGTGGTCGCATAACTCATTCAAATGACTATCCATCCCCACGAAATCCATAAACACATACGTGAGCATATGCCCACGAACCCTACAAATACGGACAATCACCCGAACATTATTTTTCACATAAAGTGAGATATCATCAATCAAAGGAAAATGAAGGAATGGTGGAGAGGAAAGGAAAAGAAAAATCAGGAATGAAACACGTTGTTTTACTGACTAGAAATTAAGAGTTTTTTCAGTCGCTTCTTAAAGCATGCCAAGGACGGAGCGAGTCTTATATTGGGATTTACTGCGTAGACGAGTATTTTCTTTTGATAGAAACTTGACAACCGCGCAACATTTAATCTTGACGTTTTAGAATATAACGAAACAACACGTCTTCTATGGCTTCTACTGAGAATAGACTTATCAAATTTAACTTTAATATCGACGGACCATCTAATAGGTATATGTTTCACCCACTAGGCCACGGAGGTCATCAAAATTGATAACTATACCCTCATCAAAATCGTAACTAGACCCGATAGAAGACGTGGTGTCTCATTATATATTGACCCGATAGAAGACGTGGTGTCTCATTATATATTGACCCGATAGAAGACGTGGTGTCTCATTATATATTGACCCGATAGAAGACGTGGTGTCTCATTATATATTGACCCGATAGAAGACGTGGTGTCTCATTATATATTGATCCGATAGAAGACGTGGTGTCTCATTATATATTGACCCGATAGAAGACGTGGTGTCTCATTATATATTGACCCGATAGAAGACGTGGTGTCTCATTATATATTGACCCGATAGAAGACGTGGTGTCTCATTATATATTGACCCGATAGAAGACGTGGTGTCTCATTATATATTGACCCGATAGAAGACGTGGTGTCTCATTATATACTGAAATTTAAAAAAATTATCTTATTTTGAAAAAAATTTAATAACCGCACGTTATTCATTTTTTTACGTTTCAGATTATTACATTGTATTAGACTTTTTTTGTACACAGTACAACTTGGCGGGATTATTGTCATGTGGCGATCTCTTCTAGCCAACCAGATTTTCAAGTGGCCTGAAATGAAAACCAGACTGAAATCGTTTTAAAAAAAGTCTGGATTCAATCGGAATTTGAACTCGCAACTCTTAGGATGGGATGCACACGTCTTACCAACTAGGCCCACGGAGATCAATTATAACGAAATAACGTATACTTCTAAGGGTGGATGTATAAAAAAATCTGGCATCCAGCGGGATTTAAACCCGCAACCTCCAGGTTGGAAGACAGGCATCTTACCGACTGGGCCCACGGAAGTCAATTATAACGAAACAACTTACTGCTCGTATTAAGGAGGGATGTGAACTGTAACATCGCCTGACCATGCGATGGGCGTGGCTAAAGCGGTATCTGTCCATACAAGCTCTTACTGATTCAGGTCGAAAACTTTTATTACTAATACAATCTGGTGGGCTTATTGCCAGGCGGCAATCTCTCCCAACTAACCTGACAAAGTAAATGAAGCTAGTTACATGGTTGCAAAAAATATTCATATGACTACCCATCCGCACGAAATTCATAAACACATATGTGAACATATGCCCACAAACCCGTCATCCGAACATTCCTTTTCATATAAAGTGAGAGTTCATCAATCAAAGGAAAAGGAAGGGATGGTAGAGAGGAAACGAAAAAAATCAGAGATGAAGTACGTTATATTATTGACTATAAATTAAGAGTTTTTCAGTCGCTTCTTAAAGCATGCTAAGAACGGAGCGAATCTAATATTGGTTTGTAACTGATTCCAGAGTCTCATACTTTTAGATCTTGGCGGTAGAGTGATACTAAAGCAGAGCAGAAATATCGTTCAAACTTAAACCAGCCCTGTTTAGATTCGATCAAATGTAACCTGTCGATTTGAACAGAGATTGTGTCAGTAAACAGGGACGGCTCTCAGTGTCGGGCGGGGAATGTTGGGTTTCGGATCAAGCGCTTTTATCCGGCACTCTGATCATATTGCAGCGTTAATATTTTATTTTAGCTCAGTCAATATTTAATGGGGGATATTGAAATGTTAAAGGATATTATTGCTGTATACGAGAGGGGAGGGAAAATGTTTTATGCGATTTGGAAGATTTATCTTTGTCCACTATATTTACGAGTATTTGTAACAGAGTTGGAAAAAACACAGCCCAAGCACTGACGTCGATTGGGTGGTGTGTTTACTTATTGTTGTTTTTAATTTACATGTATAAAAAAGGGTATGGATTTTTTTGTTTTTAATTACCATGTACAAGGGTGTAGGCTGAAAAACATCTGACGTCCTCGCAGTCGGACTTGCTCTGTATTAGTGGGACTGTATCTCGACTGGAGGGGGGGGGGTGTTATGAGATGACCCAAACCTTTTGATAACTTCTCTCGTAAATGTAATTTTATTTTCCAATATATTTAAATCTATAATATATACTATTTTGGGATATATGCAATATTTTCATCAATAAATCTATAAGTTTTTTGTACATTTTAAATAAAGTACAGTGAAACCCCGTTTTTAAGTTTTTGAAGGGACTGATAAAAAAAACGTAATTGGAGGGAAAACTCGGGATTCGGGGCTAGAAAAAAATGGAAATTTTTTTTTTTTAAGATATTCACGCAAATCGGAAAACTTTTTTCAATCGATTTGCGATTTTTTATTATCGAAGCCAAAGTTGTAATGGGTATCCCCAAATCACGCGCGAGCGAAATACGTGAACCAATGTGTTTATTCACTTTTTCGAGAATTTTCCTTTTCTCTTGAATCGATAATGTTTTGCTGAGACATTATTTGAAGGGATTCAATGAAAAATTAAAAGAAATGAAAAAAATGTTAATTGACACACGAAATACGCGACAATTGAAATTGTATGTACACGACCGACACGTTTAAAACACAAGTACAGATTGACCTGCCTATACAGTCTGCCTGCCTCTGATTCGCTAAACTTCCCACCAATTGCATCGTATTACACGACTCGTGTAACCTTGACCATGAGCGCTGCAGGCGCACACGCGTCTATAAATAGAAACAACATATTTCTGCTTCCAAATATTCATTTCAAATATTTTAAATCGTCGCGCATATAACTAAATATGTTTATAAATTGATTTGCATTTTAAATATTTCAAACGTAAATTGCGGGAAACAAAAACGTAAAGACGGGTACTAAATGTACTAAAATAAAACGGGATTGTAAAACTTGAAGGCAAATTGAGGGAAAACGTGAATTTCGGGCACGTAAAAACGGGGTTTCACTGTATGATAAATAATAAACTTTTTTTTATTTTGTATTCCCCACTATTTCATTTGAGTTCACTACCGGTTTCGAAGACCTCCGTTTTCCTCATCAAGTGAAAATTAACTAAAATATGTCTAAAATATTTTTTTCTAATTATATTGTATACAGGAAAGGGGGAGGGGGTAGTGACATATAAGCGCAGGATAGCTTTTGAAAGAGATATTTAGCAGAGGGCTATTATTGAAATTAACCAAATTAATCCCCTCCACTCCTGAACCTATTATAATTTAAAAATATATTTTAGACATAATTCAGTTCATCATCACCTGACAAAGAAAACGGAAGTCTTTGAAACCGGTAGTGGAATTAATCAAAATAGAGGTGAATATAAAATTTAAAAAAAAAGGGTTTTAGTTATTTTATTGAAAATTTATAAAACTAACACCACAAAGTGAAACAAACGTCTTTCCTACTGCCACATTTTTGCTAATTTGTGACAAGATGTATGAATTTGTCATTATTGTTAGTTTTATGTAATGTATTTACCTAAATAACTTGCTATTAATTAGAATCGAGGCTTATATTAAAGTTGATAAAATAATTAAAATTACTGAACATCGTTACAAGGTTGTATTGGGGCATATTTGTGAGCTGTCATACGACTCATCCTAGATTTTCCGAACTCTACAAATGTTTTTTATTATTATTTAAATGTTCAAATTATTATTAATTCGTACATAATTCTTAACCAACATTATTAAAAGTAAGATTTGAATAAAATGAAAAAGGAATTAATGCTTAAGACGAAGGCGAATAGGAAACGATACATGTTACATCATTGACTTGAAATTTAAAGTTTTTTCAATTGCTTTTTAAAATATACCAATAACTGAGTGAGACTTTCATTAGTTGGTAACTCGTTCCAGAGTTTTACGATATGGTCAGTAAAGGATAGTGTAAAAAACCTAATGGCAGTGAACTGGCAAAGTGCGTAAGCCAATAAGCAGTCTCTACCTGGGCGTAACGCAAATCGATCATCGTAAAAATCCTGATTTTAAAACTTATTTACTTAAAGCTTAGTACTTATCAAACTCTTTTCCTGTTGGGTGTGATAGTTTGCTACGTAGCAATATTTTTGCTAGGTTTAACTTTGCACAACGACAGTGTTATAATATTGGGTGTTAACATAAGTTGTGTCCGTTTTTTTCCAAATTAAAAATGAGCACCAAAAGTAAAACAAAATGGTAAAGGTTATATGTCAATCGAAAGAAAATTTTCTGCTCTATAAGATATTGTGTTTGCTTTTACGTTACATATATTATTTTATTTGATTACAAGCCTTCAAAATGGAATGGCAAGTAGACGAAAGTGAGCATTTTCGACACCTCCTTCTGTTCGCGTTCAATCGAGGGAATAAAGCTGCCAAAGCTGCTCGCGATATTAAATATTAATTAGCAGGTGTTTCTTTTAATTTAAAAATAATAATTGATTAATTATTACTTACATATGTTATTTTATATCCGAGAACAAACATTAAAACAAATTTCAGTATGCATGGGGGTGAAAAGTAGACTTGAAAAATACCTGATAGGAACCGAATAAATGTTGTAGAAATAAGTGCATTGTGAAGAATATATGGATGATAGGAATACTGATTGAATTGATGAGGAATGAATATGAACTGCTGTAGAAATACGTGCATTGAGAAGAATACATAGGGTGAAAATGTATGATGGAGAATGATATTAAGAAATTAGGGATGAATGTGAGCTTACAAGGGTAAAGTATTGAGTAAGATGAAGAGGAGCATTCTGAGATGGTTTAGACATGTGGAACGAATGAATGAAGAAATACTAACAAAACAAATACATAGGTCAGTGGAAAACATGAGGGAAAAAGACCAATGAAAGTATGGTAGAATCAAACGAATGATATTTTGAAAGAAAAAGAAAGTCAGAGAAACAGTAGATATTAAATGATAAGTGTATTATATGTACCTAGAAGAGGCTGATGTGTGTCAAGATAAGAAAGTCTAGCGCTCTATTTTTTCTGTCTACTCCGACAAGGAAATGGCGTGATGATATATATGTGTATATCTATCATTAACATATAAAACACATTGACAAGTTCTGATATTCTTGAGTTTTTAAATATTTTTTTACATTTTGTTTAAAATATTGAATCCTTTATTGTGAGAATCATTTTGATTTTTTTGTTATTTTGATTTTTCGACGTAGAAAATCATTGCGATTTCTTGTTAAATAATTATGAACCTTCTTATTTATTTTATTTTATTTACACATGACAAGACATTTTAAAAATACATAATTTATAGAAAAACAACATGTAATTTAATGTGTACATATATTTTTTATGGATCTGGGTTTATTGCCTTTCATTTGTCGTGTCCCCAGTAAAATAGGCCTTGTCCTGTATCTTTCTGAGGATTTATTTGTTTGTATATTGCATCATATATTATATTGTAGCATTGTACATCAAACCGTTCTGCATGCAATAACGAGTATCCTTTTAGACAATGCTTGTTATGTGACGCAAAAAGCTAGTGGCACAGTGCTAATTTTTTTGTTCGTAAATTTTAGATCCACTTTTTAAAGGTACCCGTGCTTTTGCAAATATATCTGACTAGTTTGTGCGATTGTTAATTGTTGATTATATATTCTAGATATTGTATTGGAAATGGTAAACCATTTTTAGAGATTATCAATTTCGCGGTTATGAGTTATTGTGGTTTTAAATGGCATTGTTATTTGTTGGTTCGATATATCAGTGTGCAAAGCCTCAACTAACATACTAGTAAGTGATCTCAGTTTAAGTAAATTTATGGAGGGGTTTTTGAATTTAAATAACCTTCAATTTTGTTTCACTTTAAAACATTCACAGCCTAATTAAAAAAAACCAATTATTTTCTTAACTGTGTTAAGATATTGTGATATGGTTTAAACCCCCTTTAGTATTAACCCAATAAATAATATGTTAAGTACTCGTATTTTGATTTTGAGCTATGTTATTTTCTATTGTGGTTTCGGAAAATTTGAAAACATCAATAACGTAACATATTGTAATTTGTTTTATCAAACACTGTTTATTCCACTTTTAAAACGGTAAAACCCTACCGGTTTCAAGGCTTTCCCCTCATTATCAGTGGAACACAAACAAGTTCTTCGAAACTTATATAATTATCTAATTAGAACCAAATTAGAATATGCATCTACAGTTTGGGCTCCTCATTAGCTCAAAATAATATAGAACAAATACAAAAAAAAACTCAGATATCTATGATACAGAAAAAACGACGATTATCCAAAATATCCTCACCATGTCGAACTTCTCACGGTGTGTAACTATAGAAGCTTCGAAACAAGAAGACGAGAATCCATTGCAATATTCCTTCTTAAGGTATTTCAAGGTTGCTTTAACTGTCCCGCGATTCTAGAAGCACTAAGTTTATATGTACCTAATAAATATAGCCGTGCAAGGAATCACCCTCTGTTCAACATACCAACTTACAGGACGAATATCATGGCTAAACACTCAGTCACGCGTGGTATAGAGATATTGAACCAACTGAATGACTCTGTTGATATATTCTCGGTACCGCCAAGAAGTATGAGAAGAATCCTGGCTGATATTCTTCCTAACGAATAAGCTAACTCTAGAAGCAGACCATTTTTGTGAAACAGGAGAAATCCGTGCAGTGGATGAAAAAAAAGTTATTTGTGCTCCATGATTATAAGGTGTGCACCTTGAAACCGGTAGGGTTATGCAGTTACATTAAGTGGAATAAACAGTGTTTGATAAAACAAATGACAATGTCTTTAAACCTCCACAACGTTAATACCTAACTATAAATAATAACCAATAATTTACTTTCGATACATACGTTAATATTTATATTTTGCAGGTCAATATATAATATAACATATTGAGACTGTTGAATTATGGATTAACTTTCAGAAGGTTGGATTTTAACTTTCGTAGATACATACCATAAAGCCATTTCCCTGTCGAGTTAGGCTAAAAGGACAGATTGCTAGATTTTCTTATCTCGACAGACGTCATTCGCCTCTTCTTTTATATATTTATACACCCTCTCATACAATTCATACGATATCTCTGACTTTTTACGTTTTCTCATTTCAATATATCATCCATTTGATCCAAAAATACTTACGTCTTCCATTTGCACTATTTTTTAACATATCTTGTCTTGTTAGTCCTTCTTTATTCATTCGTTCTATGTGCCCAAACCATCTACATCGTATGTAATACATTAACTTTAACTTTACATCCATCCTTATCACTTAATTCCATATTCTATCATACATTGCAAATTATACCATTTTTTTGTTTTTTTTTTTTGTGAGTTTTTAAAAAGCAATAACTTATTATCTAGATACGAGATGCTTTAGTTTACCTGAATATATTGTGACAGTGAGAACTCGGACTGTTTTGAACCCTGAATTGCTGATTAACTTTCAGAAGGTTGAATGCTAGAAATATAAGGCATTGAACTGATTGAATGTTAATAGACACCAAATTCACATACTGTCTCTATTGTATAATATCCTTTACTGTCCCACCGCCCCTTCTTATCTCGCCGAAAATTTTCAGCGTCTTTCCAATCATGGATTAGCGCTAAGCTCGAACAGAGATTGTTTGTTAGCCTTTCCAGTTCACCGTTCCTTTTTTTTTACGTCGTCCTTTACTGTCCATGCAATGAGACTCTGGAATCAGTTACAAACCAATATAAGACTCGCTCCGTCCTTGGCTTGCTTTAAGAAGCGACTGAAAAAAGTCTTAATTTCTAGTCAGCAAAATAAAGTGTTTCATTCCTGATTTTTCTTTTCCTTTCCTCTCCACCATCCCTTCCTTTATTTTTAATTGATGATATCTCACTTTATATGAAAAATAATGTTCGGGTGATTGTCCGTCTTTGTGGGGTTCGTGGGCATGTGCTCACGTATATGTTTATGGATTTCATAAGGATAGATAGTCATTTGAATGATTTATGCGACCACGTAACTTGTTCATTTACTTTTGTCTGGTTGGTTGAAAAAGATTGCCACCTGGCAATACGTCCTCCAGATGGTATTTGCAATAAAAGTGTCCATATTGTATTTGCAATAAAGGTTGGCATTTTAAATAAATAAATAAATAAATATTAGGTTTATTGACAGCAACATATCATGTACAAAATCACACCTGAATAACACTTCTAAAACACATAAATTGTAGACAATACATCAAACACAGAAGCGCACAAACATACCATCAAGCCATTTACACAGCGCCATTTCCCTTGCTAGACTTTGCTATCTCGACAAACATCTCTCGCCTCAACAACATTCATAAACCTTCTCCTACAACTTCTTACATTTCCTTCTTTCTAAAGAAATTTATGAAAAATTGCATATTATTTCCCATATTAAATGTTTCCTGACATAATGTGAGAAATATAAGTTGTTCGTAACTATAGGAATGGAATACAGATGTCTTATTAACAAGACCAAATCTTTACATACCCTCACATCTTATTAACAAGACCAAATCTTTACATACCCTCACATCTTATTAACAAGACCAAATCTTTACATACCCTCACATATTTCCCTATCAAAATAGGCAAAGAGGGGGGAGCGCAAGACTATCGCCTGTTTTACATTAATTCGTTTTTTATAACTTGTTTAACATTTCCTTATTTGAAAATATCATTCCCTTTATCCAATCATACTTTCATAGGTTTTCCTCTTTCACTCACATTAGCACTTTATATTTGATTTCTAACTCTTTCTTCATTCATTCATTTCACGTTTCTAAACCATCTCAGAGTGCTCTTCTTCATCTTAATCAAAACATCATAATTTAAGTCCACATTCATCTTTAACCACTTCATTCCTTTTTCTGTCATATATTTTCACCCTACGTGTTATTTTTAGTGCACGTATTGCTACAGCATTAAATGAAAAATCAACTCTGTCACTTTATTCAATACATTAAAATGAACACTTCACCGAGACAGGCTACCGTTTCTCACTTGAAGCTTGAATACTTCATTTATTCATTTATTTTTTCAGGTCCTTTGTACATTACAGGTTTCCGTAATTCGTACAAGGGCAAAACATAACATGTGCAGAAAAAAACATGTATAAAACAGTTCAACGTTTTAAGACTTATAAAGAATAATGTAAAAATGTATTTGTTACACTAAAACACTATGACAAAATGTAGCATGTTAGGTAATATAGTGAAATATTCACAGAAGTAAAACAAATTCTACATTTATGAAAATATATATTCATAAATGTAAAATTTGTTCATATACTCGTATATCATTTATACATCGTCCCCTTTTACACCGGTTCAAAAATTGTTAGCTAGGTATTTAAAATTCGTTCAGTATCACGGACCCACCGAGATTCAAATTTCGAATTACTTTCGGAGAGAATCCAAGTATTCGACAGCCGTACGGGTTTTAGCCTATTTATATTAAATTATTTCAAGTACCACACTAAATTCAAGAGATTTTTCCTGAAAGAGCTGAGTGACACATGAAACACGTCTATATGAGGACACACACGGTTAAACAGTGTGATTGCTCTACCTATCGGCATCTCCAAAGGCAGGTTGGTTCGAATTATAGGTTGATAGAACAATCTATGGGAGCGTTGTCTCAAATAATTACTCGGCAAACCAGAGTTATCCCGCCCGATTAGTCAAAGAGGCAATAGAAGTTTATAAATATCCAAACAATATTAACAGTAACGAAGCATACATACCATCACACCATTTCCCAATTTGGGTAGGTAGAGAGGACATAGCGTCATACTTTCTTATCTCGACACACATCCTTAGCCTCTTCTAAATCCTTACACCCTCTCATACAACTTTTACTATTTCTCTGACTTTCTTCGTTTCCTTCTTTCAGAATATCATGCGCTTAATCCAAGCATACTTTTTTGGTCTTCTTATCAAACGACTTTCACTTATATTTGCACTTTATGATATATCCGTTTTGTTAGTTTATTCGTCTATATCTGTTTTGTAAGTATTTGTTCTAGCCAACCGGTACCCGATACACATTCACTTATAGCTTAATTGATAGCAAAAAAAACCTGAAGATGAAAAATGAAACGTTTTCGAAACGTATAAGCTAAACCATGTGGTACAACGACCTTAGACGACCTCCGTGGCCTGGTGGTAAGACGCTTGTCTGACGGATCCGGAGGTTGCGGGTTCGATCCCCGCTGGAATCCACATTTTTTTTAAATGGAATTCCAGTCTGGTTTTCACTTAGGGCCCATTAAAACCTCTTTCTGGTTGGTTGGAAGAGATTGCCACATGTTAATAAACTCGCCAGACAAAAAAAACGACAGTCAAAGATAGTGATTCTTTCAAATTAATTTCATTATTCTCTACTGAATCTTGAGAGAAATTTTGATTTAAGGGTCGTGTAATTTACAGAAAAAAGGGAATATCTTTTCAATTTTGAAAAGAAAACTTGAGAAAGGTCCTCCCCTTTGGAAGTTGGTTCCGTGCCCCCGTCACGCTTGATAACAATATTGGAAAAACTTTATCCACACCAACAGTGACTAACTTCGGCGTTCCTCTTCTTTCTTAGAAAACAATAATTCACATTCGAAAATCGATACAGGACGTGACTTTTGTCGGGTTTGGGACTAGGAAAAGAAGTAACGAAAGAGATAATAAAATTCAGTTTTTGAAATATTATTTAATTTCTTCGCTTTTTATATAAACACAATCAAAATTCAGAGACGAAACAGAATCGAAATTCAGAGACAAAACACAATCAAAATTCAGAGACGAAATGCAATCAAAATTCAAAGACAAAACACAATCGAAATTCAGAGACCAAACACAATCGAAATTCAGAGACAAAACACAATCAAAATTCATAGACAAAACACAATCAAAATTCAGGCACAATCTAAATTTAGGGACAAAACACAATCGAAATTCAAAGACGAAACACAATCGAAATTCAGAGACGAAACACAATCGAAATTCAGAGACGAAAAACAATGAAAATCCAGAGACAAAACACAATCAAAATTCATAGACAAAACACAATCAAAATTCATAGACAAAACACAATCTAAATTTAGAGACAAAACACATCAAAATTCAAAGTGCTAATGAATACAAAAATACTAGATGCTACAATAAAATGAGTTAAGTTAAGTCTCAAATAGGCTTATTTATTTATTTAACACTTCGTTTTTAAACAATCTGCCGTGGGATTATTGCCAGGTGGCAATCTCTTCCAACCAACTAGACAAAAGTAAATAAATAAACTTAGATGGCCGCAAAAATATTCAGATGATTATTCACGTTTACAAAATTTATGAACAACATACTACTAGGATTGATCAAAATAAAACGAGGATTTTTAAATTTTGCGGGATGTTTGTTTTTTATTGGGCTCATCTTTTTTCCTCACGTTGGCGACACTGTATGTGATATAAATTCAGCTCTCATTCATATTGGATGGGCAGTTTGTGTTTGACAGGCAAGTATTTAATTAGCATTTTGATGCTATGCGATTTTTTCATTTTAATTTTTTTTTTTGAGTAGTAGTCTAAAAAAAAAAACGATCAGAACTGTGAACAAAAAAACTCCTTGATTTTACACTACGATAATTTACTTTTTTGCCCAAAGGCAATATGCTTATTTGGCTTCCATGACGTACAATGGCGTGACGAATTCAATAAAGATAAAGGAAGGAAAATCATTAAGACAGTCGATCGGAGCGTGGTTGTTATTGCGACAGGATTTTGAGTACTTGGGCTTTCAGGATGAATGACGTGTGGAAAAGATTTGTGTGGGCTCTTGAGTGTGGGGTTCTTCTTGTTGTTTTGATTTTTTCTGTTTTGTATTTGTGTTTCTGTTTATTTTTTTGTTAATTTTTATTTTTATGATTGTGTGCGGTATATTATGGGATGAACATTTTTGGTTTCATTTTTGTTTCATTTTGGGTTCATTTTTGGTTTTAATTTTGTTTTTGTTTTTATTCTTATGATTGTGTGCGGTATATTGTGGGATGAACAAGTTTAGTCTTTCTGGAGTGATGATGTGTGAAGAGTTTGATTCCGCATGATGTTTCCAGTTGTAATTGAGTGTCACTGTTTGTCAGGTTGATGAGAACGTGCAACGGGGTTTTGTTTTTGTGGAATCAAAAATCGGAAAGAAGCATCGATTAATTTTTTCATGCTAAATATCCTCAGTGAGATACAGGCAAAAGCCTAATTTACTGGGGATACGACAAATGAAAGGCGACAAACCATGATCCATTAAAATAATGTACATATGTCTTAATTAAATTACCTGTTGTTTTTTCGCAAATTATGTATATTTCTTGTCATGTGTAATAATAAATAAATATATAAATAATGCACTGGCTCACACTTCATTACTAATTCGTAACATTTCGGGCAAAACCATCACTAACGTAATGCCGCAATCACCGTATTCACCATTTATGATCCCCTTCGACTTTTTCCTGTTCCTGATAAAAAGCATATTTAAAGGATGTTTTGAGACTATCGAGGAGATAAAGGCAAAATCGCTGGATGAGCTAAAAAGCTATCCCAAATAGTGCGTTCTACAAATGTTTTGCTGATTGGAAATAACGTTGGCAAAAGTGTATTTTATCCTATGAGAACTACTTTGAAGGGAAGAATATTAATATTAATGATTAAATAAATACTTTTTGATCCTGTTATTTTTTATTAAACCTCGTACATAGTGGAAATGAAAGTGATATACCATCAATCTTGAGAAAAGGAAGGGATTGCGGAGAGGAGTGAAAATCCAGGAATAGAATACGTTATATAACTGAATTGAAGTTAAGAGATTTTTAGAGTCCCCTTTTAAAACATGCTCTTGATGGAGCGAGTCAACATTGGTTTGTAACTGGTTCCAGAGTCTCACTGTAAGGACAGTAAAGGACGATGTAAAAAATAGTGGTGAACTGGAAAGGCCAATAAACAATCTCTGTTTGAGCGAAGCGCAAGTCTATAATTGGAAAGACGCTAAAGATTTTCGGCGAGATGAACGAGGACAGTGGAACAGTCGAACTCCTGTTAGTAATAAAAATCATATGAAAATCCATACAAGGCCCATATTGATTGCCTTATGTATGCAGTCTTGTTATACAAAAGTTGTATAATTAACTAGATGCAATCCCTTCCCTATGGAATATTTTGAAAATATTTTGCCACGAGGGCCTACAAGGAACGTGTAACATGACAATCTGAGTTAGTTCCAGATTGAAAAGAGGAGCTGTGATCTGGGAAAGCCAATAAACAATATTTTTTTAAACGTAGCGCACATCCATGATCGAAAAAATACAAAATAATAGGGGCTTGTGGGACGGTTAATGACATTACAAAAAAGTAACTATGTGTGTGAATAGATGACATTAGGATAAAACTTTCGTTGCTAACTCCATGCCAATATACGCTAAATATAATAAAATTAATAGAAATTTTATATAGCGCCGTTTAGAGAGCAAATTCTTCATAAGGGCGCTCTAGCTCGGACCTCAAAAATCTTCCGCCCACGTTCCAGATTTATGTTCTCAAGGTTTCTTCGTTAATTCATTTACATCATACCAAACCATCAATCAAAATTATATCAAACCAAACCATCAATCAAAATTATAATATTCAAGAAAAAAATAAATATTGGTGTATTTATTAAATTTTAGTGAAATATTTAAATGACTTTTATACAAGAAATAGTATTTATTAAAATATTTTTATAAAATAATGGAAAAAATCATTGAACTGTTTCAATAAATGTTCAAAGTACAGTGTGTGGTATAGTTTGCTGGTTTCAATAAATGTTCAAAGTACAGTGTGTGGTATAGTTTGATGGTTTCAATACATGTTCAAAGTACAGTGTGTGGTATAGTTTACTGGTTTCAATACATGTTCAAAGTACAGTGTGTGATCTAGTTTGCTGGTTTCAATAAATGTTCAAAGTACAGTGTGGGGTCTAGTTTGCTGGTTTCAATACAAGTTCAAAGTACAGTGTGTGGTATAGTTTGCTGGTTTCAATACATGTTCAATGTACAGTGTGTGATATAGTTTGCTGATTTCAATAAATGTTCAAAGTACAGTGTGTGGTATAGTTTGCTGGTTTCAATACATGTTCAAAGTATAGTGTGTGGTATAGTTTGCTGGTTTCAATACATGTTCAAAGTACAGTGTGTGGTATAGTTTGCTGGTTTCAATACATGTTCAAAGTACAGTGTGTGGTGTAGTTTGTTGACTTCAAGAGATAACTTTTGCGAAATATTAAAAAATAAATATATTGAATTTGGGTGTTAAGATGTGAAGATAGTTGCTACGGTTATTAGGTTAGGTATTTTCCCGCATTTGCATATGTTCAAAAAATATATTTTGTAAAAAAACAGCACAAAACTTAGTAACCACATTCGGTTTTAAGTGTAGTGTTGGTATATCAAACCACATATTTTGATAAGACCTCTCAAAAAGGATTACCTTCAAGTGCTTCTTAAAGCCGCAAACGCCACCCATATATCTAAGACTAAGAGGCAAACCATTCCAGCAAAGGCTAAAGTCCTATCGCAATACCTTACGTCTATTGGTCAATTTACGGTCGATTTCGAGATTTTCACGAAACTCAATCCAAATTCAGTGTGCTAATGAATACAAAATGCTACACTAAATTAAATGTTATCCGAAAAGAAGTTAACATATGTAATTAGGACCAAATTTTCGTTCCTTACTTCATATCAAACGTGCTGAATATATATTATTATTAGATAAGGTAGGATATCCTTTGTGATCGAGTATAATTTTCTGTCATTTTATGGATGGAAAACGCTTGTGCGAGTATAGTGTGCAAGCTGTTTCACTTCAGCCAGTACACAATATTGACGGATCAAATCTATGACAAGGAAATTAATGTTACATGACGTTCGGCAGGTTTAATTTGCTGTCGCCTTTCATAATAGTGGCGTCAAAGGGTAGTTTTGATGCATTTGAAATTTTCTATGAAAGTTCTGACAGCTTACTGGGCTGCTTAAACTCCTGATCTTAAGACACTTTATAAGAAACAATTTACTGCGCTGCAAGTTATTTTGCTTCTCCCGTGAGGTCGGACTTTAAGTCCATCGTCACTACTATTATATTCACACTCAGAATGTCACCACAAGAGAAGTCTCTTTGGACAGTTCATTCTTCGTCACTACGTGATGTCGCACTCATCAAAGTGTAGATCATGTCTTCTAGTGTAGATCGCGCTGAATGGGAACTTATTGTATCCCCCATAACAACGTGGGTGGTGGTGGGATTGAACTGAATGTCACCTTTTAAAAGGCGTAGTTTTATGCAGCTCATTTTAAATTGTATTTTTTAAAAGTGCTATAAGAATTTATGACAAATAGCATATAAGCTACAGAAAAAAATAAATTGAGACATGTTAAATGGTCTAAGAGTAAAACCAGTTCGGAATTGAGTCCGCCAGAAATCAAACCTAAAGAGCCCATTTGCTTGGCGTGAATACTGACTATTATAGTAAATCACAACCACTTACAAATTATTATGAAAAATAATAGTTCAGTATATTTCGATAATTACGAAAAATAAAAGTTCAGTATATTTAGGTAATTACGAAAAATAATAGTTCAGTATATTTAGATATGATAATTACGAAAAATAATAGTTCAGTATATTTAGATATGGTAATTACGAAAAATAATAGTTCAGTATATTTAGATATGGTAATTACGAAAAATAATAGTTCAGTATATTTAGATATGGTAATTACGAAAAATAATAGTTCAGTATATTTAGATATGGTAATTACGAAAAATAATAGTTCAGTATATTTAGATATGGTAATTACGAAAAATAATAGTTCAGTATATTTAGATATGGTAATTACGAAAAATAATAGTTCAGTATATTTAGATATGGTAATTACGAAAAATAATAGTTCAGTATATTTAGATATGGTAATTACGAAAAATAATAGTTCAGTATATTTAGATATGGTAATTACGAAAAATAATAGTTCAGTATATTTAGATATGGTAATTACGAAAAATAATAGTTCAGTATATTTAGATATGGTAATTACGAAAAATAATAGTTCAGTTTATTTAGATATGGTAATTACGAAAAATAATAGTTCAGTATATTTAGATAATTACGAAAAGTAAATACAGCAGTGTGTACACATAGGAGTGTGGAAATGAACGGTTGTAAAAAAATATCCTTATAAAATGAAACATCATTTCTAAACAAGACATCAAATTGAATTTCACAAAATAACGCGATGTCGAGAAAAAAAAAGCGCCATTTGCAGGTTGCCCGAAGAAACCCTCAGATATTCGGCACACTCGGGTTCATATTTTTTTGCGCTGTACGAAATTCGCAGCGAAGTCAAATCAAAGACCGTATCCGTCTTAATTAGTCTTGTTGCAAAAAGCCCGGCATAAGTCGGTGTTGCCAGCCATTTCTTATTATTTTTTTGACCTTTTTTTCTTTCAAAAAAGGCGCCAAAATTCCCTTGGTGATTTCCAAACGTGGTTGGAAAAAGGATCTATTGTATTGCGTGGCAAAAACTTCTTGAAAAACTAGTTTTTTTTGTGTTTTTAACACTATTTTACAACCAACCATAATTGGTTTTGGAATTGATTAAATTTAACTTTTATTTCTTGGCTTAAGCTCACAGGATAAAATGTTATTTTAAAAAGTGAGTTTTATAGCGTTCTATATATTGTACATGAGTTTTATAGCGTTCTTTAAAAAAATAACCTGTAGAGCGCTGTATTTTTGGATTTACAAAATGTGGGTTATGAACTTCTTTAGTAAAAATACATGGACACGTGGAAGAAAATCCCAGGTTCGAGCCTGCAACGTGCTACTTCTCTTAAATTACTATATGCTATTTTACGGATTATTCGTATTCGAGAGTGTAAAAATGCCCATGACTTCGGTCATATCTATTATTTAAAAAAATTATAGTGTTCTCTGAAGGTTAGTTTTACACAGGGATGTAGAAACAGAATAACAAGTATTCACCAAATGATTACAACAATTAAGATGGCCTTAATATTTGAGCAAATATTTAGGTTAATATAAAATAATAATGACATATGCTTAATACGTTCAATGGGGTTAGTTCAGAGAATCGCAGAAGTTATTTGTACGAGTATACGGCCTTTTAGGCAACTTAAATAATGTTATTTAAAAAAAATGTAAAGAAAGGAAACATCTGGCACATTTGACTGTATAAAAGATATAGGCATCTGGCACCCCTGACTTTATAATAAATACGGATCAGCCGCTGGCTTGTCTGGCTGTATAAAAAATACATATTAGCGTCTGGCCAATCTGACTGTACAAAAAATATTGATGAGGATTCGACAAGTCTAACTAAAAATTTGTGTCTGGCACGTCTTTATAATAAATATGGATTACCACCTGGCACATCTGACTATAATAAATACAAATTTGCGTCTGGTAAATCTGACTTTATAAAAAATATGGATATGGATTTGATGTCCAACTGTAAAAATATACGGATTAGTGTCTGGCACGTCTGATTGTATATTTAATACAAATTAGCATCTGGATGTATACCTAAATAAAACACAGATTATGATTTGACATATCTAACTGTAAATACGGATTAACGTCTAGCGCGTCTGACTGTATAATAAATACAAATTAGCATCTGGCAATCTGACTGTACCATACATAAAATACGGATTACGAATTGACATATCTAACTGGAAATACGGATTAGCGTCTGGCACATCTAGCTGTATAATTAATACAAATAAGCGTCAGGCCATCTGACTATGTATCATATGTTTAAAATACGGTTTATGATTTGACATATCTAACTGCAAAAGCAGATTAACATCTGGCACGTTTGACTTTATAATAAATACGGTTTAAAAACTGGCACGTCTGACTATATAATACATATCGATTAGTGTCTTGCAAATCTGACTATGAAAAAAAGGATTTGATAGGTCCAACTGTACAAAAGTGTGGATCAGAATCTTGCACGTCTCACTGCATAACAAATGCGGATTGGTATTTTGCACATCTGACTGTATAGCAAATACAGATTAGCATCTGGAACTTTTAACTTTATAACAAATGCGGATTAGCAACTAGCATTTCTGACTTTATATGCATTAATTGTATAGAAAATGCACATTTTACAGAGTGGCCCATGAAAGGCTGAAGGATGTACATCGCTGTAATGTCTGTGCACACTACCATCATCACCTTGGCAGTGTACACACTAGCTCCCATGCTGTTGGAACCAATTTTTTTAATTACTCGTATTTTCGACCGGTGGGTATAAAAATTTTTCAAGCATTGTCCTATACAGGATCCCGTTGATTATTTCTGGCTGACCTTTCTCATTATCAAAGAAATAGGGGCCGATAACTCTTTAAGCCATAACACCGCAACAAACAGTGCATTTTTGAGAATGCAATTGATGCTGATGTAATTCCCTGGGATTTTCAATACCCCAAAAATCTACAGTTCTGTTTGTTGATGTACCCGTTTAAATAAAAATGGGGCTCATCACTCGTTATCAAATTGTTCAAAAAGTTATTGTTATCTTTGACTAGGTGTTGAAATCGAATGGCATACTGCATACGATATTGAGTATCTTGGAATAGTAAAACTCTATAAGCTGTAAAAAAGAAAATAAAAAAGATTGAAAATGAACAAGTTATGACTTTTTCAACCCCTTCAGTTTTTCAGTAGCCACCCTAATAAATGCGCCTCTATCATATTTGAGCATATAACAAATACTGATTAACATTTGAGTATCAATGAGGAGATTTTGTTCTCTTAACGGCGTAATACAACTTGTCTTTCATTATTAATTCCAGCCCTAGGTACATCTTACTGTATAACAAATCTAGTGGCCTCGTTATACGCACATGCTTCCGAAGAATAATCTGTGTCCTGACTAGTCCACCTACAGTATTAGCTGGGAGGACCAAGGTCTGAGTGAATGTGATGGAATACAAGTAGCCTGAACGAGTGGACATGTTCTTGCTAAATAATTATTTGTAAGAATTGTTATCTAGTTATAAGTTAGTATGTAGCTGTTTATAAGAAATTAAATATTAAAGTTGCTTGGCTGTTTGAACTTCAGGCCTTAAGTCGGTTTATCGCAAGTTCGTCGTATTTTCAAAAGAAACATAACGAAAATGAAAAGTTAATATAAACAATACTTCTTGAACATTATTCAAGAACAAGTATATGAAACAGAACAAACGCGATACGAGGTATTATTATTTAACACCATTTCCCTTTTCTGGAAGCATTCTGATATCGAATCTTGCCGGTCGTCAATCCTGTTTGGAAACCTAGTATACGCATTATCCAATTTAAACCATCAAGTATGACGACCTACATTGCCTAGGTGGCAAAAATTTTGACTTTCACTGTCTTGGAGATTTTCAGTTCATTTACCAATGGTGCCTGTTAAATAAACTTGCGAATGTTGATGCCTTCTCACGTGCGGTAGTATTGCCAACATGCCGAATGATGAACAGTGATTTCTATGTCTTATCCAGGCAACTTCAGTAATTCTAAACCCGAAGGCTTGATTATTAGAACTTAAAACAGTTTAGTCTCTCGCCTACATTTTACAATATGTCTCAACGGTACATAAAAGATAATAAAGAATCCTTGTCTGGTGTAGTTCATCTACAAATTAACTGTTATTTTTTTATATATATATGGTAGTATTGATGTTATGTTCAACAACGAACTGCAAGTTACGAGTTAATTACAAGGAATCATTGATAAAGACGTGAGTATATATGCGAGTTAACCTTAAACCTCGATATATTGGGTATTAACATAAGTTGTGTCCGTTTTTTTATTTAAATTTAAAAATGAGCACCTAAAGTAAAACAAAATGGTAAAGATTATACGTCATTCGAAAAAAAAAATTCTGCTCTACAAGATATTGTGTTCGCTTTTACGTTACATATATTATTTTATTTGATTACAAGCCTTCAAAATGGAATGTCAAGTAGACGAAATTGAGCATTTTCGACACCTCCTTCTGTTCGCGTTCAATCGAGGGAATAAAGCTGCCAAAGCTGCTTGCGATATTTGCGAAGTGTACGGTGAAGATGCTATGAATGAAAGGACAGATCATTGATGGTTTTGTGTTTCAATGACGATAGTTTAGACCTGAAAGACATGGAGCGTTCCGGACGACCAGTGGACTTCGATGAGGACCGCTTAAACCATATTATTCATGACGTATAACCTTTACCATTTTGTTTTACCTTTGGAGCTCATTTTTAAATTTGAAAAAAAAGGACACAACTTATGTTAAAACCTAATATATTGAAAAGACGTGAGTCTATATGCGAGTTAACTGAAAAAAATCCCATAAGAAATAGTGAGATCAATTAAATTAAACGTTCAGTGCATTGAGCATTGCCTGAATAGAAGGAGTAAGGCTAAGGCCACACCAAACTGATTCGCTTAGTGCTAAGCTAGGTGCTACGTGACTAATAGACTAGGTGACTTTAGGTTTGGCCACACCAAAGTTCTTCGCACAAATTCATTTGACATTTGTGAGCGGTTGAGTCAACAAACGATGCCACTCTCAAAACTAACCAGAAAGCTACTTCTCTCGGAGAATTTAAGTTTAAAATTTCGAACATCTCAAATTGGAACTTGTCGGGTTCATCATAGTATAAATAGGTCAAAACCCATACGATGGTTGTCGTTAAAGAAAGAATACGAGAATTGAATTTTGAATACAAAAGAGCGAGAGAGGAATACTTGGATTCTCTCCGAAAGTAATTCGAAATTTGAATCTCAGTGGGTCCGTGATACTGAACGAATTTTAAATACATAGCTAACAATTTTTAAACCGGTGTAAAAGGGGACGATGTATAAATGATATACTCGTACGAGTATATAAACAAATTTTACATTTATGAATATATATTTTCATAAATGTAGAATTTGTTTTACTTCCGTGAATATTTCACGGGCTGCAACTAGTAATGTTATTTTATCTAGAAGTACTCGTGGACAGTTTCAACTTCTCTACAAAGGATTGCGGGATAAAACTTCCTCCATCTTGTAAAATCACTTGGTGACACAATAAAATTAACCAACACGTCTGTTCCCTAGGAGACTAATCGTCACGTAGCATGGCGCGAAGTGTGCAGTGTGGCCATTGCGATAGTATGGGGTGCGTTGGTTCGCTAGGATATGTCAACTAGCTCGCAGCGTAGCTCTAAGCACCAAGTGAGGCTCCTACCTGTATGGCTGAGGCCTAAGTCAACATACATACCATCACACCATTTCCCAGATGAGGTTGGCAGAGAAAACAGAATGTCAAACTTTCTGATCCATACAATTTCACAAACAGTTCTTTCGATTTATCTAATCGCTTACATTTCCTTCTTTCAAATTTTCATTCATTTGTTCCCAATATACTTTGATCTGCGTCCTGTAGTACAACTCTCACTCATGCTTGCATTGTAAATTTATTAAGTCAGTCTTTCGTCGCCTTTTCGAACAATAACCATTTGGTATAATACGAGTACATAATATAATAGAAACAAAAGCTGCTTTAAGTGTATGTATGTTGTGAAATTACATGAAAATGAACAACAAAGAAAAAAATATAGATCTTCCGACATGTGATACTTCTTTAGGGAATCGGTCGTTAAGGAAGAGATGATGATAGTTGTTGGTAAATAAAATAACTCGTTAAATCGCAATACGGAAAGAGAGAGTCTTTATTTTTATAGTAACGTGGGTATTTATATGTTTTTGGAATGTGCACGAGAGTGCGCTCGCGATATGCTTCTGTCTCGCTTCTGTGAATGCAGAAATGGTTTATTGTCGTATGTGGGTATTCATCTAAATACGGAACTGGTGAGATAGCCGTGGTGCGTTCTCTTTCTCTGGCGTGAGTTACGAGAGCTCGGCCGGCGTCAATGGCTGGAATGTGACGTTTGGACTGTTTACTATAATTTATCGAGGAATCCGAAGGTCGTTTCATCGGTCATTGACCGTATGTATGCGACAATATTCAGCGACGACCGTGGTTCCCCACAGTTCCTTCTATCGAGACGTGAATACGACTCTCGTCTTCGCAATACTCATGTATGGCGCGAGAGATGCAGAATAAATGCATATGAAATGTGATGCTGAAGAAAGATGTTACAAATTCCATGAACGGCAAGGCCTTTATTCTCGAAAAACTGAAAATCACCGAAAGATTGTCGACAATGCATTGTGTCTTCGACGAGTCCTCCGACTCTTTGGGCACATTGTTGGTGAACAAGGCGAGAGTTTAGAGATGTTTGTGGTTACTGGAAGCGTGGAAGGCAACGCATAGGAGGAAGAATCCCGATGCCTTGGGCTGACCAAGTGAGAGACGCAACTGGACTACCCTTAACACCTGCATTCGAGCCGAGGAGTCGAGGGATGGATGAAAAGGAGTTATCAGAGGCTATCATGAGGGGCACGATGCTCAGTTGTGAGCTACATAACAGGATGGATGATATGTGATAGAAAAACATTCGGCTTTAGGTGAAGTATACTTGTGTAGTGTTCAAATTTTGTCATAAATTTTGATAAAATTTCAAAAAAAAGAGTATACTAGTAAATATTCTTGAATAATGGCCATAAGCGTGATATATGAAGGAGTATAAGACAGTGTCAAGGGATGAAAAAGTATATACGTTTTGTAGTTTTTTTAGTAGAAAAACATGCATTTTTATACTCATGGTTAATACCATAGAAGTCACCCATCTACAACATACACAGCGTTCTCTGATAATCTCAGGCAGTTGTAGGGAGCTTTATTTCTTCTTGTGACTATGTAGATAGATTTTTTATCCTGCACAGTCGAGTACAGATATAGTTTCTCAAGAAGGTCCGGAGGCCTCGTCATAGATTGACCCCTTACACTGTGTCCTCTCAAACTCCCTTAACCAGATGGTATGATAAACTACCCTTCTTTCCCTATTTTTTTATCTCCACAGTCAAGCACAGACGTAGTTTCTGAAGAAGGTCCGGAGGTCTCGTCATAGATTGTGACCTCTTGCACTATGTCCTCTCAAAATCCCTTAACCAGATAGTATCATAAACCACCTTTCTTTCTTGAATCTTCGAAAAGACAATAGTTTCACTTTGTGGTGCAATTTTTTACATAAAAGGAAAAAAAAGTAAAATAAAAAACTTGTTTTATATTTTTGGGTTCACCACAGGTTTATTTTAGGTTTACAACTAGTTTCGAAGGCCACCGTCTTCTTCGTCAGGTGAATATAAACTAAGTTGTTAAAATATATTATGTTCAAGTGTAAATAACCTAATATAAAAGAGGTGTGGTAGGGGGAGTGAAGTGGGGAGAGATGTGATACAATGGTGAATGGGGCGGGGAAAAAAATATGTGAAAGTGAATCTTGAAGACAGGGGAGGATTTTAAATTGGTAACATATTAAGTAGAGGGCTATTATGAAAATTGGTTTGGTTATTGATGATATTTAAACTTAATTTTATAGATTTTTTAATCTCGAGAATTTCCAAATTGTCAAGATGCAATCCCCCTCGGTTTATATGTAGAATCCTCAAACCACGATTAATATCGAACGAATGGTTGTTTTCAATTAGGTGGTTAGCGAAATCTGAAAAATTATTGTTGTTCAGGCATCTTAAATGTTCCTTAACTCGTTTTAGAAAATTTCTTTTCGTCTTGCCAATATAAAAATATGAACAATCATTACATTGTAATTTGTAAACTCCGGATTGAGTAAGTTTACTTTCCGTGTCTCTTCATTGGTTCATAATTTTATTTTTTAATTTATTGGATGTATAAAAAGCTGGTTGGATGGTTGATAGCTTTCTTTCCCTATCATAGGCAACTTTCACTCTATCCATAGACATAAATCGAAAAAATATTTTATTTACTTTAAATATGATTGTCTTGGATAAAAACCTTTTGGCTTGGTAACCGATAGACTCATTACAAACAAATGTTTTTAAAAATCCCAGTATTAAAGATGTACATACACTAGCCACATATACTATACTTAAAAGTTGAATATGTTACTAGCACATATCGAGAGATCCATAAAGATTTCTTTGTAGTCTGTTTTCCCTTGATAAGTTTTCTAACTAAATATAAAAGTGAGGCTTATACGGTTTTCTTATCGAAATATGTGAGTGAATTTTTGTTTCTTAATTTCTTGCTTCTAAAGTCCTTTCATGCGTAAGATACAGCCCTGGGGCTTGGCCTGCTGTGTGCTTGTTTATGTGGGGGTATGTGTGTGCTTCGTTTGATTGTTATTTTGTATAAATCAGGTTAATGTTTTGATTTTTATTTATAATTTGTGGTAAATCTTGTGTTTTGAATTTGATGAACACTACAATTTAAATATATATTTTTGAAAGGTCAAAAATACAAATAAAACTAATGTGCTTTTTCTACATATATGTCAATGCAAGGAAGTTCCTAATCTAATGGCCACAGCGACCACCTTTCTTTAATTATATTTAAGCTGTTTTTTTTATCTGTCAAAAATTGTAGAGTTAGAGTACCCTTGAGGAGAGTCTGTTTTCTAAACGACCCTTTACTCGTAAAGTGGAGTTTACATCATTGATATCGAGAATACGAGTGCAAATTGTAGAGTTAGAGTACCCTTGAGGAGAGTCTGTTTTCTAAACGACCCTTTACTCGTAAAGTGGAGTTTACATCATTGATATCGAGAATACGAGTGCAAATTGTAGAGTTAGAGTACCCTTGAGGAGAGTCTGTTTTCTAAACGACTCTTTACTCGTAAAGTGGAGTTTACATCATTGATATCGAGAATACGAGTGCAAATTGTAGAGTTAGAGTACCCTTGAGGAGAGTCTGTTTTCTAAACGACTCTTTACTCGTAAAGTGGAGTTTACATCATTGATATCGAGAATACGAGTGCAAATTGTAGAGTTAGAGTACCCTTGAGGAGAGTCTGTTTTCTAAACGACTCTTTACTCGTAAAGTGGAGTTTACATCATTGATATCGAGAATACGAGTGCAAATTGTAGAGTTAGAGTACCCTTGAGGAGAGTCTGTTTTCTAAACGACTCTTTACTCGTAAAGTGGAGTTTACATCATTGATATCGAGAATACGAGTGCAAATTGTAGAGTTAGAGTACCCTTGAGGAGAGTCTGTTTTCTAAACGACTCTTTACTCGTAAAGTGGAGTTTACATCATTGATATCGAGAATACGAGTGCAAATTGTAGAGTTAGAGTACCCTTGAGGAGAGTCTGTTTTCTAAACGACTCTTTACTCGTAAAGTGGAGTTTACATCATTGATATCGAGAATACGAGTGCAAATTGCAAGATCAAATAACATACATACATATTGTAATTTGTTTTATCAAACACTGTTTATTCCACTCTATGTAACTGTATAACCCTTGTTTGTGCTCCCCTGATGATGAGGTGAAAGCCTTGAAACCGGTAGGGTTATACCGTTACAAAAAGTGGAATAAACAGTGTTTGATTAAACAAATTACTTAAACTTCCACAATGTTATTGCCTTAACTATAAACAATATAGGTACATACATACATTCCCCCACACCGATTATCTGTCGGGTTACTATTTTTTATATGTTTTTAAATATTTTTAATCTGTCGATAATAGTGAGTTGAAATCCCGAGTCAGAGCGCCTTTAAGTATGTTCTCTAAATGGTACATTACAATTTACACTTCTAATTTTATTATTCTGTACTAAAGTAAATATAATATTATTTTAACCTATTTCGAATTTGAACTTTCAGATACTTGATTTTGAAACGGGAGTGTGTGGTTATTCGTGAGCGGCAAAAGAGGAAGAAAGAAAAGAAAAAAAGATGTGGAAATATCCGAATTTATATTTGTCCCAGCGCCGTAATGCAATTCAAGCCAGGTTTCATTTATTTATTCCCATTTTGGCCACACCGCCGATATGTAAATTGAGAGTTTGCTTCAAACTCACAAGGAAAAAATACTATAACCTTTTTTTCTAACTTTGAAAACAAATTCTAAAATGATTGTTTATGATTATCTTTTGAGAATGTTTTGTTACGCTGTTTCTTAAACTTGAAACACTTTGATAGAGGGTCTTTCAAATTGAGCGATTTTTATTTATTCTTGAATGAAACACAGATGGCGTCGCAAACTTGCCTGGGTCTTGTGACATTTGAGAAGTGTAATTTATGATATTTATAAAAGTGGAGTCGTATACAATACAATACGTTCAAATTGTTAAATTATTTTATGTATTGTAATCTCCGGAAATGGTGATGTTAATTGGGCACCAAGATCATGTGCTCTGAAACCGTTGGACTATTTTCTCTAGGGTTACGTGAAAAGTCAGGTCTATAAGAATGACCCCCGATCAATTCCTGAGCTGAAGGACGAAATTATTCGCGTTATTGATGAGCTAGAACCGCAATTATGCCAAAATGTCATCGAAATTTTTGACAAAAGAGTGGGCATCTGTGGAGCTGCAAGAGGTGGACATTTGGTGGATATTGTTTTTTTGTGTTTAATTATACTTCAATGACCAATAAAAAGTTTTTTCAAATCAAAGCAAATTGTGTGTTTTATTCAAGAATTAAAAAAAAATTGAATTAAAAAAGTCGCTCAATTTGAAAGACCCTTTATGTATAGCATGACGGAAGTAAATAATTTATATTCAATATGAAGCTGTATAAAATTCAGGACAAATTTTGGTTTGATAGATTTCAATCTCAAATCCATATATTTTCAAAACAATGTATTTGGATTCGATAATGATAATAATAAAAAGACAATTTATATAGCACCGTTTAAGAGAGCTAATTCTCCTCAAGGGTGCTCTTGTTTGAGTATCGAATCCACTATTATTGATACATTAAAAATATTACACACATGTTATATTTAATAATTTTGCCGGGAGGTGTATTCTTCTGTACTCTTCTGGAGTACTCCGTGTCACCTTTGTAGTTCTCGTGGTCTTCGAATTCATATTTTTCATTTGGATGCAACCAGACATCTTTAGGGATTTCTTCCGTCAATGTAAGGATAGGAAGGCGATGGCTGTGTCCGTTAGATTAAGTGCTTCTCTGATCTGCATATGCTCAGAAATTCACGACAGCAAAAAATTATACTTTGTTAATCTTGCGATGTATGATAGTTATGATACATATACGACTTAAGGTGTGTTCATACAATATCATAAATTTTGATAAGTCTTGCTAGAAAGGGATGTCTTCAAGTTCTTTCTAAAGCTACAAACCACACGCATATCTTTAACAATAAGAGGTAGACTATTCCACACAACAGTACCAGTAACGGCAAAAGCTTTAAAATTGTTTCAATAGGTAATCTTTTCACACCAGGAAGATTTGTGTCGCCAAATCATAGCTAGTTTGCAATTATATGAATCAATATAACATTTTGTTTCAAAAAATGTCAATTTTTGACAATTTAAAATTTCAGCTGATTAAACTTTAAAAAATGACAATGAATACACCACCCTACCCTATTGGATCGATTTCGTTTGATTTATTTATGACGTTTTTTTTTTAATAATTTATTTACATAAAATATACTTATGAAATAAAACAAGACGGACAAAAATAATGCATTTACAAAAGTGTCAGACACTCAAATTATATAGATCTGGAATTGTTACCTGTCACTTGTCGTGACTTCAAAAAAACTAGAAGTTGGTCAGCGTTTTTTTAACTTAAGACATGACCAGTGCCGCATTTGTATAGATGGCGTTAGATGAGATACTACCCAGTATCGGTATGTGTTCAGAAAACAATATTTGGTAAAAAAAAACACATATTTATCAAGGGAAGACGAACAACAAACAATAATTTGTAGACCTTCCGATATGTGATAGTAACACATTTGTAGACCTTCCGATATATGATAGTAACACATTTGTAGACCTTCCGATATGTGATAGTAACACATTTGTAGACCTTCCGATATGTGATAGTAATACATTTGTAGACCTTTCTGTATGTGAAAGTGACACATTCGTAGACCTTCTGATATGTAATACATTCGGCATTAGATTACGTAGTAAATAAAATGCCAAAAGTAGGAAATGTTCCGCCTGAAACAACAAAAGAACTGTACGAATATGATTGTATTTCGTGATGGAATAGTTTGACACTTTCCTCTTTGTCTACCTTGACATAGAAAATGTGTAACAGTACGCATGTTTCTAAACTGTTCAATAGCTTTACATGTTCCCTCGCATAGCGTGAATTGAAAGTGGCCGAGTGTCTTAAAATCAGGTCAAACTAAATATCGAGTATATCATCCCCACATTTCATTAAATGGTTCTATTTTTACCTCCCCACGTCTTTTAAAAATGTATCAACCCTAGTTTGAGCAATCACCCCTCGATATATGGTATTACTGCGCTGTGCGGTCCTAGCTTGAGTATCGATTTGACTTAACGACAATAATTTCTCATTGAGCGAGCTGCGAGCTGTGGGCTCGTGTAGCGGTTCTTTGCTTTCAGGAAATAAAGAAATATGTATGTGTGGTGTACCGCAGGGATCTCTACTTAGACCATTCATTTATTTCTTTTTTCTGTTATAAAAACATATTTTTTATAAATATGAGAAGAAGAGGATGAAGGTTTTTCATGAATTTTCATAAAGTATTGTAAGATTGACAGTATTTTTTTACAAGAAAATCTTTCAGTTAATATGTAAAGGAGTTTTCAAAAAAGAGTCATAAATGGTCACCGCACTCCCAATACTTCCAAAAGGTCTAAATTGACTCTAATATCGCGAACATATTATAAACCCTTAATGCAATATTTCCAATACACCACTCGAATCTATGTCAGACAGATGTTCCTTCGGAGACACAAAACTCGAGGTCGGTTTACTCTTCATCAAATAAATTGATTGTTCCGAATCGATAAAATAGGGGTGACCATTATGATTCAGCTTTTTCAATTGCTTGTCCTGTAGCGTGGAAAGGTCTGCCTCTAAGTATAAGAGATGTGGATGGAGTGTGCAGCTTTAGGAATCACTGGAAGCTAGCCTTTTTGAGGAGTCTTGTTAAAATTTATTATTATATATAAACAAATCATACATACACTATATAATCCCTAAAATCAAATGTTTTACAATTGTATTGTATTGCACTTTCGGTGTATATAATCAAGCTGGTGGGCTAATGCTACGTGGCAATCTCTTCCAACCAACTAGGAAGGTGTTAAAGAAGACTGAAGGGAATACTAGTCTAGAATCCTTTTTACTATCACGTATCGGAAGATGTACAAAACTTTCTTTATAGTTATTTTATGTTATTTATATGTTAGTTAAGGCATTAACATTGTGGAGGTTTAAAGATATTGTAATTTGTTTTATCAAACACTGTTTATTCCACTTTTTTGTAACGGTATAATCCTATCGGTTTCAAGGCTTTCCACTCATCATCAGCGGAGTACAAATAAAACAGTCTTGTTTGTGCTCCCCTAATGACGATGTGAAATCCTTAAAACCGGTAGGGATATACCGTTACAAAAAACTGGAATAAACAGTGTTTGATAAAACAAATATTGTAATTTGTATTATTAAACACTATTTATTCCACTTTTTTGTAACGGTATGACCCTACCGGTTTCAAGGCTTTCCCCTCATCATCAGGGAAATACAAACAAGACTTACAAAAAATTGAATAAACAGTGTTTTCACCTGTTAAGTTTTCTGCGGTTTTCTTACTAAATATGTTTTTTTAAACATATGGAGATGAGAGGAAATACCTTATCTAATGACCACAGCCACAACATTCATTTATTTACACTCAACTTATGTATAATCATTTTGCGATATTTTTATTTACACTCAACTTATGTATAATCATTTTGCGACATTTTTATTTAAACTCAACTTATATATAATCATTTTACGACATTTTGATTTACACTCAACTTATGTATAATCATTTTGCGACATTTTTATTTACACTCAACTTATGTATAATCATTTTGCGACATTTTTATTTACACTCAACTTATGTATAATCATTTTGCGACATTTTTAATCTGTCAATAATAATGGCCTCGGATCCGGAGTTGAGGAGAATTCACTTTTTAAACAGCGCTATATAAATTGCTCTTTTATTATTTCTATAAAGTAGAAGATACGAATAATAAATTTATATTAAGCTTTGGTTCTATAGAATTTAATAGTAAATAGTTTCCGAAACCACAATTCTATATCATTAAAATTATCCATTAAAATGGTATGTCCAAATCAAATTATCTGTTGTTTTTCTCAAATTGTGTATATTTCTTGTCATGTGTAATAATAAATAAATAAATAAATATCTTTTCCAACAAATTGTATTATAGTTGTATTTAATGTTTATTTTAATTATACATTAACACGACAAATTTATAAATTATGAGAAAAAACAAGACAAATATAGGGTGTCCTAATAAGAGAGTCGGATTAAAATTTTGCGCACTTTTTTTATAAAGCTGGCAGTTTTAATAATTTTATGTGTGCCATCTGTCAATCTTGTGATTAGTAAATATTGAACGCTACACGAAAGAACAACGTGTTATTATTGTTAAAACTCTTTATAAAAATGGCATTTTTTTACTGAAACAGTTCGTAAACTTCGAGGAATTTTTGTTCGAAATTATGGTTCAAATGAGTTATCAATTCGAAGGTTAATTAAAATTTTTTAAGGAATTGGTTGGATACTGGACAATAAGACACCCACGCGTCCTCGTAGCGGGCGTTCACTCGAAAACATAGCCGCAGTGAGAGAAACTGTTTCTGAAACCCCAGGGCCAGACACATCAATTCGTCATTGTTCACAAGAGTTAAACGTTTCAAGAAGCACCTTGCAATGAATTTTATATCGAAAATTGCTATAGTAATTATAAAATAAACTCCTCTATAATTCGTATGCAAAGACTTGGAAATGAGTTTTGCAACAATTTAGATATTTTTAATCTGATATAAGTATACATAATATTCGCCAGAATATCACAACAACTTTGTGCTCTCCTTTATTAATATAAATAACCTAGTATAACCGAAACATTAAGGACAACACTTTGCCTCTGGAGTTGAGTAACCCTGCATCGACATGTGGAAGGCTTCGATTCTGCAAAGCAACTTGCATCTCGTTCTACAAGTGAGCCCATGTGTTTTCTATATCTCAAGATCTATCCATAAAATTCTCAAAAAATCAAATTCTTCTTGTTCTATGTAAGCGTTGTTCCACTAAAAACAAATCTTAGTTCTTTACCACTATAAAATAAGTCTTCGACAATTACGTAAGTCTACTTGGTAAAATTTGGTAATATTTTGTGATCCCCAAATTTATTCATATAGAGATATTGTAGATGTTTTTTTTTTTGTATCTTCTCCACCATAAGTGAATTCTGCGCCCCCACTGAGCTCCAAATGCAAGCATTGCTTTCTAGTTTACTACGGATCAATTAATTAAACAACGTTTTGAGCACAATTTTGCATATATGACGGCGGACCGTAGGTTTCCAGTCCGGACTTAGAACAATACACGAGGTCACAATATATGACAGAATACATAATGAAGTGATTAGTCATGAATATGAGCTTAAGGTGGATGAGTTGAGTAAGTATAAAGAAGATCACAAATGGTTTGGGCACGTGAAACAAATAAATGAAAAAAAACTAATAAAAGAAATGTGAGAAGGAAGACTAAGGAAAGAAGGGTTGAATAAAATGTATGATGATTCAAATGAAGAAAATCATGTTGTATGGAAATAGAAGAGGCAAAAGATGCGTGCCGCGTTAAGAATTTCGAACAATTTATCCTCTGCATACCTCGATATGTAGACAGAGTGATGATATGTACATTTGTCCGTATAAAATACAGTTAGGGAGTCACAAGACCCAGAACAAAGTTCTTTAATAGGAACGATGGAGCGCAACTTATAAGCCACCCTATTGAAAAGAATTTCTATTTTCAAATCGAAATTTTTCAGAAATTATATATGGTTAGTTACATAATAAATACACATTTAGCGAATTGACTTTTTTTATTGTATTTAAAATTAAGTTCATCGTAAATAAAACACTAATTCAAATACAAAATATTCTAATATCCATAACTAATAACTTTTAAGTGTAAATATCACCCATACATACTTAGAAATAACCCTGTAATAACAATTCCTCGTGGTGCAGAAACGACACAAGGACACGTAAAGCGGTATCGTGAAATATAGCTTCGCAAAGGGCATATCCTACCCCAACCCCTACTTGTAAGGGTGACGTGTTGGCTGTACTACAAATATTTTCACTGAACAGGGCTGCTTTTTTTTAATGTGCAGTACACCTTACTAACCAATGCATTGCTACAATATAAAGAAACATTTTGATACATTATCTTAAGTTTAATCATTATAACTGTGACATATTATTGTGTTGTACGAGTATAACACGTTTGTTGTACGAGTATGCATTAAATAAATAAATATTAGTACCCGGCGGTATGTAATACGCATCGGGCTTAAGAAAGAGACTGTCGACCATAATCGGCTAGCTTCGGCTTTGTTGAGCGTAGTCTCTGTCATTCATACACGTGTTCCGTCGCAATTTGTCAGTCGTTGTCAAGCGACAGAGACGACGCTCTTCAAAGCCGAAGTTAGCCGATTATGGTCGACAGTCTCTTTCTTAACTCTTACAGGCTTATTAGTGGTCAACGTTATGTACCACCTTTTTTGACGCAGTACTGCACAATGGTACACGCAATGTACCACTTATTAAACCTCTCTCTATTGCTGCACGAACGCTCAGATTATGTACCACTTCGTATAATATAATACTTATGACTCATATCCGCACAGCTGCAGGTCTGGTCCTGTTCAAATTCATTTAGCTTCTAATATTATTGACAGTTAGTTGTTCTTGGTGTGCCGACTTGTGCGTATAAAAGAAAACGTTATATATTTGTATTAAATTTTAATAAAAAATAGTTGTGGTGTGATAAAATTGACTTCAGTATTTGTGGTAAATTTATATTTAATTTTACTTGGATGTATTTCGGCATTATTTGGTGGTACATTAGAAGTACCAGTGGAAATATGGACAAGTGGTACATAAGCTGTACCACCTTACCAGGAGTTCCTTGACCTACCGAGGAAATGGAAATATGTTAATTTAGCATTTGTATGTATCATTAAAACACATTAAAAAAATAATCAGAAACTTGACTTTTTATTTTTTGTGCAGCCTGAGTAAAAATAAGTGAAGTTTATCTGTGCATGTAACGGTTAAGCCCGATGTGTATTACTTACCGCCGGGTACTGTTATTTGTTTTTATCAAACACTGTTTATTCAACTTTTTATAACGGTATAACCTTACCGGTTTCAAGGCTTTCCCCTCATTATCATTATGCTCCCCTGGTGATGAAGTGAAAGCCTTGAAACCGGTAGGGTTATTATACCGTTACAAAAGGAGGAATAAACAGTGTTTGATAAAACAAATTACAATGTCTTTAAAATTCCACAATGTTAATGCCTTAACTATAAATAATAAATAAATATAAGTTTACTGGCAACAACTTAGTACATACATATATTTATAAATACATTCCGAAATCACACAAAGTCGTACATCTCAAGATAAATAGCAGAAAAAACATTTAAGAGAGAAACTATCCAATAGTCTGGGATTATCTCAAAACATTTCCTCGACCTAATACAACATGATGTTTATACTTCTGACATATGTTTCAGAGGCCTTGAGGGAAAATCGGACTGGAATATTTTTTTAAGTATCTGGGTTCCAACGGTAATCGAACTCGCAACCATTTGGTTGGGAGATATGTCTCTTACCACCTAGACGTCGGAGGTCGTACTTATCACTACCATATATATCACGGCGCCAAATAAAATTTTGACAGTCCATATCAAAGAGCAGAATTAAAATAATTTTAAATAGGGGTGGCATTTCCCCTAATGTCGGCCTCGCTCCTATGGTACTCGATTCGTTCCAAGATTTATATGGCATAATAACACGGCGAGACACACGGGGGTGTTTATTAAGCCTCAACATTTGAATAGGTCTAGAAGCCGGTGGCACGAACTATATTTTTATTATTTATATGGATAGCGGGGCGGGGAGCACCTATAGACTAATAAGTCTCTAATAAGCGTACAGCTGAGTTTTTACACAGTAAAGACTGAAAATCCGACCCCACGAGTCCATTCATCATTTGAAAGGAGAAACATCCCTTTCCCGTTTCCACATACATATTTGACTTATGTATGGTATATGTGTGTGGTATAAAAGTATCAAATGGGAATTTACGCGGATTACTTTATGCCGATGACACACCAACTATAAAAGGATAATATATTGGGTGTTAACATAAGTTGTGTCCGTTTTTTTCCAAATTTAAAAATGAGCACCAAAAGTAAAACAAAACGGTAAAGGTTACACGTTCATTCGAAAGAAAATTTTCTGCTCTACAAGATATTGTGATTGTTTTTACGTTACATATATTATTTTATTTGATTACAAGCCTTCGAAATGGAATGTCAAGTAGACGAAAGTGAGCATTTTCGACACCTCCTTCTGTTCGCGTTCAATCGAGGGAATGAAGCTGCCAAAGCAGCTCGCGATATTTGCGAAGTGTACGGTGAAGATGCTATGAATTAAAGGACAGCTCGTCGATGGTTTTTGCGTTTCAAAGACGGTAACTTCGACCTGAAAAACATGGAGCGTATTTGGATACAGTAATATATTACAATAATAGCGTATTTGGATACAGTTTATATAAAAACAGTAATGTATTATAAATTACTGTTTTTTTGACAAAAAATGCTTGGGATTTTTCGCACAATTTATGCAAAATATGCTGGGATTAAAAGGGTTAATGTACTGAAAAATTTTATGATTTGTCATTATTTATGCCGTGCCATCAAAAAACCTTCCGCGTGCCATGGGTTGTCGACAGCTGGTCTAGAGTATTGTCCATGTTAACAATCACGAATCAGAAATCAGCGGATCATCGAAAGTTTGAATTGTTTACAAAAACATTTGCTAGATGGCAGTTATATCTCCTTTTTTTTTTTAAAAAAAAAAAAGGTATCGATCGCGTGGAAGTTATATCTCCTTTTTTTTAAAAAACAGATACGTGAGACTCTCGCGTGGTAGAAGTGAAACTTCTTAGCTCCTAGGAAAAGTTGATTATATGCATTCCTTTTTTCCATTGGTTAACGATTTATATTTTAGGATTAGGAAGTGGTTATGAGGAATTTAATTCAAGAAAATCTTTCATAATTAAATAAAAAAAAGTTATGTGGAATTTAATTCAAGAAAATCTCTCTTAATTAAATAAAAAAATATTTATTTTTTTATTTTAAATAATAAATAATAATAATATAAACACACTTAATAATATTAAATTTGTATTTTTTAATATTAAATATATAAATATTTTTACGTCATAACTGATTATTTTTAAATATTTATTTGATTATTTATTTATTATTATTTTTTTTTTTAATTATTAATAATATATTATTAATTAATTATAATATAATAATAATATAATTATTGATTATTTATATTATATTAATATTATAATAACATTTAAATATTTTTATAATTATATATTGAATATAAATTATATATTAAATTAATATTAAAATAAACATTAAATAAAATAAAATAATTTAATATTAAATAAAATTAATAAACGTTAAATATATTAATATAAAAATAATATATAACAAAAAATATATATATATATTTTTTATTTTGAATAATAAATAATAATAATTTTAATAATAATATAATACACTTAATAATATTAAAATAATATTAATTATTATTAATAATAAATAAATATTAATATATAATAATAATTTATTGATAAATAAAATATTTAATAATAATTTCATAATAATAGAATACACCGTTTCACTTTTCGTGACGTTCAGGCCAATTTGCCCTACCTCGCCTATAGAAGTTTCACTTCAAAAAGTTATCGATCACGTGGAATTTACATCTCCTTTTTAAAAAAAGGTATCGATTTCGTGGAAACAGGAGACTGGGATTCGACCGGGTTAATATCACGTGATTCAAACTAAAATCATTCCTGGTTTCATAGATCTTCATCAGTACCGATGAAGCAACTAAGATTAAACGAACTATCGAAATGGTCCAAGAGATCATATACCATAGCAATGTAGACCATTCCCCATTGTTACCATCACGTTCCCATTCGGCAATTCCAATATGTACACCTCCATCTGCGTAAATATCGATTTGGAATAATTCACAGATCCTGTTGGAAACTTTTATTGAATCGTAAAAAATCCCCGGAAAATAGCAAAAAGTTGTAATGTTAGGGGAACGAGGGCATTATCGTTCAGTCCGATTCCCGTATTCGGAGAGCGTGTGAGGCAAGGGGTAGGAATCGTGAAATATTATATTGTTATGCCGGGTGCAAATAGGGTACCTGTCCCCCATCCCACCGCCGAATCATTCTGACTGGGCCAAACACCTTTTTCTATTCTATTGGTAAAAATGTGGCCGAATCTATAACGTTTTATTGAAAATAGAATTTTTTGCGATCCTTTTTTTTTATATACATAAGAAGTAGGTAGAGAAAACAAATCTCCATTTTTTTTAATATTCAAGCACACAATTCTCGCCTTCTCCACATTCATACATCTCGTCATCCACAATCTTTTATAACTAATACTTTCCAATTAACTTTTCTTTAAAAATCTAATCCATTAAGTCCAGCCACGTTCTTCTCGATTCCACTATTTCATGCATACCTTGCAGTTCTGACTTGTACATTCGTCATTCATTTTCTCCAGATGTCCAAACCATCTTTAAGCTCCTTTATTCATCTAACTTAAAACATAAATGTTATCCATGCTTTCATTTCTGTTGTCTTCATTCCGACTTCGTTCATACATTGATATTCCATACATTTTACTTTGTGCACGTATCTCCACAAAATTAATATAACTCTTATCCTTATTTTGCCAAGTCTAAGTTTCATTTCCATACGTCAAGGTGGGCACCAACGTACTATAATGTATTACCATTATTGCTCCTGTTTATATTGCGTGGTTGTTGTATATAAAATTATATGCTCCGTTCACCTTGTACCATGTCGTTACTCTTCTTTCAATGTCCCTTTCAATTCGCCAATCACACGTGTCATACACGTACTGTCCAGATAAAAGAACTCATCAACCTGCTCCATTTTAGTGCAAATAAATGAAAAATTGTGCTAAATTTTTCTATGTGGTAATTTCCTCCAGCCAACAAAGCAAATTACTTACACATAGTTAAGATAGTGAGACCAAAGCAACAAAAAATTTGAAATAAATTCAAATTAAATTCTACCTTCTCGTTGAATAGCCTAATCGTTAAATATCAATAGATTAATTTTATATATTATTTATAGTTAAGGCATTAACATTGTAGAGGATTAAAGATATTGTAATTTGTTTTATCAAACACTATTTATTCCCCTTTTTATAACGGTATAACCCTACCGATATCAAGGCTGTCACCTCATCTTCAGGGGAGCACAATCGTTAAATATCAATAGATTAATTTTATATATTATTTATAGTTAAGGCATTAACATTGTAGAGGATTAAAGATATTGTAATTTATTTTATCAAACACTGTTTATTCCCCTTTTTATAACGGTATAACCCTACCGATATCAAGGCTGTCACCTCATCTTCAGGGGAGCACAATCGTTAAATATCAATAGATTAATTTTATATATTATTTATAGTTAAGGCATTAACATTGTAGAGGATTAAAGATATTGTAATTTATTTTATCAAACACTGTTTATTCCCCTTTTTATAACGGTATAACCCTACCGATATCAAGGCTGTCACCTCATCTTCAGGGGAGCACAATCGTTAAATATCAATAGATTAATTTTATATATTATTTATAGTTAAGGCATTAACATTGTAGAGGATTAAAGATATTGTAATTTATTTTATCAAACACTGTTTATTCCCCTTTTTATAACGGTATAACCCTACCGATATCAAGGCTGTCACCTCATCTTCAGGGGAGCACAATCGTTAAATATCAATAGATTAATTTTATATATTATTTATAGTTAAGGCATTAACATTGTAGAGGATTAAAGATATTGTAATTTATTTTATCAAACACTGTTTATTCCCCTTTTTATAACGGTATAACCCTACCGATATCAAGGCTGTCACCTCATCTTCAGGGGAGCACAATCGTTAAATATCAATAGATTAATTTTATATATTATTTATAGTTAAGGCATTAACATTGTAGAGGATTAAAGATATTGTAATTTATTTTATCAAACACTGTTTATTCCCCTTTTTATAACGGTATAACCCTACCGATATCAAGGCTGTCACCTCATCTTCAGGGGAGCACAATCGTTAAATATCAATAGATTAATTTTATATATTATTTATAGTTAAGGCATTAACATTGTAGAGGATTAAAGATATTGTAATTTATTTTATCAAACACTGTTTATTCCCCTTTTTATAACGGTATAACCCTACCGATATCAAGGCTGTCACCTCATCTTCAGGGGAGCACAATCGTTAAATATCAATAGATTAATTTTATATATTATTTATAGTTAAGGCATTAACATTGTAGAGGATTAAAGATATTGTAATTTATTTTATCAAACACTGTTTATTCCCCTTTTTATAACGGTATAACCCTACCGATATCAAGGCTGTCACCTCATCTTCAGGGGAGCACAATCGTTAAATATCAATAGATTAATTTTATATATTATTTATAGTTAAGGCATTAACATTGTAGAGGATTAAAGATATTGTAATTTATTTTATCAAACACTGTTTATTCCCCTTTTTATAACGGTATAACCCTACCGATATCAAGGCTGTCACCTCATCTTCAGGGGAGCACAATCGTTAAATATCAATAGATTAATTTTATATATTATTTATAGTTAAGGCATTAACATTGTAGAGGATTAAAGATATTGTAATTTATTTTATCAAACACTGTTTATTCCCCTTTTTATAACGGTATAACCCTACCGATATCAAGGCTGTCACCTCATCTTCAGGGGAGCACAATCGTTAAATATCAATAGATTAATTTTATATATTATTTATAGTTAAGGCATTAACATTGTAGAGGATTAAAGATATTGTAATTTATTTTATCAAACACTGTTTATTCCCCTTTTTATAACGGTATAACCCTACCGATATCAAGGCTGTCACCTCATCTTCAGGGGAGCACAAACAAGACTGAATTATGTTCGAACTGGTACCGACATACTCGCTTCTAACTGTAAACATTCGAGTTGGGGACTGTGGATGGAGGGAGGGAGGAGACAACCTCAGCGAGCAGTGGAGAGATTCTGGAAATATACGAGTATGTAACATATTTGCCAGATGTTCACCCCGATGCACTGACTTAGATATTTTTAGGGACTCTAATCTGTTCAATTTTATTAACAAGTCTTGTTCGTGCTCCCCTGATGATGAGGTGAAAGCTTTGACACCGGTAGGGTTATACGAGTACCGTTACAAAAAGTGGAATAAACAGTGTTTGATAAAAACAAATTACAATGTCTTTAAACCTCCACAATGTTAATGCCTTAACTATAAATAATTTATTAATACAAAAGGGTTCACACATATAATACATTACATTTTTCCTTTGCATTAATATTACTGAAATATAATTTATTTGCAAATTTTTTTTATTAATTTGTAAAAAATGAAATATTTGTCTTTATAGTCCACACATAGTTTCGATGTTGGTGGTCCATAGTGCCATAATACTAGTCTGACCTAAGCACCGATCTCGTAACAAACCGGGAACATTATTCCTGAAGAGCGTCACGAGGTAGAAAGTAGAAATACGTACAGGTAGGGAAAAAAACAGTACATTGGTATGGCTGGTGAGTTTGCTTGTATGCATTGGCTCACTCGCTTAAAGAAGAGAAAGAAAGAAATAAAAACTTCACAGCACAACTTTGCACTTCAACTGAATTGACGTCGGAAAGGAAGGGATCCTCGACTACGAGGGCTAGCAAACGATGGCAAGAAATACGTGTAGCGGGAATAAATATAATTTGAAAGTAATTCTTCGTCAAATATTGTTATATGAAGTACCATAAAGTTAAAATCGAAGACTTGGATTTAAGAATGAGATCACTTCGTCACAGGTCTTGCCTAGTGAAGCGGTTGTCTATATCCACAATGTGAAGGTTTATTGCATCTTGATGTACGAGGCATATCCAGAAAATAAGTGTACTGATTTTTTGTAGGTTACAATTTTGTTTATTTAAACAAAAAAATTACGTGGTTACCGTAGTACATATGTAAGCTATTTTTCGACATAGTAGCCATTCCTCTCAATGCAGATGGTGAAGCGGGGTATCAACTTTTTGATGCCTTCCTCGAATTAGTTTCCCGCCAACCCCTCCGTCCACTTCTCCACCTCCTCCTTTACCTCCTCGTCGGCTGAAAACTTTTTTTCATCCATGTGCAGCTTCACGGAGGTAAAGAGATAGTAATCTGAAGGTGCTAGGTCAGGGGAATGCGCGGGATGGTTCAGGACATCCCATTTAAACGAGGCGAGCAGTTCCTTCGTGGCGTTGGCCGTGTGTGGTCTTGCATTGTCGTGCAGCAGGCAGACTCCCTTTGTCAGTATGTCTCTCCTCTTGTTCTGAATCGCCCTCCGCAATTTTTTTAGGGTCTCACAGTATCTTGCAGAGTTGATGGTCTCCCCTTGAGGCATATATTCAATTAAAATTATGCCTTAACAGTCCCAAAACACGGATGCCATGATTTTCTTGGCTGAAATTGTGGTTTTGAACTTTTTGGCGGAGGGTGAAGAGGTGTGACGACACTGTTGAGACTGCCTTTTGGTTTCAGGCGTGTAGTGTGCAACCCAAGTTTCATCTCCAGTAACGATGGAGCGGAGAAATTCATCTCCATGGAGTTTGCAGCGCCTCAAAAACTCTTGCCCGGCATTATTTATTTCGCACTTGGCGGGAGATTGGATTGACATTTTTCACGAAACGTGTTGTCGCGTCGACACTTCTCAACGTACTCACCAAGAACCGGTCTCGTTGTGGAGGGGAAGGGTCAGGCTACACGGAAGTGTAGCCAACATGTCGAAAATAAAATCCATCCGGTCGTGAGAACCTCAGTACACTTACTTTCTGGATACGCCTAGTACTTGTATTATATGACTCGGGGATGTCAAGCATCTTGGCAACATGGGTCGCCACAATGGTATAACCACCAAGGTTCATACCAGATTCTGAAGACTTTGTTATTCAAACCACACCCATGAATCAATAGTTTGACCACTGGACCTAGATTTAGAGAGGTGCTCAGAATGAACAATGAGGAAAATGATTAACGGAAAAGGGGGAAACTTTTTTCCAATTTTTACCTTTGAAACGAATTGACAAAACTTTTCGAGAATCGACCCACTTTCAAACTTTCTCCAGATATGGGATTTATTGAACACTATCTGTAATAGACTGAACGATAAACCAGTGAAATATTACGAATAAATCTTTAATACATTATATTTTTTTAATAATTAAACAGTTTTGATAATAATTTTGAAGAGGTTCCATATCCAATCGTATCGAGAACACCAAATTTTTGCCGTATAAGCAAAGAAACATGTGATTGCATTGAGGCTTTCTTTCAGTAGGTCTTCTTCCAAACAGCTAACGGAGCACAGTGAAGAAGTCATCAGGTGCGACATCGATTCAACATCGCCACACGTGCATAATGGTAGATTCTTTGTGGCAATGCTCCAACTGAAGACATTTTGTTTTGATCTACCAACGTGAATGCGCATACGATTAAAATATTGGGTGTTAACATAAGTGTTGTCCGTTTTTTTTCAATTTCAAAATGAGCACCAAAAGTAAAACAAAATGGTAAATGTTATACGTCATTCGAAAGACAATTTTCTGCTCTACAAGATATTGTGTTTGCTTTTACGTTACGTATATTATTATTTTTTTATTACAAGCCTTCAAAATGGAATGTCAAGTAGACGAAAGTGAGCATTTTCGACACCTCCTTCTGTTCGCCTTCAATCGAGGGAATAAAGCTGCCAAAGCTACTCGCGATATTTGCGAAGTGTACGGTGAAGATGCTATGAATGAAAGGACAGCTCGTCGATGGTTTTTGCGTTTCAAAGACGGTAATTTTGACCTGAAAGACATGGAGCGTTCCGGACGACCACTGAACTTCAATGAGAAGCGCTTAAACCATATTATTCATGAGTATCCCCTTCAAACCACCATAGAATTGGCTGAGCAGATGAATTGCAGTCACATGACTGTATAGCGTCTCTTAAATCAATGGGAAAAGTCCATAAGTTCGGCGCTGGGGTTCCACGTGTTTTGAGTGAAAACAACAAAAATCAACATTCGACAATTTCTGTTGGATTGCTCGCGCGTCATCGAGCTACACATGGCCACAAGCAAAGGTTCCTTTACCGCATCATTACTGGTGATGAAAAGTGGTTTGAAAATGGTGATGAAAAATGTTTGAAGGGGATCTTTATGGTTTAAGCGGTCTTCATCGAAGTTCACTGGTCGTCCGGAACGCTCCATGTGTTTCAGGTCGAAATTACCGTCTTTGAAACGCAAAAACCATCGACGAGCGATCCTTTCATTCATAGCATCTTCACCGTACACTTCGCAAATATCGCGAGCTGCTTTGGCAGCTTTATTCCCTCGATTGAACGCGAACAGAAGGTGTCGAAAATGCTAACTTTCGTCTACTTGCCATTCCATTTTGAAGGCTTGTAATCAAATAAAATAATATATGTAACGTAAAAACAAACACAATATCTTGTAGAACAGAAATTTTTCTTTCGAATGACTTATAACCTTTACCAGTTTGTTTTACTTTTGGTGCTCATTTTTAAATTGAAAAAAAACGGACACAACTTATGTTAACACCCAATATATCCATATAGCCCATGATTCAACACTCCGAAAGCTGTATCTGTATCTTCAGGCTTTCAGTTCTTGCTCTCCAAGAATCGAAAGGATCATCATAATCGAAGGGGAGGGTTTTAATCTGGAGAATGAAACTCAATTGAAAGATTGTTCATATTTATGGATTGAAGTGGTGCTTTAAGTAAACGGACTGTTAGGCTAAGGCCACACCAAAGGGCTTCAATAGGTGCTAAGCTAGATGCTATGTGACTAATAGACTAGATGATTTCATGCTTGGCCACAACAAACAGCTTCGCACAAATTCATTTGACATTTGGGAACGGTTGATTCAACAAACGATGGCACTCTCAAAACTAAACAATTTCATTACAACTTACCATCTTCATTTACTCGTATCATACTTCCTGTACAACTTCATACCAAAGTGATTGTATAACAGGTACATTTTTGTACAATTTGCTCGATGGGTTCCACAAAGGCTCTCTTTTATACACAGCTGCTGTTAAAACTTCCGCCATCTTGTAAAATCACTTGGTAACACAATAAAATTAGCCAACACATCTGTTTGCTAGGAGACTCACTAGGAGACTCACTTGAAGACAATTAATTTCAGAAGATCTTATTAAAATTTATCATTATTTATGAATACTAAACATATACGAGTATACTATACTCCACCTAAAGCCGAATGTGATAGTATAACATATCAGAAGATTTACAAAAAAAAATGTAGTACGTTTTCTCTTGGTATGTTTTCTGCGGTTTCTTATCAAATATATACTATTTTTTCTAAATATACGCGGATTGGGGAAGCACTTAATCAATGGCCACAGCCACCACATATCTATTTACCTACATTTTTAGTGTCTTATCTCTAAATGGTGTTTCATAAATTAAATTGTCTTTTTTATTACTATTATTATGGATGTAGAAGAAGCGAAGGAATTATGTCGTGATAGAAATGTTAAGCGATACGTCGTCTCTGTATACGTAAACAGAGAAATGGCGTGATGGTTTATGTCACAAATAAATCAATAACATATAAATTCCAACGATACTGTATCTTTTGTACAAAAATACAATGAAGAAAAGCAAAAAAATCAATATGGAATACTACAAAACAAAGTTTGCATAGTAAAAAACTAACAAAACGCAGTTTAACCTTCAAGAAAAAAAGAAATAACTACACATGAGGCTCTACTTTCACAATTCCATTTATATTCTTTCTCGCCCATCTCAGGGGAGAGAAAAATTGGGAGGGAGGTGTTAGGAAGGAGGTTTTGGGGGTTGAAAAACTAGGGTTTAAAGAAAGACGATTTGAGGGGATGGGCTATATATAATGGAGGGTTATGGAATCTTGGAAACTATCGTATCAATCAATTTTTATTCCGACCATTATACGGAGTCTCTTTCTCCGCTCATTCCTACCATTTCTTCTTAGTTCTCGAAGACGAGATGATGTATTGAATTTCAGGATGAAGCCCAAATGGGGAATCAAGGCTGAGAGGGGTAATGAACTCGATAATAATTCGAAAATAATAGTGAGTAAATTGAGTGAAAGTGACACTCGGTGAGATTGGAAATGGATAATGCATTATATTAACAAATTGTTTTCACGTATGATATGATTCCAGAGCTCAAAACGAAGAGTAGTTTATATTTCTAAGCTTATTTAAATAAACGATTTGCTTGGATTTGATTAAAGTGATTTAACATTTTTTTACAAATTAGTACGTTACAAAAAAATCCCTTGCAATGTTTTTTTTTTCAAATTTATAATAGTATTGCAATGAAATACTGCCCCATAGAAGCTTTATTTAATACTGTTAGAACATCGGGACCACGTGCTCTGGGCAGGACCTAATTGATGGCATAAAAAATCTTCGAGAATTTAGAAGAAATGGTAGGAATGAGCGGGGAAAGAAATCCTGTATAATGGTTGGAATAAAAATTCGTAGTAGTTTCCAAGATTCCACAACCCTCCATTATATATAGCCCATCCACTCAAATCGCCTTACTTTAAACCCTAGTTTTTCAACCCTCAATTTTGATTAATTATTAACTACCCGTAATAAAAGCAGTGTTGTATAATTTCCTTTCGTGTCAGGACCTTAAACTATTAACTATGGCATGTGTTTCCAGTAGGAAGGAACAAAGATCGCCCTATCAAACGCATCAATCAGGTCCTTCCCAGAGCACGTAGTCCCGATGTTCCGACTGTATTGAATAAAGCTTTTTTTTTCCTGGCGAGTTTATTGCCATGTGGCCATAAACTCGCCAGTGGCAATAAAGTTCTATGGGACAGTGCTTCATATCACTACTATTACAAATTTCAAAAAAAGCATTGCAAGGATTTTTTTTGTAACGTACTAATTAACGTTTACCCAAAGGCAATATGCTTATTTGGCTCCCATAACATACAATGGCGTGCCGAATTCAATAAAGGTAAAGGTAGGAAAACCATTTAGACAGTCGATCGAAGCGTGGTTGTTATTGCGACAGGATTTTGAGTACTTGGGCTTTCAGGATGAATGACGAGTGAAAAAGATTTGTGTAGGCTCGTGAGTGTGGGTTTCTTCATGTTGTTTTTAATTTTGGTTGTTTTTGTATTTGTGTTTCGGTATACTCGTATTTTTGTTTTAATTTTAATTTTTATTCTTATGATTGTGTGCGGTATATTGTGGGATGAATATTTTTGGTCTTTCTGGAGTGATGATGTGTGAGGAGTTTAATTTCGAATGATGTTTCCAGTTGTAATTGAGTGTCACTGTTTGTCAGGTTGATGAGAACGTGCGACGGGGTTCTGTTTTTGTGTAATCAAAAATCGGAAAGAAGTATCGATTTATTTTTTCATGCTAAATATCCTCAGTGAGATACAGGCAAAAGCCTAGTTTACTGGGGATACGACAAATAAAAGGCAACAAACCCAGATCCATTAAAATTGTATGTCCAAATTAAATTACCTGTTGTTTTTTCGCAAATTGTGTATATTTCTTGTCATGTGTAATAATAAATAAATAAAAAAAATTTACCCCTTACAGAAAATAGTTACCCCTTATTGCAGGCCTGACCAACTCAAATTGCCCCAAGGGCCGCATAGACGACCTAAAATTTTCTAAGGGCCGCACATAAATAATAATAATTGCAAATGTTGTTCCAGTATTTTTTTCGATATCTAACTTTACAAAGAAATTCGTACTTTTTATTTTTTTCCTAATGATTGATTTAGATGCAGAGGTATACAAAAATTGTTCAATCAGTGTAAATCTGAAAATAAAAAAAACGATACTTCTACTAGATATGAAGAGAAAATATGTATTGAACCAACAACAAAATGTATTTGTATGCTAATATAATGACAGAATTCTATGTTATTAATTCGTAAATATATTTGTATGGTAACAAAACAAAAATCTAATTCGTCATATATGACCGCGGACAGCATGTGGTCTGCGGGCCATGAGTTGGCCAGTCCTACTTTATTGATTCATGAACAGTTGTTTGATATACGGGATAATTATTTACGCCATCGTGAATTAAGATTGTTTTCGGTGTCGTATTGGCGAACTGAGATTTAAATAGCATCGCAACTCGCATACGGAATGACTTAATTGATTGTTTTTTTAATATCGGTATCTTACATATTTCGGTGTATTAATGGAGGATTAAACTCATTAATAATCCTTTATAGTTTTAACCTATGTGGCCTAGCTTGTAAGACGCCTGTCTTCTGACCCAGAGGTTGTGGGTACAATTGTCCACGGAACCCAGATTTAAAAAAGGGGATTTTCATTCTGGTTTTCAAGAAGTTGGCATATTGCAGTTATCCCACAGGGTTGTGCTGTATACAACGAAAGTGTTACACATAATTCGCTCGGGTGCTGCTGTAGCTGTCAGATGTGATTTGTTTAGTAATAGTGGGTTTGAGTTACGAGTAGGTATAACTGATTCACTTCTTGTGAAGTGACTCAGTTATACCTACAAAGTCTTCTTTGAAGGTATAACTGAATAAAGTCACAAGCATTATATTTTTTTAAATTTCATTTACGCATGACAAGAAATATACACAATTTACGAAAAAATAACAGATAATTTAATTTGGACACAATTTTAATACATCTGGTTTTATTGCGTTTTATTTGTCGTGTCCCCAGTAAACAAGGTGTTTGCCTGTATCTCACTGAGGACATATAGCATTAAAAAAATAAATCGATACTTCTTTCCGATTATTGATTATATGAAACCCCGTTGCACATTCTCATCAACCTGACAAAACAGTGACACTCACTTACATATATATGATATACAATATATCACGCGAATCAAACCCCTCACACTTCATCACTCCACACAGACCAAAAAGTTCATCCCACAATATACCGCACATAATCATAAAAAACACCACACTCAAGAGTTCACACAAACCTTTGCTACAAGTCATTCATCTTGCAAACCCAAGTATTCAAACTCCTTTCGCAATAACACCAACAATATTGTTCCTGTTTTCATTGTGTTATATTTAGACTTTATTTTTTTATTTTTTTCTTGTTATTTGATTATTTTTTTCTTGTTATTATTGTGTTAAATCTTAAATTGAATACATAAATAAATAAACATATCTCTGGTCGGTAGTAAGATATTGTCACATGGTAATTAGGCCCACAGGTTATACTGTATACTCGTACAATAAAAGTGTTATAAAGTCATACTATACAATGAGTGTCCATTTCTTTATTTCATCAAAAACGTAATTTTCTGTCAAACTATTTGAACGTAAAATCCACGTGCCCCTTCTCCCTTCTTCCCTCTCCCCCTACCTCAGCCACTTGTGGTGTTCGTGTTACACATTCAGCAGCAACCCTTCACCGGCAACGGCGGGGGAGAGGACCGGAGGGGTGGGTGAATAAATTTACTCAGGTTAATTACAGGACGGCTGGGGCGGGAGGTAGGAGGGGAGATGTAGAGGGGGTGGGGCAGAGACTCATATCTACAGGGGTGGAGTACCTGACTCACTCTCTCATTCCTTCTCTCTCTACTATATATATGGCTGAGGTCTGCATTAATATTCACACCTTGAGTGAATTTGTGAAATGTCTTGCAGCTGAGCTGAAGGAATGATATGGATACACTGAAAGGGGCTGAAAGAAAGATAATAATTATTATTAATAAAATATTGTAATTATATAGAACTATAGTTTGTGTCGCATGGGGTTGCAAGAGAAAAAGGATAAGACTATATTTTTCAAGTAGTCTTAAAGTCAGATAGGGTTTAATCAATCTGAGCTTTAGTATAGAAGTACAAGCATCTTACTCGCTTTGTTGGTTTACCATATATAGCAAAGCCGCGCGCACGACCACTGCTTCGCTGACATGCGTACATCGCTTACCAGTGCTCTTGTAAAAGAGTGCCAGCGCCTCGCTCACTGTATCGTTTGATGGCAAAGCCGTAAGCTGTGCGCATGTGCACTGCTCCGCAGGTGCGCGCATATTGTTCGCATGCATAACAGCGTTTACATAGATGCACAGGTTGTGTCATATGGCATCGCAAGGGAGGAGAATACGGTATTCAATGATACTGAGTTCCAGACTGTAGACGGGTCTAAATGGAGACTTCTTATGGCATCCACGTGTTTCTGGACTAAAGTATATGGTGTATTGAATTTATGGAAGCACAAAACAACTAAGACAAGTTACATACGTTGTTTTGAAATTCATCATAAAGTGGTCCAACAAATTCTTAAGGATATAACTGGAAGGGACACATATAACTTGTCGTGCCCATGTATGTGTGAGTGAATGATTATTTTTTGGTTAATATTTTAAGTCAATCTCCATGTCCTAGTTAGTAAAGTTCCTCTTTTCTCTCGAAGATTTCTCGGCAACCTCTGTGATCTTGTTGGTAAGACGGCTGTCTTCCGATTCGGCAGTTGCGAGTTCGATTCCTGTTAGAACCTAGATTTTTTTAAAGGTATTCCAGCCTGATCTTCACTTAAAGCCTCTTTCACGTATTTTTTATTGGTTGCAAGGAATAACATTATATCAATAACCCCACCAAGCTATATTGTAAACAACAATAGTGTAAGACAACAATACAATACCGTTCAATATCCAATAGCAATAGTAGGATTTTCATAGAATCGAGTTGGTCTTACTTTTTTAAGGTACCATTAAAAATAAGGTTGACAATTTCCGTAGACTAGTTTGTAAGCTGTCTATGTTCTAGCCTGGAGGTAGTGGGTTCGACTCCTACGTATATATTAAAAAAGGGGAATTAATCTATTTTTTTCCAACATTTTTCTGGTTGATAATAAGGTACTGGCATATGACAAGGAGTTTGACTTCTTTTGCGCTGGCAAAACCCTTCGTGATAGAGTACGAAACACAGAAATCCGAAGGATGTGCGAAGTTGAAGATATTGTCAGATGGGGACGACAAAGAAGAAGGTTCTAGAACGAACACGTATCCAGAATGGCGGAACCAAGAGCCGTAAGAATGGCTAGGGACAGTATCTCACAAGCAAGCAGACCTCAAGGACGACCTCCCAAAAGATGGAAAGATAGCTGGCAATCGACGTCACAAGAGAGAAAGGATGATGCAGAACCATAACAGGTCAACAGGCCTAAAAGAAGAGGAAGAAGAATCTAGTTTTTTTCAATATTTTTCTGGTTGATAATAAGAGATTGGCATATGGTAAGGAGCCTGATAGGTTGTACTGCTTACAACAAAAGTACGAGTATATAGTACATTACAATAATACAAGTACAAAAGCGTATTTAATACCTGTTATCAATAAACCAATCGTTTTATTAATGAAGGTATGTTAGTGCCCATCTTAATATATGGAAGCGAAACCTTAGCGTTGTGTAGATTCGTGAATTGGAAAGAATATCTAGCGTTTCTGAATATTATTAAGTAAGGAATGACAGGATAAGAGATAACTATTTATTAGAGACAGGTGATATAAGAAGAAGTAAGAAAGGTGTCTTAAAACGGTTTGGGCACGTTAATATTGTAAAATAAGTAACATACATATCATCACACCATTTCCTTGTCGGGGTAGACAAAACGCAAGAATTTCCTATCTCGAAATATATATTTCGTTTTTTTTCACATACATACACTTTCTCAAACAACTCCTACGATTTCTCTGACTTTCTAAGTGTCTTTTTTTTTTTTTTTTAAAGAATAGATGTGACCGAAATTATAGGTATCCTTAATACCCTCGAACACTAGGCGGGAAAAGTGTCTGTGTCGTTCGAGGGAAGTAGCACAGCGCGGGGTTCGAACCGACGACGTTCCGCACAGAAGTCCGGCGCGTTACTGCGCGGCCATGCACCTCACAAATATAATTCACTTTATTTAACCATTAGTTTTCTTCCATCTACTCACATTTGCACTATATATTTGTTTTGTTGGTATTTTTTCATTCATCGTTCCATATGCCCAAACCATCTCAACATGCTTACTCTTCTTCATCTTACTCAACACATCAGCTTAATTTCACATTCATCCCTAGTCACTTCATTTCGTATTCTGACGATAAGAAAGAAAAATTATATAGAATAAAAAAAATATTATATAAAATAATGTACGAGTATATGATTACATATACACACAAACAAACCATACACAAATATTCAAAGTCAATTTGTTACGTTGAGGAGTGCTTTCTAACGCACTCAATCTTAGGAGAAAATCTTATTTTGCTTTAAGTAATGTGATATGAAATATGTCGATACACGAAGCAGTCCCGTTCAAAAGAGTTAAGGCCATTCCAACAGTCATAGCGGCTGGAAGACTCGTTCTTGCGTATGTTATTGAAAACAGTTCTTGCCGGCGCAGTCTAGTGTAATTGTTAGGAACATTTAACGCTAATCTTTGTAGTAATGCCTAACAGCTCAACTCTCCTCGAACGAGTCAGACAACGTGTACCAGGATACGTAGATCTCTTCTTACGCTCAAGGAGTTATACCCGAGCATGTCCAGCAGAAACTGAGTAGGATAAAGCCATGGATAGACACCAAACTCACTCATATAGAGATATCGAAGATATTTTTTTTTGTACTTTCTCCATCATGAGTAAGTTCTAAGATATGGGGAATAATGTATTAAAGAATAAGGAATGAAGTGATTAGAGATGAACGTGAACTTAAGGTTGATATGTTAGGTAAGATGAAGAAGAATACTCTGAAATAGTTGGAGGACGTAGAACTAATGAATAAAGAAAAGCTAATAAAATAAATGTGAAATGAAGGCGTGGTAAAGGAAGACCAAAGAAAGTGTGGTTGAATCAAGTATATGGCATTTTGAAAGAAGGAAATATAAAAAGTCTGATATATTTTAGGAACTTTACGAGTATGTGAAGGTATATGGATGTAGATGAAGCTGTGGCGGTCGTCGCACACTCAGTCGCACACTCGGAACACTGTGGGCGTCCATACACACGGTCAATGACCGATGAAGTGACCTTTGCATTCTTTGACAATTTTAAACAAACAAGTCCAAAGTTCACACGCCGGCCATTCAACCCGTAGCCGGGAGCGGACCGCATTCCACGCCGGAGCGAGAACGCACCACGGCTGTCGCGCCAGTTTCGTAAATAAATTGTCACCTACATACAACATTAATCGTTTTTGCATTCGCAGGAACGAGACGTAGGCATATCGCGAGCGCATTCCCGCGCACATTCTAAAATGATATAAATACCTTCGTCTGCCAAATAAATCACTCTCTCTTTCCGCATTGCGATCTAACGAGTTTTATTTATCAACAAATCATCATCATCTCTTCCCTTAAGGACTAGCTCCTAAAAAGCTAAAAATGTATGTCGCGATAAGAAATTCTGGCATTCTTTCATAAATGCCTTCCTCGACAGGGAGATTACATGATGGTATGTATCACAACATGGACATAACATGGTGTTAAGTACTATCGGGAATCCGGCTTGGAAACAAGCGTCCAATAAACCGGACCATACGGCTGTTGGTGATCGCTGGCGGTCACCCAATCTGTGTATATGATCTAACTTAAAAATGTAGTGGGGGTTTAAGGCTTAATGGCTAGGATTTCGTGTTCCCCCGTGGCGGCATGCAACCGGAAGGAACGGATTTTTTCCATCGGCAAAACGCCAGCACGGGAAACCTGCCGGAATCCGTTTTGGAACTCAGCGAACAACCTTAGAATGCGAGGAATCGATGAGGATATGCAAAACGATTTTGCTTTATATCCGTACTCTTGTTGGTATGATACCTGTCTTCCGATCCGAAGGCTGCGGGTTCGATTTCCTACAGTACTATTTTTTTTATAGTCTGGTTTTCCCATAAGGCCTATATAACATATTCCTTGTTGAGTGGAAGATATTGCCTATCATATGTATTCATTCAAAATAAAGAAAAAAACATTCGGTATGCTTCAATCATTTCACTTTGGTTTGTCACCAGATCCTGTACAGCCATATGACCAATAAGTTTGCTGGCGTGCAACAAATTACTCATTTAACCTTTCCCTCCTTGTGCTAAAAAAATCCGCACGTTCCGGTGCTGTGTATTCAATATACTCGTACATCAATACACATGTAAAAATGAGCGATTTAAAATCGGAAAAAGAAGAATATTCATAGCCAATCGCTTAAATTAATTAAATTTGAAGTCAAAAGTGATTATAATTGAAATTTAATTGCTGAAAACATGAAGAAAAAAAACATCGGCCGACGTTCACAAAACGGGCGAAACGACCACCTCAAATTAATGCCCGAAAGCTACTGAAGCGAGTGAACTGAGATTTTATTTCTTGCGTTCCCATATACCGAAGTAGAGTGAGAGTGGGACGCTTCCTCACCCATAGCGGTTTTTTAGGATGAATATACCTACGTCACAAACTGGTACACGTTTGATTGTATTGGTGAATTTATTCCCGATTTTCACAAAATATATCTGATGGGGCCGATAAGTGCTAATTATTATTACTTAATATTATTTTTTCATTCAATGCGTAAATGTATTACGGAGTGATAACTAAAATCTGAACCCAGTATTTATTATATTTATAGAGATATTAAAGTTTTTAGAAGCAATGTGTACTTTGTAATTTATTTTTATCAAACACTGTTTATTCCACTTTTTTATGACGGTATAACCCTACCGGTTTCAACGCTTTCACCTCATCTTCAGGGGAGCGCAAACAAGACTAAATGCTGTTCGAACTGGTACCGATATAGACGCTTCAACGGTTGGAGGCTGGGGGGTGAGGAAGGCTAGGGATAATTTCGGCCAAGAGCGGGGAGATTTTGGGGAAATAACTGTTCAACAGATGTTCCGATCGGTAAACTGCCTTAGAAATTTCTAGGGCCTCTAATCTGTCCAATTTATTTCCGTTACCACTAATATGTAAGAATTTGGCATCATCGATAGAAAAAGTATGATTCTCACGGTGACAATGATTAGCCATTTCAGAATAAATTAGAGGATTTGTTAAGGTGGATTTGTGTTCACGAAATCTCTTTTCAAAAGATCTTCCTGTCTTTCCTATATAGAAATTATCACAGTTAGCACATAAAAGTTTATACACACCACTGTTGCTAAGTATTCCATTTTTGCCTTTCCCATTAAATAAGAGTTTCCGGAGATTAAAGTTAGTGTAAAAAGCTGGCTTAGTGCACCTTATGGTCAATGAGATACGTAGCATCCGCCCACAATATTACATCTCAAAGGTGCGTATCATATTTATTTCTTACCTTCCATGTTTCCATTTAAAACAGTGCTGTGGAGAATACTAGAGACTTACACGACGGATTTTGGTTCTTAAGAGTATAGACCGGTTAGTTTATATATATGTCAAAATTGTCATAGCTGATTTTGCCATTCCAAATCGTCTTCGGATATTTGCTTCACATCCTCCATTCTTCGAAATAAGAACTCCTAGGTAGACAAAATCATTAATATCTTCATAAACCCTTAACAAGTTACTTTTTATCTTAAGTCTCGAATAAGTCCCCGGTAAGAATTTTCGTTTATTTCTAGTCCTTGTTTGTGGCTCTCTGTTTCAACCTTATTTAAGAGCACGGCCATCTCATCTGCATCATTTGCTATAAGTGTTATATCGTCTGTGAATCTTATATTGGAGATTTTATGACCTCTTATGACAAAGCCACCTTCCTATCCGTCTAATAAAAACTAGGTACTATACTTTATTTATTTATTTATTTATTTAATTAACGACACAACAGTGTCTTTATATACAAATGAACATGTGACAGGTTATACAAGTACTTAAAATTATTGACAAATAATACAACTTTATCTTAAACTAACATGAAGATACAAAAAGCAGTAGAATAAATTACAGTCATCGTTTTAAAATTATTTAATAATCTTTGAGAATTTTGTGGGAATTTTATGGATATATATTGAGATATAGAAAACACATGGCCTCATTAGTGGAACGAGATGCAAGTTGCTTTGCAGAATTAAAAGCTTCACACATGTTGATGCAGGGTTATTCAACTTCAGAGGCAAAATATTGTCCTTAATGTTTGGTTTGTATTACGTTATTTATATTAATAAAGGAGAGCACAAAGTTAGTAGCTATTTCTAAATATTATTGTAATATTCTGGCGAATACTATATATACTTATATTAAAAATATAAAGAAGCCAATGATGATTTAATATTTTTATCAAATAAAATATAATCATATTTTCTTCTCTCTGTTATTTTTTCTCTTCCAGACATTTTCCTTTCTATGAGTTTAACCTATGCCAGTAAGTCTCAGATGGGAACACCAAGGTTTTGTCTCCCGGGACTATTCGTGGGATTGTCTGATCTGTTATATCAGGAGTGAGGTGTAAAGTAAGCATTTTTGAAATTTTCATAGCCATTTTCCTGTCATTATGGCATAATAAAAAAACTTTTTGAAACAAAGCCTCTGGAGGCTATATCTTCCTTGCCAAAAAGTATCACAGAAGATGTATTATGATAAAAAAATTCAAGAGAATTATTTTCTATCGTGAAGGATTTTTTTCTATCGTATTATCCTCGACGACTTCTGTAGTCTAATTGATAAGATAAGACTGCCATCTTGGAAGTTCGATTCTTGTTTATACCCAGAATTTAAAAAAAACGTTTTAGTCTATGGTTCACTGAAGGCTTGTAAAACACTTTTCCGATTAATTGTAAGGAATATCCAGATGGTATAATAAGCTCGTCAAGTTGTACAGCATGTAACGGAAGAAATATATATTAAATTATCTTCATCAAATCTAACTTGATAATTCAGATATATTTAAGAGCGTAGCCGGGACACAACATTGTCTTCAACCCCATTAATCCATCTTTCAGATTTACAAGCACTGAAGTAGGCTTGGAACTCGCGGTTCAACATCGCACGTATTGCCAATACTAGCCTAAACGTGAAGAGGTAACCACACTCGCAAAACTTAGCGCATATTAACATTTCTATTGTATTGTGTTATATTTTCGTGGTATATGGTACAACTAAGCGGGCTTATTATTATGTGACACTTTCTTCCAAACGACTTCAGATGTTGAAGAGGGTTCAAGAGAGAATCAGACTAAAGTCTAGGTTCCAACGGGAATCAAACCCACAACCTTCAAGATTGAAAGACAAACGTCTTACCAGCTTGGTCACGTAGTTCGTCAAGTTGTTGTTATAATGTTTCACTAGTAAAGGATTCTTTAAAAAAAAATCGGGTGGCTATCGAACTCGAAACTTCCGAATGGAAGTCATGCATCTTACAAACTAGGCCATATTTTAGAGATCATTTTTCTAAGGAATTGAAAACAATAATTTATGAATTCATCGCTGACTCACCGATTGAAAACTGGAGACCGGTCATATTGAAATGATAGCGCGCAGACATTTTTGATTTAAACAAACCTTCCATGGGGCAGTGCGAAACATTAATTTTTTTGTCTTCCGATCCCTCCCGCCTGTTAATTACGGGTTGTGGTAACAACCCTTAAAACGCTACCGTTCGGTGGAAGCGGGCAGTCAGGAAAACCGCCACTGTAGGCGAGCCATAATATATTACCACCTGCTGTCGGGAGCCAAAATATTCGCAAAGGGCTACACAGGAAGCCGTAAGTCATGTTTGTAAATATTTTAATCTATCGTTCAACAAGAGGATTACTGTTCTATTATACATCCTCTAATGTTAAAAATATACATCAGAATATAACCATACGTCTGTTACCACTAAGGTCCAAAAGATTCTAGCTTGAACAAATTATAATATTTATTTATTTATTTTCTCAATACGGGCTTAGCCCAATTGCATTGAAAAATTGTTAACATTAAAAAAAAAATTAATTATGCATATGCATACATATATACACACAAACATATGCATTCATACACATATATTCAAAGTCACTTACATACGTTGGTGAGTGCTTTCTAACGCCCCCAATCTTAGGAAAAAAACTTATTTTGCTTTTAGTAATATGATATGAAATATGTCGACACACGAAGCAGTCCCGTTCAAAAGAGTGAAGACCCTTCCAACAGGCATAGCGGCTGGGAGGCCCCGTTCTTGCGTATGTTATTGAGAACAGTTCTTGCCGGCGCAGTCTAGTGTAATTGTTAGGAGCATTTAACGCTAATCTTTGTAGTAACGCTGGACACTTCACAACTCCCCGAACGAGTATGATAACGTATACCAGGAGACGAGGATCTCTTCTTACGCACATGGAGTTATACCCGAGCATGCCCAGCAGAAACTTAGTAGGATAAAGTCATGGGTAGACACCAAACTCACTCATATAGAGTTTGTGTCTAGAGAATAAATATGACGACCTCCGTGGTCTGGTGGTAAGACGCTTGTTTGCCGATCCGGAGGCTGCGGGTTCGATCCCCGCTGGAATCCAGATTTTTTTTAATGGAATTCCAGTCTGGTTTTCACTTAGGGCCCATTAAAACATATTTTTGGTTGGTTGGAAGAGATTGCCACATTGCAATAAACTCGCCAGGTGAAATTAAAAAAAATATATATCAGGAAAGATATCATATGTCAGCATCTAAACGTTGTTTACTTTTTGTTCAGCTTTCTTCTTCTTTTGAAAGAAACTTTATAGCCAGGCGATATTAAATTTTAAAAATTTCAGATTATAACAACACGTCTTCTATTGGTTCTAGTTGACATAATGGATTACACTTTCATTGTATACAGTACAACTTTGTTGGGCTTATTGCCATATAGCAATATATCTCAACCAACTAGAAAGATGTTGAAGAGACCTTAAGTGAAAACCAGACTGGAATCCTTTTTCAAAAAATCTGGGTTCCAACGGGAATAGAACCCGCAAACTCCGGATTGGTAGACAAACATCTTACGAACCAGGCCATGGTGTCCGTAGTTATATAGTACTTCTGAGGATAGAGGTTTTGACAATAACATCGCCTGACGCAAAGCTTGTCAATTTTATTTTAAGTCCATCCTTCATGATCAAGTAAGATTGTGAGCCACATTTGGTGTATACGACGCCTGTGCACGTAATGGTTTATAGTATATGATACAAACTGTTGTACTTAAGCTCACAGTCTTGAAAACTCAAACTTAATGATTTAAAGGCAAGAAGACTCACACTACACGTGTTTCTACCTTCTATCCCAAAGCTCTCTTCAGGGCGAATATGAGCCTCGGGAAGTAGACATACGTGTAGTGAGGATTAATCTATTAAGGGGAATAAAACAGTAATTACGTTGAATATTCTAATATCCACAGTGTTAACTATACTAGCTTCATGAGGCCGGTAGGTAGAGTAATCCCAACGGTTATCTTTTTGCACCACCCATGAATTCTTTGTTCTTCCTCTGGTTGTTATTCGAGAAAGATCCATGGAGATTGCCTGGTTCACAATGTGATCGGGTGCTCTGCCTCCAACGTGCCCATACCATCTCAATCGCCTCTCCTCCATCGTACTGTTGATGTCTGTAACACCTAGGCTTCCGCGAATGCGTGAGCTTTTTATTTTGTCTCTTAGAGACACACCTGCTGACCATCTTAGCATGCGCAATTTCAGCAGTTTCTAGTTGCCTAGAGTAAGAGTTATACATCGTCCAGCATTTGAAGCCATAGAGGAGTGCGGGTCTGACAATCGTTTGGTATACTTTTCCTTTTAACTTTACTGGCATTTTCAGATCACATAGAACGTCCTTAATTAATCTGAACTTCATCCATCCCACACTAATTATATGTGTTACATCTGCTGCACATCCTCCATCGCTATGAATGAGTGACCTAAGATATTTAAAGGAGTCACAATTTGGTAATGTTTCTCCATCCATTTGCATTACGAGAGTGACAGCATTTGTGTTCCCAAATGGTAGGTACAGATACTCTGTTTTCTTTCTGCTCAATCCATTGTCCTCCAAGATTCTTCTCCACCTTTCCAGACTATTTTGCAGGTCTTCATGTTTTTCACTTATTAATACGATATCGTCTGCAAATAGTAGAATCTTTAAGAGACTGTTCATTTCCTGGTTAGTTAAATAGTCCATGGCTAAGATGAACAGTAGCGGACTGAGTACCCATCCTTGATGTACCCCCACCTTTCAAGGAAATTCTGGTGAAGTTACCGAAGCACTAAATTTATATGTACCTAATAAATATAGCCGTGTATGGAATCATACTCTGTTCTACATACCAGCTTACAAAACGAATATCATGGCTAAACACTCAGTCACGCGTGGTATAGAGATATTTAACCAACTGAATGATACTGTGGATATGTTCTCGGCACCGCCTAGCAGTATGAGAAGAATTCTGGCTGATATTCTTTGTAATGAATAAGCTAAGTCTAGAAGCAAACCCTATTTGCGTAACAGGAGAACTCCGTGAAAAGTGGATCACAAAAATAGATGATGTCCGCTTAAAGCGTCGAAACTAGTCTATCACAAAAAACAATACAAAGATTACTACATGCAAATTACTCACCAGAATGTGCCATATATAACGAAAGTAAAATGTCCTTTTTTTCCTTTTCAACACAAATGAATAGAAACCGATAGATAAATAAATAATAAATTAATATAATAATTTCTTGGTGTCCGGATGCCGCAGGAGGGTAAGGCTGTAAGCGGAGCCCATAAAGGAAAGGAGGTATTCCGAGACCCAGACAATAAAAGGGACTTTCATTCGAGAGAGAGATAGGGCAGGAACGAATACAACAGAGGTTCTCAAAAGAAGTTTTTCCTTGAAACACTGCAAAACTTAACAATTAGGAAAAGTTATAGATTTTCAAAATTTGAAATAAATTACTGTGTTATTCCAATTAATATAGTAATTCCCACTACATGCAAACCCCTCATACTGTCCATGCAGTGAGACTCTGGAATCAGTTACAAACCAATATAAGACTCGCTCCGTCCTTGGCATGCTTTAAGAAGTGACTAAAAAAACTCTTAATTTCTAGTCAGTAAAATAACGTGTTTCATTCCTGATTTTTCTTTTCCTTTCCTCTCCACCATCCCTTCCTTTCCTTTTGATTAATGATATCTCACTTTTTATGAAAAAGAATATTCGGGTGATTGTCCGTCTTTGTGGGGCTCGTGGGCATGTGCTCACGTATGTGTTTATGGAGTTCGTGGGGATGGGTAATCATTTCAATTATTTATGCGACCACGTAACTTGCTTTATTTACTTTTGTCTGGTTGGTTGGAAGAGATTGCCGCCTGGCAATAAGCCCGCCAGATTGCATTTGCAATAAAAATGTTAAATAAATATTTCTTCCTCCTATCCCGAGGCTTTCTTCAGGTGGAATTATCCCTGTTTGTTATGAGAGCAGAGTTTATATATCAGACTGGCATCTTATTACTATGAAACACACATCAAAAGTGTGTGCGATAGTCAAACTTATGGATTTAATTTTAAATATGTCATATACGTTTTTCTTATTTCGATTTTAACATATATATACAGAAGTAAGAGTGATACATCCAGAAATTTGGAATTTATTTTTCATTTTATTTTATTATTTATTGATCTTGGTATGTGGCAGACAAACGTGGATGTAAAAAAAAGTAAGAAGCCGAATAAATACTGTAGAAATGCGTGCAATAAGAAAAATACATGGGAGGACAATGTATGATATAATACGACACAAATTCATTAAAGACGTATATAACCTTAAGGCTGATGTGTTGAGTAAAATGAAGACGGACATGGTTTGGTTATACACAACAAAATAATGAAGATAGACTAACAAAGCAAATATATAGTACAAACGTGAGTAGAAATCGTGGTAGAGGAAGAAAAAGGAAAGAGTGCTTGGATCAAGTGAATGATATTTTAATAAAAAGTAAGAAAAATCGTGAAAATTAATAAAAATGGAAGACGCGAAATATTTGTTTCGATATATAGTAGAACAAGCTGTATCCTCTCTGCCATCCTCAACAGGGAAACGACATGATGGTATGTATGTATATGTGTAGACAATATAAAGTTGTTTCGGAAACTACTGTAGTATTAAATATTTCAGTGAGTTTTGGGCAATAAGTTCGTGTATGTGACTTTAACACTTGCCACCCTATGAAGGATAGTGAGTGACCAGGACTTACGTAATAAAATAATTTTATAGTTTATTACAAAAAATAACCTAGCAGATTTTACATAATTTTAATGTAAAACATACATTTTTCACTGGATGCTGAGCGTCCAGCACAGTGGCTGGCGGAATTGTTTAGCACAGTAAGGCAAGTGTTAAATTAGCAGAGAATTACATAAATGCGAGTGGATGGGATATATTGAACGAGTGGGAGACATTTACCATATATGGTACTTCTGTAAAGATCATATGCGGCGCATACAAGACAGTTATTCCTCCTTCACTCCCACAAGGAACGAAATAGGATCCCTTACAGTGCGATAGTATACTTGTAAGATCAATTTAATAATAATATAAATATAGGTTTATTGATAGCTAAATATTCTGTTCATAAAAAATCTGAAATAACACATTTATGTTAAGGCGATATAAACACATAATAAAATTTAGGCTATCAAACAGTCTGAGCTCGTCTCATAACGAGCGGTGGCTGGTCTGGTGGTTCGTTGGGGCGCTGAACCGGAGAAATAATTGGCAATAATTAAATGATATATTCGCAAACATGACTTCCAAAAATGTTAAATATTTGTATAGATTAAATATGTATAAGAATACTGACAAATAGTACGAGGATTTTTATTTAAGTGAAAATTTAATAAAATTTTGAAAAATTTCCCTTCCAAATAGACCGGCCAAGTGTGCCAATACTACCGGAGCGATCTTCAATACGCACCGGACGGAAACGCTAATTCATATAGGGCAGACAGAAATGTACAGTAAACCGTAAGACAGCGATATTTCATATTCGCTCAGCGTCTCGAGGTGGGTTTGTGCTCAGCGCACCAGCACACCTCGGGGCCAGCCGCCGCTAACTCATAACAACCTCCCAATTGGAATACATCCTCAACAGAATAAAAGGCAAGCTCGGCCGCTAGGCAATTCAACACAGTTTTTCAATACACACTCTTGTGTACACGTTTATTATTATTTATTTATTTATTTATTTAATTAACGACACAACAGTGGCTTTATATACAAATGAACATGTGACAAGTTATACAAGTACTTAAAATTATTGACAAATAATACAACTTTATCTTAAACTAACATGAATATACAAAAAGCAATAGAATAAATTACAGTCATCGTTTTAAAATTATTTAATAATCTTTGAGAATTTCGTGGGAATTTTATGGATATATATTGAGATATAGAAAACACATGGCGTCATTAGTGGAACGAGATGCAAGTTGCTTTGCAGAATTAAAAGTTTCACACATGTTGATGCAGGGTTACTCAACTCCAGAGGCAAAATATTGTGCTTAATATTTGGTTTGTATTACGTTATTTATATTAATAAAGGAGAGCACAAAGTTAGTAGCTATTTCTAAATATTGTTGTGATATTCTGGCGAATACTATATATACTTATATTAAAAATATCTAAATTGTTGCTAAACTCGTTTCCAAGTCTTTGCATACGAATTATAGAGGAGTTGATTTTATAGTTAGTATAACAATTTTCGGTATAAAAGGGATTGAGCTGTCTTGTGGATCTACTCGCAGTGGGAATACGAAATGAAATACTTGCGAGTAAGTGAGGTGCATCAATCACTGAGTGAATGATTTTGTATAGCAGTACTATATCGGCTGTTTTTCTTCTGTCACACAGCTTCAATACAAAACATATAATAAATAAATCGTTAATATAATTATAAACGTAATAAATATATAATAAATAAATCGTTAATATAATTATAAACGTAATAAATATATAATAAATAAATCGTTAGTATAATTATAAACGTAATAAATATATAATAAATAAATCGTTAATATAATTATAAACGTAATAAATATATAATAAATAAATCGTTAATATGATTATAAACGTAATAAATATATAATAAATAAATCGTTAATATAATTATAAACGTAATAAATATATAATAAACAAATCGTTAATATAATTATAAACGTAATAAATATATAATAAATAAATCGTTAATATAATTATAAACGTAATAAATATATAATAAATAAATCGTTAATATAATTATAAACGTAATAAATATATAATAAATAAATCGTTAATATAATTATAAACGTAATAAATATATAATAAATAAATCGTTAATATAATTATAAACGTAAGAAATATATAATAAAAAAATCGTTAATATAATTATAAACGCAATAAATATATATAAAAAATGTTAAAAATAATAAATGCTCAAACTCTCACTAACAGGCTTGGTTGGTAAAACGCTTTTCTTCAGACCCAAGAGTTACAGATTCAAATCCTATCGGAACTCAGATTTTTCAAACTGATTCCTGTCTGATTATCACCCAAGGCCTCTTTGACATAATTTTGATAGGCTGGAAGAGATTGTCCCATAGCAATAAGCCAGCCAAATATGAGAGCACTAAAAGGAACACAAAAAAGGTCAAATACCAGAGATAGAGATGAAATGAAAAAAAAAACGAATCCAAGACGCTCAAACAATACGTGGTATACAGTACAACCTAGCAGGCTTATTGTCATGTGGCAATATCTTTCAACCGACCAGAAAGATGTTTTTCTTTTCATTTCCTCTCCACCATCCCTTCCTTTCCTTTTGATTGATGATATTTCACTTTATTTGAAAAATAATGTTCGGTTGATTGTCCGTCTTTGTGGGGTTCGTGGGCATGTGCTCACGTATATGTATATGTTTATGGATTTCGTGGGGATGAATAGTCATTTGAATGATTTATGCAACCATGTTACTTGCTTAATTTACTTTTTTCTGGTTGGCTGGAAAGATTGCCGCCTGGCAATAAGCCCGCAAGATTGTATTTGCAATAAAAGTGTTAAATAAAGATGTAAAAGAGGTCTTTAGTGAAAACCAAACTGAAACCTTTTTTTTAAAATCAGGGTTCCGACAGGTATCAAACCCGCGACCTCAGAATTGGAAGACAAGCGCCTTACTGTCGAAGTCTTCGAGTCATAGTGGTCCCCGAACGAATGTTTAGTGCAAAATAGTATAATTCTTTGCGAACCACAATTTGAGAGCCACATTATATAAGAGGATATGGAAGGGACAAGAGGAAGAGAAGGCGACGGCAAATTCGTGGCTTTATTCTGACAAATCCAGTCGGAGTATTAGGAGCTCATGAATTTTATGAGGTTTAATCATAACGAGTCATTTCCACGTATCCATGTGTTAATTGAATACCCTCTCTCCCTCCAATTCTCTCTCTCTCTCTCTTACCCACTCATTGCGGTCAGATTGGGCTTTCTATGTTCACCATTTTCTAGCACTGCTCGTCAAAAATACGAATCTAGCCCAACCTTATTTGGAATGAAATTCAATCTGTTTATCTGTCAGCATGGACTGTCCCTCGGAACTGTTATAAGTAGACTCCTTTGTATGGCATTGCACCACATACCATCTTTCGCGGATCATTCGATTAGAAACGATTGTACTGTATTTTATTTTAGTTATATGCAGTGTATCCTTATTGTCATATAAAAATCTATTTCGACCATCAAGAAAGATTTTAAACAACCCTTTTTTTAAACCTTGCAGGCTAATTTATTTTAGCACTGTAATTTATTTTTATCAAACACTGTTTATTCCACTTTTTTGTAACGGTATAACCCTACAGGTTTCAAGGCTTTCACCTCATCTTCAGGGGAGCACAAACAAGACTAAATTATGTTCGAACTGGTACCGATATACACGCTTCAACGGCTGGGGGCTGAGAGGTGAGGGAGGCATGGGACGATTTCGGCTAAGAGCGGAGATATTTTTGGGATATAACTGTTCACCAGATGTTCGGTTCGATGTACTGACTTAGAAATTTCTAGGGCCTCTAACTGTCCAATTTATTTCCGTTACTACTGATATGTAAGAATTTGGCATCATCGATAGAAAAAGTATGGATTTCACGGTGACAATGATTAGCCATTTCAGAATAAATTAGAGGATTTGTTAAGGTGGATTTGTGTTCACGAAATCTCTTTTCAAAAGATCTTCCTGTCTTTCCTATATAGAAATTATCACAGTCAGCACATAAAAGTGTATACACAGCACTGTTGCTAAGTATTCCATTTTTGCCTTTCCCATTAAATAAGAGTTTCCGGAGATTAAAATTAGTGTAAAAAGCTAGCTTTATGTGACTTGGAATATTTTTGGTTATTTCGTATATGTTTTTTATAAATAGGACTTTGTTCAATTTATTGGTAGGGTTATACCGGTAGGGTTTAGGGTTATACCGTTACAAAAAAGTGGAATAAACAGTTTTGATAAAAAAAAATTACAATGTCTTTAAACCTCCACGACGTTAATGCCTTAACTACAATATAAACAACATATTTTAATATTTTATAATGATAACTAAAACACAATTTGCATAGCGCAATTTAGATAGTAGACTCTCTTCAACGGCGCTCTTACTCGTGATTTAAACCCACTATTGTTAACAGATAAAAAATTACAAATAAATTGGTGTGTAAGAATAGGAAGGGGGCGGCTGCGGACATTGGATAAAGTTTTACTCCATTTGATAAGAAAAACATATTTGAAAAGAAACTCGCAGAAAACATACCAAAAGGAAGATAAACCATAAAGACACCTTCGTAGATTTTTCAATATGTGATAACACATTCGGCTTTAGGTGGAGTGTATTATATGTGTGTGGTGTTCATACAAACCCTCCTAAAAAAGGTTGTCTTTTTTTTTTAAAGAGGCCTTCCACCCAAACTAGGATGATTTGTGCCATCAAATTAGATACATTATGAAATTATATCATAAAATATAAACATAAAAGTTCCTCGAAGATAAAAGAAATGCAACATTTATTGGACGCGGCAAAGGTATAGCTTTTAATAAATCAAATCTATCCCGCAAAGAACAACCGAAAAATGCATGATCTATAGTTTCATCATTCAGTCCACACTCGCAGGCGGGACTCTACACAATACCCATTCTGTAAAGGTGACTAGCCACTACGCAGTTGCCCGTCCGCAAACGACAAATGACAGGCACTTCTATCTTATTCATTCTTTTAATATTAAACCGTGGTTTCAAAGAGATGATTGTTGGATTTATTTATATCTACAGTCCTTATTTATACCAGCTATATCCCAATCCAACGCCTATCGGTGGCAAGTGTCTAATCAAAAGATCAGTTACTGGCAGTAAAAAATTAGATAGAGGACAACCTGTAGAACATGCTTCCTTTGCCAAGGAATCAATACATTCATTACCAGTGATACCAATATGCGAAGGAGTTCAAGCTAGAGAAACACATATATCTAATGTGAAGTTGATATATCTAATGTGAAGTTGATATATCTAATGTGAAGTTGATATATCTAATGTGAAGTTGATATATCTAATGTGAAGTTGATATATCTAATGTGAAGTTGATATATCTAATGTGAAGTTGATATATCTAATGTGAAGTTGATATATCCAATGTGAAGTTGATATGTCTAATGTGAAGTTGATATATCTAATGTGAAGTTGATATATCTAACGTGAAGTTGATAACGAAAAAGCTTGCAAGTGCTTCCTAAAACTACAACGTTTCCGAAATATCATAAACCAAAGTGCACGGTACAACATTCCGAAATACTTGACACAACTTTAATAAATGATTTGATAAATATACGTGATGTTGTGACCATGTTTCAAAACCGTAGTATCCCACATTCCGTATGTTTTGTTTCCATTTAGCATCCCCTCAAGGAGTGTACAACTCTAGGAGGTATCACAGGAGTGCAGAAACATAAAGGAGGTCGCACGGGAGCCTTTAAGGCGAGACTTATGATAGCTTTATCTCGGGTAAGTGAAAAAAGTTACGATTTAAATAGAAGCAAGTAAACCGAGTCCAAAGTGCTTTTGTACTACAAATTATAACTGGAATAAGTTATACAAATGTACAGAAATCATTTACGAGTAAATTTATCCTCTTCAACTCGTATTACTCTTTTCCGCATAAGACCATTTTAAATTTCTTTTGTCTTTTTTCAACGGTCAAATGAAATTTTTATGATACAAAAAAACATCAAATAAATTCAACATGTATTTTTATTATTATAAGGCGTATGTATTAATGTAAAGAAAGTGGAAACTGTGTGTCGTGATTGAAAACCCTGATGCTCTCTCCTCTGCCTACCCCAGTTTATAATTAACATATTGTAAAAAATAAGGAACACCAAGTATAAGGTGTTCGTGTAAGGAACACCACAATCCGAGAGGTATGTGAGGTCCAAGATGTGGTCAGATGGGGACGACAGCGTCGACGATACTGGTACCAACATGTACAGAGAATGAATTCCATACATAGCTCTCTCTGCACGGGGTACCGGATGGACGGCGTCCACCAGGGAGACCCCCGAAACGATGGAGAGATAGCTGGAGCTCAGCATCACAGAAGGACAATCCTGCAGTAACAGACTTTTGAGTCTATAGAAAGTTTAAGAAGAAGAAGAAGTTAAAAATAAACAACCAATTTAAAGGATAAAAAAGACTGTCAAAAACTTCTATCGGGAAGATAATAAAATGAATGATATTAAAAATATGACAAGGAGTTGTGACCGAGTTGACACCCTAAGTATCAGGAGCACATCAATCGTAAGTGGTTAAATGCTGCTGTCATGTTTATGACGTGCCATACATAATTCAAGACCCATACTGCTGTTCCCTTATACCAGCTCGCTCTCATGTGCCCCTAATACATCAAGCTCCGTCTCATAGCGGAGATATTCAATATCTTGGGTCTATCGTATCCCAAATACAGGTCCCAAAGGAAATATTTTTTATCTGATATACTCGATATAATCTTTGACGAAAAAAGAGCCTTTGGAATTGAATAGCCGTAGAATTGATAACCAATAATGGCGGATGTGAAACGGAAATAAAAAGGAAAAGTGCCATCAGACGGTCAACTATTAATATACTGAAAGGATGTATAGAGAGAGAGAGGCAGGGGCTTTATTAGATCTAGAAAAGTGAAATTTGTAAGAACGCCGATTTTATTTATGTTTATGTCAGATGGATATCAAACAGCGTGTAGCGATAGGAAAAAAACTAATCGGGTACTAAAACATATATACTCGAACCTGATAGTACTTTAATCTGCTAAGTATAGCCCACAATAGAATGTTGGTGCCAACTTCAACGTATAAGAGTGATACGTGGATGTCGAAAAAGCCTGAGAGAAGCTGAATAAATACTGTAAAAATGCATGTATTGAAAACAATACAATAAATTAGATGACAAAATGAAGTGATTAAGGATGAATGTGAAATTAAGGCTAATGTGTTGATTAAGATAAAGAAGAGCACACTGAGATGGTTTGGGCATGTCGAACGAATTAGTGAAGAAAGACTTACAAGACAAATATAAATAGTGCAAATGTGGGAGAAAGGTGTGTGAGAGGAAGGCTGGCGAAAATATGGTTGAGTCAAGTGAATGATATTCTAAAAGACGAAAACTTAGAAAGTCTATTTCATATTTTCAAAATACTCGTATATTTACCATTAACATCTTAATTTGATTTTAACAAAAAAAAAATCTTGCATTCATGAAATTAATCAAATAATGAGCGCAAAGCTCTCTCTCTTAGAAGGGTGAATTGTCTAAACCAAAAAAATCTCTTCCTTCCGAAACACACCGATATACCAATTAAATAAGAAACAATTTATCCAGGAACGTCCCACAATATAATCAATATAATAATTGTTGAAACTCAAATCCTTGTGGGTCTTCTCTTTTATTGGGTATTTGATATTTCGGTTCATTTGCAAGAGTCCTGAAACAGCTTAAATACCCAAATGAAGGCACGAGGGTAGCAGGGAGTAAGTAGGCTTTACTATGCCAAATATCCACAAAAGCAACTACCTGAATTACATTTATCTTTAATCGTTTTTTTTTTCAATTTCATACGTCAAATTACTTTTTTGATACAAAATAAATCAAAACAAGAAATGAAATTCAATATTGTCATGTAAGCAGTGATGCAACAGAAAAATCACTCTCTTAAGACGAACCCAATACACTAACAAAACAAACTCATATGGTATACATACACATACTCGTATATTGAACGTTGCGATGTTCATCTGGTCTACAACCAGTGTATTATCCCAGTACTTACGTATGACTGCGATATATGGACGCTCACAGTAAAGAACACACAAAAGGAGCATGGAGAGATGCATGTTGGGATATACTTAAAGAGACCGTAAACGAAACACCTGGATTCGCAATATAACAAAGGTAGAAGACATTATAAAGGTGTGCAAAAGAATGAGGTGGCAATGGGCAGGGCACGTAGCCAGAATGTCAGACTCCCAATGGACATTCGAAATAATCAAATGGTACCCAAGAGGCATAAAGAGGCCCAGAAGAAGACCGAAGGTACGGTGGATAGATAAAATCAGGAAGAATGGCAGCATCACATGGAATCAACGAACAAAAAATCGAACTATTTGGAATCAAGTTGGGGAGACCTTCATCCAGCAGTGGATCGACCCTGGTTGACAATGATGTACAATCATACCATTTCCCTAATGGGGTAGGTAAAGAGCATAGAGCACCAAACATTCCTATCTCGACACACATCTTTCACCTCTTCTATATCAATACATCTTTTCCTACAATGATTATGATTTGTCTAACTTTTTACGTTACATTCATTTGTCATTATTGTTAGTTTTATGTAATGTATTTACCTAAATAACTTGCTGTTTATTAGAATTGAGGTTTATATTAAAGTTGATAAAATAACTAAAATTACTGCACGTCGTTACAAGGTTGTATTGGGGCAAATTTGTGAATTGTCACAGGGACAATGATATATTTTCTCTAGTATAGCTTATGAGCTACTGAGAATCCAATATATATTTTATTACGATTTCACCAGATACAGATCAAACTGGTTGGTTTATTGCTGCGTGGCAATCTCTTTTAACTTATCAGAAAAATGCTAAACAGGCATTAAGGGAAAATCCGATTGTAAACCTCATTTAAAATACATTGAATTCCAAAGGGAATAGAACCCACAACTCTTGGGTTGAAAGAGGTACGTCTTACCGACTACGCCACAAAGATCATCGTACATAAGAGAAATAATAATGCAGTTTATTAAGCGCCGTTTAGCAAGCAAACTCTCCTTAAGGGCGCTTAAATTGGAACACGCTTTTATATACAAATTAAAAATATTACAAGAAAACAATATGAGTGTAAGGATAGGAAGGTTACAGCTGCGGTCATTGGATTAAATACTTCCTTGAATCTGAACATATTGAGAAAAACAAATACGGTAACAAAACCGCTGAAAACTTACCAAAAAAATCTTTATAAATTTTTCGATATGTGAGAGCATCACATTTGACTTTAGGTATAGTGTTAGAATGTAGTGTTCTTTGATCATACTTTTTAGGATATAAAATCAGCCCGTAAGTGAATCCGCTAGGAATCGAAGCTAAAGCGCCTACTTGCTGAACATGAATGCTAAACGCCGCAGACTATATAATATCTCAAACAGCTTATTTGATTTACAACTTATTATTTATCAAATGTCACCCACCACTCAAGTGACGGGATACAACATGACCGCTAACACGAATCCATCGCCACGCATTATTCCCACACGACCAAACCACTTTGCCAACAGCCGAGCAAGCCAGACCGAGGAATTAAGACTTAACTCTTAACAACAAATGGCAAATAGCAAATAGCGAACAGCAAACAGCAAACAACGGGCGCACTTAGCGCAGAGGTGTCGGAGCTGAGTACAGATAACACTGTAAGCATTAGCGGTTTGGGCGCAGATTTAACCTAACATTAGTTTCAAATTAACGTCTCCCATTACGCAACAATTAGTGATGCCATGGGTCGATATGGCAAGGGACGTTCCCAAGCGGGATGGCGCCTGGAATAGAAAATTAAATACAAAAAGCAGACGCGTGCGACTCTCGCGCGGTAGAAGTGAAACTTCTTAGCTCCTAGGAAAAATTGATTTTATGCATTGCTTTTTTTCCATTTGTTAACGATTTTTAATATATTTTTTTTGGGTTAAGAAATGGTTATATTAATAAAATTAATATAAATAAATGTATTCATTGATTAATAATTAATTAAAAATAATTATTTATTATTAATAAATTATTATTCATTGGTATTTATTATATTATTGTATATTGATTAATAATTAATTAATAATGAATATTAATTAATAATATTAATATTATATTATTAATTAATTCTAATTAATAATAAAATTTATTAATTAAATATTAATATTAATTAATTAAATAATATTAATAATAATTAATATTAGTATTAATATTAATAATATTGATATTATTAATAATAGTATTGATAATAGTTATTATTAATTATTATTATAAATTAAAATTCATTATAAATAAATTATCTATTAATTATATTATATTTATTAAATTATATTTATTAATTATTATTAATTAATTAATTTAATTCAATATTATTGAATCAATTAAATTAAATATGAATATTTTTTATTATAATATAATATTTAATTTTATATTTAATAAATAAATAAATTTATAAATTTATTTATTTATCGTTCATATTATTAAATTATTAGTTTAACATATATTATTAATAATTATAAATTTATATTTATTATTTATTTATATTAATATAAATAAATATTAAAGATCATTTAAAATATTACCATTAAAGTCGGAGAAGGGGAAGCGTTTCACTTTTTGTGACGTTCAGGACAATTTGCCCTACTGCGCCTATAGAAGTTTCCCTTTAAAAAAATGCTGTTATTGCCATGTTAGGCAGAACGCCAGAGTTTCCTATCTCGACAGACATCTTTCGTCTTTTGTATAATACTATACATCCATACACAATTTTATATACACCTCTTACTATTTCTCTGAACTTCCTTCTACGTTCCCTTCTTTCAAAATATCACTCCCATAACTCAACACTTATTTCCTTGGTCTTTCTTTGCCACGCTTTCTATTCACATTCGAACTATATATTTTTTTAAATAACTCTTTATTAATTATGCGTTCTACATGCCCAAACCATTAGTTACGTTCCTATTTGTACATTGTAAAATTGTTACATGCAGACATACTCGTACATACCATCACACCATGCCTCTGTCGGGATAAACAGAGAGGACAGATAACCAGACATCTCTATCTCGACACAAATCCTTTGCCTTGTTTATAATACATCCTTACACCATCTCATATACAACTTCGTAATTTTTTTGAGGGTCGAAGAGGTGTTGGCAAGAGGCAAATCTCCTGGCTCCGCAATATACGTGATTGGACTGGTATAAGGACCGTCGGGGATCTTTTTCGGGCTGCCGGGGACAAAGATACTTACTCTCAGGTGACATGACACTGAGAAGAAGAAGAATTGTTTTTTTATCAAACACTGTTTATTCTACTTTTTGTAACGGTATAATCCTACCGGTTTCAAGGCTTTCACCTGTTCATCAGGGGAGCACAAACAATCCTTGAAACCGGTAGGGTTATTCCGTTATAAGATGTGGAATAAACAGTGTTTGAAAAAACAAATTACAATGTCTTTAAACATCCACAATGTTAATGCCTTAACTATAAAAATAAATATGCAGCTCCTGCGAATGATGTGTTTCTTTTTTTCAACATATCATTCACTTGATGCAACCATAATTTGTTTAGTTTTCTTCTGTCACGGCTTTCCCTCACATCCGCACTATACGAGTACATGTGTTCTGTTTTCTTCGTGGCTTCGTTTTCAACGTAAACATTTCACTTCCACAATACATCAAAGTTGGTGCTTAAATACGGTTGTGGACTATCATCTTGCCAGGTTTTAATGCTGTCTGGTAGAAGTTTATATGTCCAATTGCCCCATTGACCTTATTTTCTACCACCACACACCGTTTAGTATCTCTCTTAAATTTTCCATTATCTGAGGAAACACTACCCAAACGAATAGCAGAATTTCTACAGTATATTGTTTACACTTTAGCGAAAAGTGATATAATAATAGAGGGTACGAGAAATTTGGAAAAGTCCTATAAAAATGTGACATGACCAAATCAATTCATTTTTGAAAGAGGGAGGAATATACCACACGCAAAATATATATGTTATGCCAAGATAGAATAAAGTAGATATCGGTTATCTACACTAAACACCTCCGTGCAGGTCAGTTCTTAGCCTGGCACTTGATGTCTTTCAAGATCATGACCGAATTAGCTCCAAGGCGGACTATGGTTGTTCCAGCTACAGCAACACAGACAGTATTTTAGCCCCTTTTGGTACCTATAACCCAGAGCGCAGAGTTAAACTTAAGTTCAATAATATTTTTCTGCATATTTTATTTTTAATATACAGATCCGTCACACCGGCCCTGGCGTGTCCCATTCTCTAAACTAATCCCGCCCCACCCACTAAGAGCTCGTGTTGCCGCCTCAACCCTCCGGATTTTACCCCCTCCCTTGCCGTACTCCCTAGGCAAGATAATACTCTCGATGTATTCAAAACTCCACGTTATTTGTTTGAAATTATCGTTGTTTTATTAAGATTCACGCTTAAATACCGTAAAATACATTTAGAGAGACTTTATTAAGATACATACAGACACATTTTTAATTGAGATACAAACTGACGCAACGTAATAATAATAATAAAAGGAATATTTATATAGCGCCGTTTAGAGAGCAGACTCCCCTCGAGGAACGTAACATACATACAGACATATTGTGAGAAACAAAGAAATGACGTAAGATGGATTACGACATATTTTTAATAATTTGTAAACAGATATACCGTAAAATAGACACGTGTACAAACTTTTTTAAGGTGAATAAATATACCATAAGATACAGACATACCGTAGTATACGAGTACATAACATACATGAAGATTTCAATTAAGCTACAAACATGAATACTACTATAATATACGCACCGAAACACCGTAAGATACATACAGACATATTTCAATTCAGTTACACATAGACATGTCATAAGATACGTACAGAAATACAATAACATATGTACAGAAATACCGTAAGATACAACCATACGAGTATAAAGGGTCTTTCAAATTGAGCGGTTTTTTTAATTTCATTTTTTTTAATTCTCGAATAAAACACACAATTTGCTTTGATTTCAAAAAACTTTTTATTGGTCATTGAAGTATAATGTATGACATTTAAACAAAAAAAACAATATCCGCCAAATGTCCACCTTTTGCAGCTCCACAGATGTCCACTCTTTTGTCAACATTTTCGATGACATTTTGGCATAATTGTGGTTCTAACTCACCAATAACGCGAATAATGTCGTCCTTCAGCTCAGGGATTGATCGGGGGTCATTCTTATAAACCTAGCTTTTCACGTAACCCCAAAGAAAATAGTCCGACGACATGTAACGTCAGGCAGGCCACAGGGGCAAGGCAGGGCACGACGCCCCACTTGAATGAAATTCGGTCCCGGCACACCACTCAAATATTTAGTGCGCTATTGTAGTATATGAATGTGCAACTATTATTCTACTGTAGCATGCATGCAATATGCAGTATAGACTGCTACTGTTATTTCTACTTGAACTTTTTGTCTGACACGAACACTTTGTTGTGTTCCGTTTATTATAATACGTGTATAATGAAAAATATTTATATATAGACAAATCGTTACATTACAATTTGGTAAGCTTATTGTCTGATTGCAATCTCTTTAAACCAACCATGAAAAAAAATAAAGGAAGATACTGTAATTTGTTTAGTCCAACACTGTTTTTCCCCTTTATATAATATAACGGTATAACCCTACTGATTTTAAGGTTTACATCTCATCATTATCAATCTTGTTTGTGCTCCCTGATGATGAGGTGAAAATCTCGAAACAGGTAGAGTTATAACATTATATAAAGGGGAATAAACAGTGTTTGACTAAACAAATTACAATGGCTTTAAACCTCCACAGTGCTAATGCCTTAGCTAAAGAGTCTTTCAAATTGAGCTGGTTTTTTAATAATTGGATAAAACACAGATGGCATCGCAAACTTGTCTGGGTCTTGTGACATTTGAGAAGTGTAATGTATGACATTTATTTAAATGGAGTCGTAGACAATACAACAACGCGTTCAAATTGTTGAATTATTTTATGTATTGTAATCTCCGGAAACGGTGATGTTAATTGGCCACCAAGATCATGTGATCTGACACCGTTGGCGTATTTTTTCTGGGGTTACGTGAAAAGCCAGGTCTATAAGAATGACCCTCAATCAATTCCTGAGCTAAAGGACGAAATTATTCGCGTTATTGGTGAGTTAAAACCGCAATTATGCCAAAATGTCATCGTAAATTTTGACAAAAGAGTGGACATCTGTGGAGATGCAAGAGGTGGACATTTGGCGGATATTGATTTTTGTTTTAAATGTCATACGAGTACTTTAATGACCAATAAAAAGTTTTTTGAAATCAAAGCAAATTGTGTGTTTTATTCAAGAATTAAAAAAAATTGAATTATAAAAAACCGCTCAATTTGAAAGACACTTTATAAATATCATGCAATTTCCCTGCTGGGGTAGGCAGCAAGGAAAAAGGGCCAGATTTTCCTATCTCGATACCTATATTTATCCTCTTATACATCCATAAACCTTCTCATACAACTTCTGCGATTTCTCTGACTTTCTATTTTTCCTTCTGTCAGAATATAATTGATTTGATCCAAACACATTTGCCATGGTTTTCCTCTTACATTTGCACTATGCGTTCGTTTCATTATTATTTTTTCATTCATTCGTTCTACATGATCAAACCATCTCAGCGTGCTCTTCTTCATCTTAATACATCGTCTTAATTTCACATCCATCCCTAATCACTTCATTCCATATTCTCTCATTTATTATCATCCCATATATTATTCTCATGAATTCATACGCATTCTCATACAATTCCTACAATTTATTTGACCTTTACCAACATTTAATTGTTTCATGATATCATTTACTTGATCCAACCACACTTTCCTTCGTAACATTTACATTCTACTACGCCTTCCACTCATATTTTCCCTGCATATTACTTTCAGCATATAATCACCAGGATAGATACTTCTAACTAGATTCATACTCTTTTAAATTTTTTAAGTACCTTCAGGAATCGAGCCTTAAATCCCTGGTTGAAACTAATCCACGGAGGTTTGCGTTGTTTGTGTCTCGAAACGAATATTTTTGGAGTGAAACTTCTATTCTAGAGCAAATTGGCCTGAACGTCACGAAAAGTGAAACGGAGTATTATATTATTATTTTATTATTAATAAATTATTATAAAATATTTCATATATTAATAAATTATTATTAATTATTTTAATATTAATAATTATTTATTATTAATATTGTTTTAATATTATTAAGTGTATTATATTATTATTAAAATTATTTATTATTAAAATTATTATTAAAAATAAAAAGTATTTTTGTTGTACTTATAATAATGTATTATTTTTATATTAATATATTTAATTAATGTAAATTTTATTTTACATTAACTTATTTTATTTTATTCAATATTTATTTAATGTATAATTATAATAATATACAATACATACCATTACAATTATTTTGCATATATTTGACACTATTGTACTAGGGTATTCTGCACATGATAGTATATACGTTATTATAATATTATTAATTATATTACAATTAATTAATAATATAATATTATTAATAATATATAATTAATAATATAATAATGAATAAATAATTATATAATTATTTAAAAATAATAATTTAATAATTAATAAAAACATTAAAATATTAATATATTTAACATAAAAAAATATTAATTTAATATTATTATTAAAATTATTATTTATTATCAAAATTATTATTATTCATTATTAAAAAATTTATTTTTTTATTTAATTAAGAGAGATTTTCTTGAATTAAATTCCGCATAACAAAATCTTTAACAAATGGAAAAAAAGCAATGCATATAATCAACTTTCCGTAGGAGCTAAGAAGTTTCACTTCTACCGCGCGAGAGTCTCCCGCATCTGTTTTTTTTTTGTATGGTACCCTTTGACAAATCAGAATTGGTGATTCAGGCATATTTAAGAGCATGATCCGATAACAATTCAGTTACAAGAACCATTGAATAAGTCACGTTACTCACAGTTCACCATTGTACGTGTTTATAATAGTACCACACGTGGGCAGGCAACAACACTCGCATACCATTCGTTTAAAATGCGCAAGTATTTTCAGAATATCGGTTTTCTTTTTTTGTTTTTTGAGGCACATTCGAGAATCGAACTTCAAACCCCCGAGAGAAAGACAAGCATTATAGAAACTAGACCACGGAGGTCACCATTTCAAAAATAATAATAATAATAAGGACAATTTATACAGCGCCGTTTACAGAGCATACTCTCCTGAATGACGCTCTAACTTAGGAATTATTCATGTGGGTTTGCTCTCTAAATTAATATTACATAAAATATGTTGGGTATAAGGATAGGAAGTCGATGGCTGCAGTCAATAAATAAGATGCTTTCTCATATCTGTATATATTTAGAAAAATATATTTGACAAAAAACCCGTAGAAAGCTTACTATTTGAAAACGAACTGCAAAGAAACAACCTTTGAAGATCTTTCGATATGTGATAGTAGCTCATTCGACTTTGGGATAGTGTTCACATAACATACATTCCTAAAAGGTGTTGTCTTCGAGCATTCGACAACATATTCGAAGCAAATAATAATGCATTCGAAGCAAACAATAACACATTCGAAGCAAACAATAACACATTCGACTTGAAGTAAAATGTAGTGTATGTGTGTAAACCAAAGTTGTATACAATGAAATCTAAGTGAACTTTACTTGTTTTCTGAGCTGCATATAAGTATGGAGTTGAAGGGTATAGGAGTGCAGTCCAATGCACTGCAAGCCTAGGATAATCCAATACTTGGAGCCGTGGTGATGCATGACGTCAATCAGGTAACGGGGTCAACAGCGGGTCGATGAAGGGGCGCCCTACAGGGAAAGGTGTTTAGTGCATGAATGCATTTTAGCTTGCATGAATGCATTTTATGCAAGTTCTATCAATGCAGGAATATGGAACACAAAATCTATGCATTTTTATTCACTGTGCAATGATTTAAAATCAAACAAAGCTCAAGTAGTGTGTATTTTTTTGCTTAAAAGGGTATTCTATTCTAGAAATTAAAAATAAACGTTTTTTTTAGCAGACCTTTAAAAGTATGTTCTCAAAAGGAAATTTTAAAATTCTCAATATTTTGGAAAATTCAAAACTATTATTTGTAGTATTTTTTTAAATTAAAAAAAAACCGCCCCCATTTTACGATTTTTTTATACCAACTAACATACGAGTATAACGGCATTATTTCTTATCAAGAAACTGTGTATGATTTTTGTTTCGGATTTACGAAAGGGTTCCAATCATGTCGACCAGCTCACCCCCTTTTTTTACAAGATATAACAGCTGATAAAATCTTGAATTTAAATTTTTTTTGTACATTCTAAAATCATCAATAAAGAAACTGTAAAAAATGTGTACGAAAAATATTTTTTGTTTTTTTTTATTTAGTCTTAAAAAACGCCCGAAATTCACGTCTTAACCCCCTTAACACTTCGTATCCCAATCCCGTATTTTGAAGTAACAAACTAGATTTGCGTTGAGTCCCGGTTCCATGGTTTCATGTAATCGATATCTGTTCTTAAAAAAGGACATATTACTAGCATTTATCGAATGTTTTTGTTAGCAATTCGTCTTTTAAACGATAGTCTCCTGATTTGAATATAACTTGGACAATACTCTAGATCAGCGGTCGCCAAAGTGGTGGTCCGCGAGAAAATTTTACTGGTTCACAAAGAAATGTGGACATTATTTGCATTTTTTAATCCACAGCCAACCAACCCGGAAAAATAAGTGACTTGCACGGATGAACGATGCATGAAATCATGACAATTTCGTAAGACGTGTAGCTAGCTGCATTGCACATGTTACGTCTTACTCTCGCCTCGTTTCGCACTCTTCTAATGTTTCACAGTGCGGCTCTTCTTTATATATTTTTATATTTTATAGGTAATATTATTCTCTGTCCACATCCCTGCTTGTGGATGCACTCCTAAAACATATCGTCGACTCCCTTCATTACTCAAAAATTTGCATATATTTGTCCTTTTTTATATGCTCTCTGGTCATCCGCGCGTTCACTCTCCTGTTTGCGCCTGTCACATATATATTTAACACTAAAAAATCCCATTAGTGGTCCGCGGGATTTAAAGTTATGAATTTAGTGGTCCGTGAGGTCCTAAAGTTTGGGGACCGCTGCTCTAGATAATGAAAATAGGCATGCATTGATTTATAATGGAAATTCTGGCATCGCGTCATCAACGTGCAATGAAGTGGCAGATCTTGAAGATTTGACATATAGATCTGGAGACCAGCTGCAGTCTCCGGGTCCAAATAGAATAAGAAATGTGTAGGATCTTCCAAGTATGTTATGTTGTTAAAGAACGTGTTGAAATTAATTCCATTCAATAGCAAAAAAAAACCTGCATAATTTGCAAGATATGTTCTATACACAAGAAGAGCAGCGAGACCCGTAACATGTGTTAGGAGTGAAGCGAGACCCGGTACATGTGTTAGGAGAAGCGGGACCCGGTACATGTGTTAGGAGGGAAGCGAGACCCGTAACATGTGTTAGGAGTGAAGCGAGACCCGGTACATGTGTTAGGAGAAGCGGGACCCGGTACATGTGTTAGGAGGGAAGCGAGACCCGTAACATGTGTTAGGACAGTGCAAAATAAGTCGTGGAAAGTTAAACAGAAATTAAATTTTCATAACATAACATGTATAAATAAAAAAATATATACATGTAAATAAACTTTCACAACATAACAATAAATGGTATAACCTACTTTTTAAATCATAAAATAAGGGGGGGGGGGGCGCCACGATTAGATTGTTTTTAAAGGGGGGCGTAGTAACATAAAGTTGTGAAACCGTTGTGTTAGGAGAAGCAAGACCCGGTACATGTGATAGAAGTGAAGCGAGACCCGTTACATGTGTTAGGAGAAGCGAGGCCCGGTACATGTGTTAGGAGTGTGATAGGTAGCTGATAATTTAAATTAAATTGTTCAAGTATTTTAAATTATTGGGTGTTAACATAATTTGAGTCCGGTTTTTTTTTCCAAATGAAGTGAACAAGAGTATACAACAAAAAAAATACAACAAATTAGTCAATAATGTATTCTCCTTCATTATTGACAACTTCTTGCCAACGTTCTACAAGTTTTTCAATGCCTGTGCGATAAAAACCATCCGGTCTTGGCTCGAGAAATTCGTCCAACCATGTCCGCAACTCGACGTCATTATTAAAGGAAACCCATCGACGAGCTGTCATTTCATTCATAGCATCTTCACCGTACACTTCGCAAATATCGCGAGCATCTTTGGCAGCTTTATTCCCTCGATTGAACGCGAAGAGAAGGAGGTGTCGAAAATACTCACTTTCGTCTACTTGACATTCCATTTTTAAGGCTTGTAATCAAATAAAATAATATATGTAACGTAAAAGCAAACACAATATCTTGTAGAGTAGAAAATTTTCTTTCGAATGACGTATAACATTTACCGTTTACTTTTGGTGCTCATTTTCAAAGTGGAAAAAACGGACACAACTTATGTTAACACCTAATACTATACAAAGTTTCATTGCAATATTCTAAATATTTATTCAAATAAAGCCATCTTAGTTGACTTTTCACAAAAATCAGAATTCCTCGAAAACAAGCCGGGCTCTGGAACCGGTTGTATTGATTTTTATTGGGTCTTAAAGTATGCATTTTAGCTGCTGGTGTTTCATGGACAGAACGACGCACAAATTGTTGTAGACTGTCAACAAAAAAATATTTAAGATGTAATTCTTATTTTGTATGGTACCCTTTAAAGTATTCTAATTGGTGATTCGAATAGAACCACAGGAGTAGGCACGTAGCTTGCAGTTCATCAACATACGTGTATTGGTGAAGAAATAAATAAACATACATATGTACAAGTTATTTCCTTTGTAGGTGGCATATCGAAGGAAATAGCACGAAGGACAAAGCAAGAGTGGAGCTCATTGAACAACATCTTCAAAAGTAATATCCCAATACTCGTATCCTTGAAGCGAAGGGTCTACAACCAGTGTATTCTCCCAGTACTTACGTATGGCTGCGAGACATGGATGCTCACAGTAAAGAACATACAAAAGCTCCAGACCGCACAAAGGAGCATGGAGAGATGCATGTTAGGATATACTAAAAGAGACTGTAAACCAAACACCTGGATTCGCAATATAACAAAGGTAGAAGACGTTATAAAGGTATGCAAAAGAATGAAGTGACAATGGGCAGGACACGTAGCCAGAATATCAGACTCCCGATGGATATCCGAAATAATCCAATGGTACCCAAGAGACATAAAGAGGCCCAGAAGAAGACCGAAGGTACGCTGGATAGATGAAATCAGGAAGCATGGCAGCATCACATGGCATCAACGAGCAAAGAACCGAACTATTTGGAGTCAACTTGGGGAGACCTTCATCCAGCAGTGGATCGACCCTGGTTGACAATGATGATGATGATGACATACATACGTATCGTCACTATTTTCAGTGTAGGCAGAGAGGGCCATACTTTCCCATCTCGATACACATCCTTAGCGTATTCTACATCCATACACTTTCTCATACAACTTCTACAATTTCTCTGACTTTCTATTTCCTAATTTCAGAATACCATTCACTTGATTCAACCATACTTACCTTGGTCTTCTTCTAACATTTGCAATATATACATGTTTTGTTAGTATTTATTCATTTATTCGTTCCACATGTCCAAACTATCTCAACGTACTCTTCTCCATCTTACTTAATACAACATTCATTCATTATCACTTCATTCCATATTCTGTCATACATTGTCACTCTATGTATTCTTCTCAATGCACGCATTTCTAACATCTTTTTGATTAATTAAAAAGATTAATGTTTATTTATCTGAAATCTGTATCAATCGTGTCAGTGAAAAAAGAACGGTATAAAATAATTAATTATATAGATAAACACGTGAAAGAGATCAAATATTTCCATTTAACAGGATTTCCAAAGGAAATCCCTGATTGCTTGGGTCAGTCAGAATTGAGAAGGACCTCCGATAAGAAAGGCGAGGCGTGGAGGGTCGGACCCGAAGTGCGAGGACAAATTAATTAGTGTTTGACAACGGACAACATGGAACAATGCCTTCAATTATCTGTGATTAATGAATGCCGAATGTACTATTCTTCCTTTTCAAGCTTCGTGCGAAAACTTCGAAGAATGAAAGAAAATTAAACATCATTTCATTTTATTCAAGAACTTAACATATGTTATGCATATAGAGAGAGTTAAAAAATTAAATACCTCGGAAGTATCCGACTGGAAGACCTCGACCCAGAAACCGAAGTCAAGTGCAGAATTAAAAGATCTCGTAAGGTTTTTAATAAAATGAAAAGCGTATTCTGCGATGATAATCTAAACTTGAAACTTCGACAACGGTTAGTCAAATGCTACGTTTGGTCAGTGTTATTGCATGGAGTGGAATCATGGACTCTCAAAGTTGGTAGTATGAACCGACTGGAAGCATTCGAAATGTGGATGCACCGGAGAATGCTACGGATACCCTGGACGGATATGGTCAGCAACACAAGGGTTCTTCAAAGAGCCAAAGTTAATAAAGAGTTGCTGCCTAATAATAAAATCCGAAAGGTGTCCTATTTGGGTCATGTACTTAGAGGAGAAAAGTACAAATTACTGCACCTGATCATCCAAGGTAAAATAGAGGGCCGAAGAGATGTTGGCAGGAGGCAAATCTCCTGGCTCCGCAATACACGTGATTGGACTGGCATAAGGAGCGTTCGGGATATTTTTCGGGCTGCCGGGGACAAAGATGCCTACTCTCAGGTGATAGTCAACGTTGGGGGGACCTGACATGACACTAGGAAGAAGAAGAACATATGCATACCATTATACAGTCCATCCCAGTGCATTGGAGAGAGACCAACATAGGTAATTGCGCCACGTCAATTTTAAAATGGGTCTGAACAAGAATGATATCAATTGTAATTTGTCGTTATCTAATCTTAAGTTGATAAGTCTCTCTGATCGGTGAATATCAGCGAACTTGATTATACTTTTCGAAATCGCGAATGGAATAATCGATTGTCCGAAACGTTTGGAATTGATTAACATTCGAGTTCCGACAAAAATGACCAGGCTGCAGGACACATTTATATGTGAAAATTATACAACAAATTATTTAGCGAATTCTCTCATACCTAGACTGCATATGTTAGGATCGGAAATCAGTACGCTGCGGTCTCAGATATACGAGTATATTTGGAGTTGGTTTGTTGACCTATATAACGAGTGCCTGAAAAAGCACTTTCGAATATCCAAACCTTGAAGTGAGATACCGCGTGTATTTTGAAGACTTTTGAAGATCTTTTTTGAACTACTTTTTAATTAATTATTGTTTGTTTTTACCAAACACTGTTTATTCTATTTTTTGTAACGGTATAAACCTACCTGTTTCAAGGCTTTCACCTCATCATCAGGAGAGCACAAACAATGCTGATGACTTGTTTGTGCTACCTGATGATGAGGTGAAAGTCTTAAAACCAGTAGGGTTATACCGTTACAAAAAGTGGAATAAACGGTGTTTGATAAAACAAATTACAATGACCATAAACCTCCACAGTGTTAATGCCTTAACTATAAATAATATAATTAATTATTGTGTTTTTTTTATATTATTTTTGTAATTTTTCCCGCTCTTTTTGAAGATTTGTAAAGTTACACCTGTCTGATTCCGTCTTTTATACATTGTTTTCAATTTGTATTTTGTTTTTCAATGATTTGTCTTTTGTGTTTGGTGCAATACGGGTTGTGCGCCTGTGGACGCCCCCATATTGTGTTGGTAACATGTGATTTTGTACGATTTTATATAAAATAATAATAAATAAATAAATTGTATTCTTTATTCTGTCAATCTTAATTTGTTGAGCATTCAATACTGCCTCTATTATTTTGCAACATTTTTTTACAAGGTAAATTGTACCATTTACTTATAAATATATACTATTACGAAGTTTCCCTATCGGGGAAGGCATTAAGGAAAGAGCGGTAGACTTTCGTATCGCAAAACATATATTTCTTCTTTTTTTACATTTTTGTAACCTGAGTTTATTGCCATGTGGCAATCTCTTTCAACCAACCAGAAAGATGTTTTTATAGGCCCTAAGTGTTAACCAGACTGGAATCCTATTTTAAAAAATCTGGGTTCCAGCGGGGATCCAACCCGCAATATCCGGTGCATTCATGCACCTTCCCATACAGCTCCTACAATTTCTTAAACTTTTTACATTTACTTCTCTCAAAGTATACATTTTCTTCCAGTTAAATATCTACACTTCTCTGAGACCTTCCAAATAATCAAAATCCGATTAGCTTTTAATCAGTATTTGAACTCGTTGCAATTATAAATTAGTAACGATGACATCGTGAACTCCTGTTTTAATCCTCACTCGTATACACGCTTTTTAATGGCATATAATGTGACGTAACTCCACTAGTAATCTTCTCTTTCCATTCCTCAAAGCTCTCACTTTTCCATTCCCCAAAGCTCTCACTCTCCCGACTCAGCAGGGCGAAGGTACAGCGAGGTTCGATAACGTTTCCATTAAAAGTGTCTAGGGTATAAAGGGAAGATTAATTGATAAAACCATTAAGGGATGTAGATACTATCTCGAAGCGAACGAATATTATAAAACATATATAATATAATTTAATTATTAAGTGCGTATACTCGCAAGGGTAGTGAGCGAGTTCATCTAGGTCTAGATAACAATCGATATTTCATGGTATTTAACCTTTCGCATGCCAGACATGGAAAATGTGGTGTGTACCTGAAGGCATGACTATTTGACATTTTTAGTTTTGGTTTAAAACATATTTAAAGTGTTAGATTAAAAATAAAGTCGATAACTCACGGTTTGTTGACGTTCTACGAGTATTATATTATATTTTATCTCTCTTTTTGTCTTATGTTGTATCCCTCTTGTTGACGTTCTACGAGTATTATATTATATATTATCCTTCTTTTTGTACTATGTTTTATCCCTCTTGTTGACGTTCTACGAGTATTATATTATATTTTAATCCTCTTTTTGTATTATGTTTTATCCATCTTGTTGACGTTCTACGAGTATTATATTATATACTATATTAATCCTCTTTTTGTATTATGTTGTATCCCTCTTGTTAACGTTGTACGAGTATTATATTCTATTTTAACCCTCTTTTTGTATTATGTTTTATCCCTCTTGTTGACGTTCTACGAGTATTATATTATATATTATCTCTCTTTTTGTCTTATGTTGTTCCCTCTTGTTGACGTTCTACGAGTATTATATTATATTTTATCTCTCTTTTTGTCTTATGTTTTATCCCTCTTGTTGACGTTCTACGAGTATTATATTATATTTTATCCCTCTTTTTGTATTATGTTGTATCCCTCTTGTTGACATTCTACGAGTATTATATTATATTTTATCCCTATTTTTGTATTATTTTTTATCCCTCGTGTTGACGTTCAACGAGTATTATATTATATTTTATCCTTCTTTTTGTACTATGTTTTATCCCTCTTGTTGACGTTCTACGAGTATTATATTACATTTTATCCCTCTTTTTGATAAAGTTCAGTATTTTATTTTTATTTATTTAGTATTTATATTATTGAACTCCATTTTAAACAGAATAATTAAACACTAAAACGTGAAAAATGTATACAATAAACTTAAATAAAGGTGACGGGCCTGTTTCGCTCAACAAAAGCATTCTCAAACAGTTTAACAATGATTTTGAAAAGCAACAAAGGTCTGTCACTTTCATTTAAGTTTATTGTGTAGACTTTTTTCACACTGAAGTGTTAAGTCATCCTGTTTAGAATTATTTAGTCTCTACGTTAAATTCAAGTTTGTCACTACACTAAGTAATGAAAACCATATAATCGAAAGACTACCACTTATGTAAAATAAATCCGTATTTATGATGTGACTTATTAACAATGATTTTTAATATAAAAAAAAATTAAAAAAAAGTTAAATTAGTGTTAAATTTGCAATTTTTAATTAATTTTTACAACATACTAAATAAATTATGCTAAAAACTATTCAGTATTTTATTTTTCACGACACAAATAATTTACAAATTATGGGGAATCCTCATTAAAAACACTACTGATGCGCCAACCCTAGCAACATACAACAGCTGTCAAATGGATCAATTTAGAAAAATTACAATATCACGATCGGAAATCATCTTAACAAACGACAAAAATATTCATCATTTTCCACAGAGATGGCAGTATCTATATTAATTGAAAAAAATTGTGTAACTACGAGTATTTGTCAAATTGGTAAATATGATAAACTCAACAATATGAACGTGAATATAGCCGCGATCGGTCTGCGGATTAATCATGCGGATAATTTGATTTTTGCCATTTAAACTGTTCGCAACACAGTCTTCATAGAGGAAGTGCACACTACAAATTATGGATTTTTTCACGCACCTTTCACGATTACACAGATACAGGGACAAAATTCACATCGATATTTTCTCCTGTTCCTGAGGAAAGCTTTATTCTATTTTATTTTATTTACTGTCAAAATAAACCTTCATTTTTGTTTATTTACTGACAAAATAAATTAAAGTTAAGTGTCCTTTACATATAACAGGAACAATTATAAAACATATCAATATATTAAAACCTACAATTCAGAATGCGTATATCTTTAAAACCTACAATTCAGAATACGTATATCTTTAAAACCTACAATTCAGAATACGTATATCTTTACAACCTACAATTCAGAATACGTATATCTTTAAAAATATGATGATTACACTTATCAATAGTACATGAATAAAATTAAAAATAATAATCATTTACATTTAGTTAAATTCAATCAAAAATACAAAATGCGTAAAATAAAGGCTCTTTCAAATTGAGCGGTTTATTATTTATTAATTTATTTAACCGACTCTTCCAACCAACCAGACAAAAGTACATGAAGCAAGTTACGTGGTTGCATAAATCATTCAAATGACTATCCATCCCCACCAAATCCATAAACACATTCGTGAGCATATGCCCACGGACCCCCACAAAGACGGGCAATCACCCGAACATTCCTTTTCATATAAAGTGAGATTACATCAATCAAAAGAAAAGGAAGGGATGGTGGAGAGGAAAGGAAAAGAAAAACATCTTTCTGGTTGGTTGAAAGATATTGCCACATGACAATAAGCCTGCTAGATTGTACTGTATACCACGTATTGTTTGAGCATCTTGGATTCGTTTTTTTTTTTCATTTCATCTCTATCTCTGGTATTTGATTTTTTTTGTGCTCCTATTAGTGCTCCTGTATTTGGCATGAAATGAATATTTTTTTTGTGTTCCTATTAGTGCTCCCATATCAGGAATGAAACACGTTATTTAAAAGTATAATAGAAGGAACAATACAAAGTGGGTGATCAGAGTATATGACTTTGTAATCCAATTTTTTTTGTTTTATTGTATAATAAAATTGTGTGCGGTATATTGTGGGATGTTTGGTCTGTCCGGAGTGATGAAGTGTGAGGGGTTTGATTTTGCGTGATGTATACGTATGTAATTGAGTGTCACTGTTTGTCAGGTTAATGAGAACGTGCATGCAGACAAGTCTGGAGAGCATGGAGGTCAAGAAACATGGCCGAAACGGTAGATCATATGTTGAGGAAACATTTGTCGATCACATTCCATTGATGTTCTCGCCGTGTGTGCTGTGGCACCGTCTTATTGAAACCACAGTTCTCTAATGTTTACTTGTTGCCGTTGAAGTTGTGGTAACAGAAAATTTTGTCACATGTCAACATAACGTGCCGAAGTCACTGTTACTGCTCTTTCTTCTTCTTAAAAAAAATAAGGACCAGCGATCCCTAATTTGGAAATTCCGCACCACACTGCAACTCTTGCACTATGAAGAGGTCTTTGGTGCAGCCCTCGTGGATTCTCTGTCACCCAGTACCTACAGTTCTGCTTGTTGACATATCCATCTAGGTGAAAATTTGCTTCGTCACTCAGCATTATCACGGCATCAGGGTCATCAGCAAAAATGGCGCGCATTCTCGCACAATCTCTGCGCTGTGCAAAATCTCTTTCGGTCAGCTGTTGCACAATCATTATTTTATAGGGATGGAATTTCAAGTCGTCATGCAGAATGCGTTATAGAATGCAGAAAGCGTTGAAAAACATGCGTTTCCTCTGCGCCATGAAAAAGACGTTGCACAGCAACTACAGAATCGTTGTTTCTAAAAAAACTGCTCAATGGCAAAGACACGGTGCTCCAAGGTCCACAGTGCCATGGCTACTGAAAGTGCATTACCTGAACTGTCCGTGAGCGGAGCGACGAGGTTGTCACCCCTCTCTTTGCAAAATACTAGCCATTCAAAAGACATGCGTTTCCTCTGCGCCACCCTGTATAACATATATCTACTATGGTTTCTCTAAAAGGAGAGTACGATGATGGCATACAGGTAAAATAGCCAACAAGTCCCAGGTGAGTTAAGACTTGAGGGATAACAAAACTAGACCCCCCCCTGCAGGCTCTATCTCATCTGCCCTTCCTTAGATAGCGTGAAGGGGGCATTAGAAGAGTTCGAAATAATTGCATAATAAATGTTCCATCATTAGCATTACCCAGCCATCCTCTTCATATTTATACCCCCCTCCCCAATATAATATTCATGGCAAATTTAATAGCTTTAGTCGATATGAAATCTCAAACACTTACTTCCTGTCTCTCTCCAAGGGTTCTTTGTTTCGAAGGGGGTGACTAAATTATACCAAGGACCCAAGATACGACAAAAATTATGCAAATTCATGCTTTTCTTGGATTAGATTTTTTGGAATGTGCTACTATCACATATCGGAAGATCTACAAAGGTTTCTTTGCAGTTCGGTAGCTCTTGGAAGTAGGTAGAACTTTGAGGTTGATTTTATCTACATAAAATAAATTGATTGTTCCGAGTCGATCCAATAGGGTGGGGTTTTATTAAACGGATTTTGCCATTTCTGGTCTTGTGGGGCGGAATAATCTGATACTAAGTGTAAAAAATATGGGATGGCGTGTGCAGGTTTAGGAAACGCTTGAAGAAAATTATTTTTGAGAGTTCCTAACAATACACATATAAACTACACCTAAATCCGAAGGAATTACTATAATATATAACAAAAAATCTACAAAGATTTGTTTGCAATTTGTCTTACCGGTAAGTATTCTGTATTTTTTTTTCATCAAATATTTTTCATAAGCATATGCGGAGAAGTTCCTAATCGAATGGCCGCAGCCACCACTTTCTTATTATTGTATTAGACTCAACTTTTTTTGTTGTATTTTGAATCTACGAGTATCAATAAAACAGAGTTCGAATCCTGAATTAGAGCGCCCTTGAAGAGAGTCTACTCTCTTAATGGCGCTATATAAATGGTTCTTTTATTGTAATTATTATATTATCATTTGGAGTGTTAAACCGCGCGGTTTGGTTTATGATGCCGACGTTTCGAAAACGTCACGTCAAAATAATCTTGATTTCAAGTCAGTAATGTAACGTGTTTCATTCCTGATTTTTCTTTTCCTTTCCTCTCCACCATCCCTTCCTTTTCCTTCGATTGATGATATCTCACGTTTAATGTTATTATATTAATTGTTCATAAATTTGTAATGGTTAATAATCATTTGAATATTTTTTATGACCCCGTAACTTCCTTTATTTACTTTTGTATGGTTAGTTGAAAAAGATTGCCACCTTGGCTATCATGGGAGTCACATTACTCATGAGTCACATGACATGATAATGATAATGATGGTATCTTCTAACAAAGAAAAATGAAAACTCTTATTAATTTATTTGTTGTGTCACATCATGACGATGTTCTCAGCAGGATCGAAGAAACCAGGCACATGTCAAACACCATATAGTCATATGCTGCGACATGAAAATCTCCTGCTCAATATACTGGAGGAAATAATTGAGGGGTCGATTGGCAGAGGGTGTCCTCGCCGAGAGTATCCGGAGCAAATATGCCACGATATAGACTGCACCTCCTATACAGAGCTCAAGAGGATCGCTGAAGACCGAGCGGAGTGGAGGAGAAGATGCAAGGTTTTGCTGCTAACCAATCCTCAGGATTGAAACTGAAGAAGAAGAGATCAAGATAATTGTTCTTTTAATGTTTATTTGCTGATACACAAATTTCTAGACTCCAGTCTGTTTTCAATGCAGCTGTTAGACTGATATATGGTAGTCACAAATATTGTTTTCACATTCATGGTAACGCATTGAACTTCCGTGCGGAAGGTGACCGGTTCAAACCCCGTGTTATACTACTCCCCTCAAATGACACAGGAATTGTTTTCGCCTAGTATTCGAGCAAATAAGGATGCCTATGACGGTCATGTCTATTCTTTGTACTCAGCTCGTCTTACTTCGGTGTGCCATCGCATCCAGTGCTGCGGTTTGACTGGTGAGTTTACCGGTATACAACGGCTCACTTACTTAAAAAATAAACTACATGTCACACCTTCACTTTCGTTGGAATGGTGACGAGATCCTCGACTACGAGGCCTAGCACAGACATAAGATGGGTTTATATTGCCATACTGGTCCGCTTCCTAAAAGTCTACACAGGCTCAAGTGTCGCGAACGGATTGATTTCAAATTTTATCTCTTTGTATCGAAGTCCCTTAATGGGATGTCTCCATCGTATCTTTCAAATCTGTGTCTGAGAGATTTTCCTTCGAAGAGAAGTCAATATTTGAGATCGATTTCTTCTTCATCTAATGAATTGGTTATTCCAAATCAATCCAATAAGGCGGGGTTTTATGGTCGAGTTTTGCCGTAGCTGGTCATGTGGCGTGGAATTATCTTATTTCTAATGTTTGAGATACGGGTGGCGTGTACAGCTTTGGGAAATACTTAAAGACTATCCTTTTTTGGAGATCTTATCAAAATTAATGAGTTAGTTCTAATCCTCAGTAAGAGCGCCTTTGAGGAGAGTTTGCTCTCTAAACGGTGCAGTGTGAATTGTCATTTTATTATTGTATTATTACTAAAATCTGTCAAATATATCCTTGCTATCCTATATTTAAACCCTTGCCTTCGATAGCCATTCATTTATTATAATAATTTAGTCTTATATGTAATGCATCAGCTGATGTTACAAAATTTTGGCTGTAGTCAATTTGGCAGACCACTTCACTTTAACCCGATACCATACCGACGATTCTTTCAAGGGGTGCTGAAAGCTGACTTGAAAAATCATTACATCCCCTCGGTATATTGTTACCTGGACAAGTTGAGGAAGGTGGTCTATTGAGATTGATCGAAGGGCTGTCAGGAGTAATGGGTTACAAAATCGAAATATAATTTGGGGAAGGGTAAACTGAATTACGCTAAGCACTTGGTTCTTATCGCGATATAAAGCCTTAACCGTTGCTGTAATTCAGGGATGCACAAAATCTATTAAAATGGTCATTTAAAAAAAATTTAAACCCACTTGCAGGGAAATTTATAAAAATGTTCATGTAATTAATAAATCATACCCATGATTAAAATCCCGATTACCAGTGTGCATCTCATGCATTGTCCTGTCATGTCAACAGGGCAATGTAAATAATCCTCATTATGAACAGTATATGGAAAAGAAATAAAAAAATCGTTCCTTAATCAATCCAGCCCCATCGTCCTAAACTCTTCCAGTGTTGAACTAAATATGTTATGTACAAACCCGAGTCAGTTACCGCATCATATAGATCGTTTAGTCAAAAGAGTAATTTTGCAATAGTGTGAGTAACACTCTCTGTATTACACAACTTGTGTAGTGGTATTGATTTTAGAATGCCACACGATTGGTTCGCGCAGAGCGCACGTTTGTATTGTTGTTAAAATACTCGGTGAATAGAAAAACACTACCATGTCGAAATTAGGAAAGGGAAAAACGCTTTCGGACCAAGCTAAGGAGATTGCTTTAAATTTTGGTAATGATTGATAATAATTAGAATTGATCGAAAAGGTGCTGCAATCTATTAGTGGAATTTTTGTCGAATGTAATGTTTAATTCAAAATTTTTAAAAGCTTAGAATGAACTTGGTTAACTCTTCCCTTACGGTGATAAAAATAATACGCGTGTTACGGTGTTGGGTAGTGAGTACGCAAACAAAAATTAGTGATTTTAAATCGGAAAAATAAGAACATTCATAGATAATCCCCTTAATTATCTATAATTGAAGTTAAAAATTATAATAATTGAGATTTATTTGCTGAAAACATTAAAAAACCATCTGAAAACATTAAAAAAACGCTCACGGAACGGGCGTACGTCTAACCTATTTGCAAGCCTAGAGGCAACTAGTGGCGCGGAACGTCAGTCGCATACCCCGGCGCATACGCCTTTGCTTGCGACGTTGAGAAAATTCAGCTCCTCGCAATTCAGTCTAGTATGCAAGAGTGAGATGCGAATAAAGTGTCGCGCTTCCCGCATACTATTCACCTATCGTCAAGACGAGGCACTCGCCGCGTTTAAATGCGAATTTGTTTTCGATCTTTACAAAACACCTCGATGTAGTCGATAAATTCTGATTATTATTAATATTATTTTTTAAATCAATGCGTAAATATATTATGGAGGAATACCTAAAATCTTAACCTTGTATTTATTATATTTATAGAGATATTGATGGTTATTAGAAGCAACGTGTAGAAGATACCCAACACAGGGAAGGAAAGGTTAAACTTAAAGTTTCCTAGAATTTAGTATCACTCCATCCACTATTATTTTAAAACTTTATTAATTGGCATTGTAATTATGTAATTATGATACATTAATATGTTAAATAATCTAACACTCATTTTATTTTTATGTGCTGTAATCTAATTAAAGCTGACGAACATATTTACTTTATAATTCATGAACTTATATATTATTTTTAATCTTGAAAAATTCCATTATTGTTATTTAATGTTTCCTAGAATCTGCCATGCCTAAACAATTAAAATATTGAATAAACTTACTTTCATTTTATTTTTATGATTATTTCAATTTAAGCTGACAGAATTTTTAATTCACAAAACATGTGTGTTCATTTCAATGTTTGAATATAAAATATTATTTTTATATTTTTTTGCTTTTTCACTTAATTAAAAAAATTAAGTGACAAGTTTTTGTTAACAGACTGTTACTCACACAACTGCAAAATGACTCTTAACCTTTCCTTCCCTGTGTTGGGTATCTTCTACACGTTGCTTCTAATAACCATCAATATCTCTATAAATATTATAAATACAAGGTTAAGATTTTAGGTATTCCTCCATAATATATTTACGCATTGATTTAAAAAATAATATTAATAATAATCAGAATTTATCGACTACATCGTGGGTATTTTGTGAAGATATCGGAAACAAATTCGCATTTAAACGCTGTGAGTGCCTCGACCTTGTGTCTTGACGATAGGTGAATAGTATGCGGGAAGCGCGACACTATATTTGCATCTCACTCTTGCATACTCCACTGAATTGTGAGGAGCTGAATTGTCTCAATGTCGCAAGCATAAGCGTAAGCGCCGGGGTATGCGACTGACGTTCCGTGCCACAGTAGCTTCTAGGCTTGCAAATAGGTGAGACGTACGCCCGTTTTGTGAGCGTTGCCAGATGGTTTTTTTAATGTTTTCAGCAAATAAATCTCAATTATTATAATTTTTAACTTCCATTATAATTAATTAAGGGGATTATCTATGAATGTTCTTATTTTTCCGATTTAAAATCGCTAATTTTTTATCGCGTACTCACTACCCAACACCGGAGCACGCGTTTCAATTTTAACACCGTAAGGGAAGGGTTAAGGCTGAATGATCTATACTCTCGTCATATTCTTACTACGTTATTTTCTCATAAATTCATCTTTTTCTTATAAATAATACAATATTTTAGATCAATTAATGCATTGATTGAATATCCATCAACATGCCCCAAGACTGAGATGGATGTGAAGTCTACATCCATTCCGGTCTTGGGGCGTGTTGAATGCAGCGTTTAAAGTGGACCTTGTTAACTCCTTTATTTGATATGTCCATCTCCTAAGACCCTTTCTTATTGATCGCTTTCCCTCAACTGTCTCCTTGATCAATAGCTTTTCTAGACTTTTATCGTTTTTATAGCAACATGCCCAAAACATGTTATAATTATTTGTCTGCATGGTGTCGAAAGTCAATTTGCAATTCTTGTAGACGTAGGCGCGCCTTGCGGTCCATAGAAAACGCAGCAACCGTTTCTAACACAATATCTCGAAGGCATCTTTAATATTTGTTTCCTTCCTTCTCATGATGCATGTTTCTATTCCATACAGTTCTATGAAGAAAACTAGAGACTTAACCAGATGAAGTTTGGTGATTCTCAGTATAGACTAGACCAGTTAGTCCATATATTTGTTTAATTTGTTAAAACACTTAACTAAAACATTTACATTCTGCATTCACGTCCTTACCCACAATTAACCCGTTAACAACCAAGCCCGAGAATTTCTCGGGCAAAATAAGCATGCATTCCTTACCGTGACCGAGAAATTCTCGGGCTATGACAATGTCATAATGTATATTTTTTCTGACTTACTTTGACATCTACCGTAAAAACACTAATTGATATCTACCGAAAAAACACTAATGCATAATGGTAATTTTTTACTTTAGTAAAGATTCAAACATAAAAATAAAGAAATTTGTAATACAAAGATCGATTTATTTACTCAATATTCAAAATGGCCAATAAATGGCGCTCATACACATTTTTTGAACTTTTTATTTAGACACGTATTTTACGTTTATCTAGACACGTATTTTACGTTTTCCACGTCCATTTTTATCTAGACACGTATTTTTTATCTAGACACGTATTTTATCTAGACACGTATTTTACGTTTTCCACATTCATACACCTTATCTTCCTTCTTACTTTTCCTCGTTTCAAAATATCGTTCAATATATGTTGAGTGACTTTTTTTATTCATTTGCACTATATATCCAAACCATCTTAGTAGCCAAAGGATACTTAAATATCATTTATTTTGCCAATAAATATTTATTTTTTTAAATTTACTCTAAATAATTTGAATCTATCATCACAAATCGTCGAAAAATAAATATTATGGACAACCCTTACCAAAATGGAGGGGTATTACCATCTAGACTGGATTTCTGGCGTTAGCCCATCCACTGTAATGTAACCTAGCGCCATTGTATTGTACCACTCGAACGCACATTGTTTGTTGAGTCTTCCTGCGTAGTGCTTTATATTGAACAGTAGTTATATTCCATAGTAATGTCGAATAGAGGAGCGTTTATCGTGTCACCGTCACCCTAACCAACACCCCTTCACGGTGTTCTTCCTTAACAGGTATTTTAACACCCAGTCATTACGATACTGATAGAAGCTTTATGGGATTTACAGAGATATATATATAATATACATATAATACAAGAATCATCCATTTTACGAGGGTAGATAGATACTGTGAACAAATATAAAGTACAGTATACAACTTCTCTTGAGTCAAATATGTTACTAACACATATCAGAATATCTACAAAGGTTTCTATGTGGTTCGTCTTCTTTTGATAAACGTAAGACTTTTTTGTGGTTTTCTTACTAAATATGTTTTTTTAAACATACGCAAATGAGAAAAAAATCCTAATCTAGTGGCTGCAGCCACCACCTTCCTATTCTTACAATCAACTTATTTTTTTGAGTGCTCTCCTTGTTGAGTGCTGTTCTGAAACTGCTGACAAGTATCATTAAAATGAAATTAGAACAAAGGATAGATAATAAAGAGTAACAGTGAGGTTTCAGAAGAAATAGGTCAACCACGGACGCAATACTCATCATGAGACAACTGAAGGAGAAATCATTGGAGTTTAATAAACCGATGTTCGTGTGTTTTGTGGACTTGACTAAAGCTTTTGACAAAGTTCTGCTGGAGGATGTCATTAACATAATGAGAGAGTACGAAGTTCATGCATCAATAATCAAAACCATTCAAAGTATTAACAAGAATTCTTGTTTGCGCTCCCCTGAAGATGAGGTGAAAGCCTTGAAACCGGTAGGGTTATACCGTCACAAAAAAGTAGAATAAACAGTGTTTGATAAAAATAAATTACAATGTCTTTAAACCTCCACAACGTTAATGCCTTAACTATAAACAACATAACAAGAATGGGAAAACACGAATCAAGGCAAACGGAGACCTAACAAAAGAGATACCTACTGCAACCGGTATCAAACAGGGAGACAGTCTCAGCCCATTCCTTTTTAACATTATTATAGATAGAATCATATGGTAGAGGAGATAACTTCTTTGGGCCTGGGTTACAAAATGGGAAATAAATTGATCAGTATAGTGTGTTATGCCGACGACGCTGCAATATTAGCAGAAAGCGAAGATGATCTTCAGAGAATGCTCTACAAATTTCACCTTGCTTCTAAGAAATACAATATGACGATTTCTGTCAATAAAACAAAGTGCTTAACAATATCAAAAGAGCCACTCAGATGCAAACTGATCAGCAAGTCATGCGATTCACTTATCTACATGGGTGTAGAGATCTCCAGAAACAGTGACCTATAATATAGTGAAGCACGGGCACAAACTAATAAAGCGACACCTTTGGCTGGCTGCCTGCGGGACACTTTATGGAGAAAAAAACACATGCTAGCCGAAAGTAAGGTCAAGATATATAAGACATGCGTCCGCCCCATCATGACATACGAGATAGAAGTGAGAGCCGATACCAACAGGACATAAGAAAAAGAAAACATGCCGATGTGCTCCGATCGTCTCACTTCGATGTGCCATCGAATCCAGTACAGTGGTGTGGCCGGTTAGTTTGCTGACGTACAATGGCTTACTCACTTGAAACAAACTCCACAGCACAGCTTCATTTTACAACTGAATTGACGTAGTAATGGCGAGGGGATCCTCGCCATCCTCCTACTTGGGTCATGTTCTTAGAGTACCAAAGTGCAAATTACTGCACCTGATCATCCAAGGCAAAATAGAAGGCCGAAGAGGTGTTGGCAGGAGACAAATCTCCTGGCTCCGCAATATACGTGATTGGACTGGTATAAGGAGCGTTGGGGATGTTTTTCGGGCTGCCGGGGACAAATATATCTACTCTCAAGTGATATTCAACGTTGGGGGGACCTGACATGACACTGAGAAGAAGAAGAAGAAACATTTAGTGCACTTAAAAGAGTATTCCTTTGCTCTTTCATTAACAGCACTTAATTACCGCGACACGTTTCTCAACCTCCTTTCCGGAGGCTTCATCAAACGGATTGATTTTTAGTAAATCGTTACTCAGTTTAACTACTTTCAAGTGAATAGTTATTTAAACAAACTGGTTTTAAGTAAACTGTAACTTAATTCACTTGTTTTCAAGTAATTTTTTACTCAAATCAAAGTTAAATCAAATATGTTTTACTTAAGGCTTTCGCGGGTCTGTTGTTTTAGGTCTTTCGAAGTGTTGTACCGTGCGTTAAGGTTTATGATGCCAACGTTTCGAAAGTGTTTAAGTGCCTCATTACTTAAATCAACTGATTTTAAGTAAAACGTCAAATAATTTAACTCGTTTTCATTAAATCGTTACTTAAATCTAGTGAATTGTTATTTAATATAACTGCTTTCAAATTATTTGTTATTTAATTCGACTTATTTTATGTTAATTGTCACTCAATCTAATTGCTATCGAGTGAGCTTGTATTTAAATTAATTTATTTCAGGTGAATTGCAGCTTAATTTAACAGCTTTCACGTGAATTGCAGCTTGATTTATCAGCTTTCACGTGAATTGCAGCTTGGTTTAACAGCTTTCACGTGAATTGCAGCTTGGTTTAACAGCTTTCACGTGAATTTCAGCTTGATTTAACAGCTTTCACGTGAATTGTTACTTTATCCAATCGGTATTTAATTCAACCACTTTTACGTTAACTCTTACTTGATATAATTACTCGTACTTTCAAAAGAGCAGTTATTTAAATCAACTGTTTTCTTATTGCATTGATACATCATTCAAAAGCTTTCAAATAAATTATTTCTTGATTTAATAAGTTTAAATGAGTTGTTACTTTATTCGGCTGCTTTTAAGTGAATTGTTACTTAATTCAACAGATTTTAAATTAATTGAACTTTAATTTTACCACTTTCATGTTCATTGTCACTGATTTTACTGCATTCATGTGAATTGTTACTAACTGCTTTCAAATTAATTGTTATTTGAATATCTTTAAAATTGGAATCTTTGATGAATTGGCATTTAATTGAAGAGATTTTAGGTAAATTGTTACTTATTTCTAATGTTCTAAAGCGAATTAATTTTTAATTCAACTACTGACATGTTATGTTTTATATGACTTAATACTGCCGAATGAACTGCTATTTAAATCAACTGCTTTCAAATAAATAGTTAAAAAGTAAGAAATTAAAAATTACATGTAGGAAATTAAAATTAAATTAGTTCATAGTTATAATATATAAATTAGATTAGACCTTAAGATATAAATTTGTTTGTATTGTAGATTAATTTTTAAAATAAAAATTTCTTACAGAATTCATAAAACAAGTCACTATATTTAAATAAAAGTTCTGATAACACTTCAATTCAAACAAGAAGTTCTAATATAGTATATTTAAAGTTTCAGATTAAAATTTGTGAAACTCCATGCTAGAATATTTAACAAGAAATAACTATGCTATTCCACTTATTAAATAAATCCCCGTTAAACGTGTAAATTTAATCCAATCACGAAACTGAAGAGAAGAGAGCCTCGGGATGTGAGATAGAAACACGTGTATCGTGGATCAATTTAATAAATATAATAACAAAGTAATTGACTGTTAAATATTCTAAATTGTTCTAGTTCGTCACAGGTTCTTAACATTTTTTAAATATTACAAAAGACTCACCTGTTTTGCCTGCTGGAACAGTGATTGCAGACGGCGCAGGAACAGTTGTCGAAGTGACGGCTGGATACACAGGATCGCAACATTCTCTCTCAGGAAACTCGCTCGCAGTAACGTCTCTTCCACAACACAAGACAGTCAGCAGCAACACAGAGAACAGGGATACTCCTCTCTCTGAGAAGCTGCATGACACTTGGGAGAGACGCGACAAGAGGACGAATTTAGAATTACAATGAGATCTCTTGAACAATCCTTTGTAAGCGGTTGCCAAGATGTGACGATGATTCGAAGTTGATGACAGACTATTATTATCAATAAAGAACCTTCTGTTTTTTGTTACTCTGGATATGGGCGTATTTTGTTTGATGTTTCTTGGTTTAATAGTTACTGTTTTCGAGTGCAATGGTTCAGAATCCAATAAAGAAGATTTAGCAGATTTATGAAAAGAGAGCTTCGAAGTGCTAGCGATGGAAGATGTTTTGTATGACTTTTTTGTGTTGTTGGACGACATAACAATTGACAGATGACTATCTTAAATTACATCCTTTTTAGCAAATCACAAATATAAACTAAACTTTATATATCTATAAAACACTTCTTATCTTTGGTTTTCACTCAATAAGTTTAAACCACTTTTTTTTTTAATTTTATTTACATTAAGCTTTTTTTTATTTATATATGATTTTTGTTAAATTTAATTGACATTATACCTTCTCTTTATTTCTTGTTTGTTTGTTTTTTTTAATTTATTTTCTCTTTAACGATGTCCTCCCATTATCGAATCGTTCCGTAGTCTGATTCTTTTTCTTATAACCATCCTCCTTTCTCTCTCGCTTCTTACTTGTGGATTCTGATTTTCAAAGAGTCACCCTATTTGGTCACAATGGCTTCGGTTCAAGAATGCTTCGAACCCTCGCCCTTTGTACTCTTTTCTTTGAATAGAGAAGGCTGTTTACCTACCACCATTGTGAGGTGGGTGCTTCTTTCTTATGCCGTTTTGTACGACTTTCAAATTAAAGCCTCGTTTGGAGCTTTCCATTGTAATAGTTCCACTATTTCATTCTTTACCTTTTTTATTATTTTGCCCGTTGGAAAAGTGACTGAATATTTTTCGCTATTCAATAGTTGGATTGCGAAATCCGTTGGAGGCATTCTTATTTGATTTCCCATCGATTTATGGCCTGTTCTAATCCTCTTTAGACCTATTATTCAACGTCACTTTGACGTGACCTTAAAACCATTTTCCTTCTAGAACCACAAGTTAATCATGAAACGCGAAGCACCTTCAATATTACTCTACCATTTTCATACGTTAAAATAATCGTTTTTTTTTTTTTTTTCTACTAAGAAACTATTTTGTAAGATTCATTTGCGCGCATTTACAAAGAAAAAAATTATCAAACAAAATTGAAAATAAAAAAAACAGGTGTTAGTATATTTGCTTTTAAAATTTGAAAATTAAATTTTTCACGTTCGATTAAAAAAGGGAAGATCTTTGAAAAAAAAATGCTGTGTGAAATAAAATAATATTAATTTTTTTTAATAATTATAAGACAAGTATTTAAATGACGCATGATTAATTTTAGGGTCAATATATTTTTAAGGGTTTGTCTTATTGTTTCTAAAAACGAAGACGGTTAATAAGAAGGCTTTTCTTTGTCTGAAGATACACCATCTGCAAAAGAAGAAAAAGAGACATTAGAAATGGTTGTTCATTATATGAATTGTTAAACTAATATATAAAATATTTACATAACATATATATACAAATAAATAAATACAGGTTTATTGATAGCAATATAGTATGTACATAATACATTTAGACACATTTCAAGAACACATTAAAAAGATAATACATTAAAAAACAGAAGCTATCAAAAGGTCTGGGTTCGTCTAATAACATCCCCCCGGCCAAGATACACCCCACAAATATAGGGCGAACCCAGCCACGGGGACTCCAGATGTTTTTCAGCCCACACCCTTGAACACGTAGAACAAGAAGATAAAAAAACACACAGAAAATAAATAGATGACAAAGAAAATACATTCAAGAGAGAAGACATTAAAAGGTCCGGGCTCATCCCACAAACATTCCCCCGGCCGAGATACACCCCACCAATGTAGGGCGAGCCCGACCGCAAGGGCATCGAGGAGCTTCCATCCCACACCCCCGCATATTTAGATTAAATAATAAATAAAAAAAACAAAAACGTATGGCAGAAAACAAAATAAAAAATAAACCCACATATATAGTACCACCTCAGGTTACTACTAACTTTCAGCAAGAACGGAAAAAATAAAAGCCTTAAAGGAGTCCAAATTTTATAAAATGACAAATGGGAAATGAAATAGTTGAGACAACATTGAAATAGTTAGGCAGTAATACATTGAAATAGTTAAGCAGTTTTAAAAGAATGAATGAGAAGATAACGCACAAACACATACGCACAATATATATAATATATTCATCCGGAAATAGTTTAGTTGGAAATATTTCCGGATGTTTTAAGAACACTATCTGGAAAAACAAGTATATCAACATCGAAAGCAAGGTGAGGATATACAAGAACTGTGTCCGCTCCATAATAACATACAGCAAAAATCTCCTTCGAACCAGCGAAATGAAGGTACTCAGGAGTATCGCTGGCAAAACCCTTCGTGATAGAGTACGAAACACAGAAATCCGAAGGATGTGCGAAGTTGCAGATATTGTCAGATGGGGACGACAGAGAAGGTTCTGGAACGAACATATATCCAGAATGGGTGAACCAAGAGCCGTAAGCCAAGGACAGTATCCCCCAAGCAAGCCAGCCTCCAGGACGACCTGCCAAAAGATGAAAAGACAGCTGGAAGTCGACGTCACAAAAGGGAAACAATGATGCAGGATCATAACAGGTCAACATGCCTAAAAGAAGAGGAAGAAGATGTGTGAAGGAGCTAGAGAACAAATGTCGAAAAAGGATGTGTGTGGATTGCTGTATACTAGTGATATGGTAGAATAAGCAGTGAAAGTGGATGAATTACGGAGTCATATTAGTAAATTGTATGAGAGAATTGAAGAGAAAGATGTGAAAATGAATGAAGCAAAATTCCATCCTGATAAAGAGGTTTGATTTAAAAAAGTGAATTCGATGAATAAAGGAGTAGGAGGAGTAATGAGAGATAAGAGAAAGTTGAGGAATTCTTTTAATTAGGTAGTATTTTTACAGATGATGGAAGAGTTAACGGTGTGTAACGATAGAAAACTACGTCAATGGAGCTCTAAAACACGTGTACTCGAATCGGAGAGTGTAACAATCTGCAGAGATGATAGTTCACAACAGTGTTCTATGCCCAACGACTGGAAGGATACGAATAAATGCTAAGAATAATACATTGGTTCGCAATGTTCGACAGGAAACAAAATAAGGGCTAGACACGAACGTAAACTCAAGTTTGCTGATGTCTTTAGTAAGATGATGAAGAGTCTTTAGTAAGATGAAGATGGTTTGGGCACCTTAAACGAATGAATTAAGAAAAACCAACAAAACAGATATACAAGCATACATATACACCTAGGAGGAGCTACAAGAGGCCTTAACAACTATGGAAAGCATTCTTCAAAATAACTACAGTATGAAGATAAATAAAGACAAAACAAAGCTGCTGACTGTAGGCCGAGCGCAACACCAGATGAGAATAGTGATGTCGGGTAAACCACTAAAGAACACCAAGGAGTTTGTCTACCTCGGGAGCAAAATAACATGGGACGGTCGGTCCAAGAGCGAGGTCGACAGCCGTATACATCAGGCTAGACTTGCATTTAGTAAAAGATCGAAAATAATAGAATCAAATAATATAGACCTAAAACTGAGAATACTCCTCATCAAGACCTATGTATGGAGTGTCTTGATGTACGGCTGCGAGACATGGTGCCTATCCGAAAAAGATAGACGAAGACTAGAGGCTTTTGAGATGTGGTCCTATAGAAGACTATTAGGAATTTCCTGGAGAGACCGCATCACAAATGAAGAGGTTCTCCAACGAATCGAAGGAGGAAGGCACCTGCTCAGGATCCTGTCCGAAAGGCGTGCAAGATGGATCGGTCATATAATACGACAAGAGGGCCTCTTGCATGCCATAATGGAGGGTATGACCGAGGGGACAAACTCTAGGGGACGCCCACGCCGAGAGTACCTGGAGGACCTGTTGGTGGACGTGCGCTGCTCAGCATGTGCAGATTTGGTGGGAGCCGCACAGGACGGGGGGGAGTGGAGGAGAGGAGTTGAAGTTGCTGCAAACCGGTCTTGGGACTGCAACCACGGAGAGAGATATACACCATCACGTCATTTCCCTGACAGGGTAGGCAGAGAGGAGAGAACGCCATGCTTTCCTAACTCACCGTACATTATTAGCCTCTTCCACGTCCATACACCTTCTTATACCACTTCTACAATTTCTTTGACTTTCCAATTTTCCTTCTTTAAGAATACCATTCACTTAATCTAAATAAATAGTCATACCCGAAATTGGGTGTTATATGGATTAAATAAAATTATGTAACTGTGGAGTTTAATCAATAGACTCAATTTTAAACTTTAAGTTTAGCATTCCAAAAATTGGCTTTAATTATAATTATCTCGAATGAACATTGAAATTATTTATTATCTTTGAACAAAGGAATAACACTAAATTATTTATTTTCTTACATAAGATCACCAACTCGCACTTAACACCTTAAGATCCGACTAAAATCATATCAAACTTTCTCAGAACTCGGCTCGTGTTTGAGAGATTCTAATTTTTATGAAAGGTTTTGTTTAAAAAACTAAATAACGTGAACACAAATCCGCCTTAACAAATTCTCTAATTTATTCTGAAATGGATAATCATTGTCACCATTAAAACCACACATTTTCTATCGATGATGCCAAATTCTTACATATCAGTAGTAACGGAAATAAATTGGACAGATTAGAGGCCCTAGAAATATGTAAGTCAGTGCATCGGGGTGGACATCTGGTAAACACATATTATATATTCCAAGAATCTCGCCGCTGCTCGCTGAGGTTGTTTCCACCCTCCCTCCACCCACAGCCTCCAACTCGAATGTTTACCGTTAGAAGCGTGTATGTCGGTACCAGTTCGAACAGAATTCAGTCTTGTTCGTGCTCCCTGATGATGAAATAAAAGCCTTGTAACCAGTAGGGTTATACCGTTACAAAAAGTGTTTGATAAAACAAATTACAATGTCTTTACACCTTCATAATGTTAATGCCTTAACTATAAACAATATATAAATAATTTAGTGTTTCATGATATTTCTGCCAACATTCTATTTTGAGGAGAGCTAAATCATACTCCTTGCAAGTATACTTAGCTTTTCTTGTAGTTTACACATACGAGTACTTTGCAAGTTCTGCAGGGCTGTTATTTTTGGTCAGTTGATGGAATATGTGTGTGTACATGTTTAAACATTCTTTTAGACAAACTATCTAGAGGATCCTGCAAATTCATCCCATCTTCGCAGGCTTACATCCAGCGCGCATACCCTTATTTATTTTCTCAATACAGGCTTAGCCCAATTATAATGAAAAATACAAAAAATGTTCAATTATAAAAATAAAATGTATATATTATACATCATATGCATACACATACATACATACGTATATTCAAAGTCACTTAAATACGTTGATGAGTGCTTTCTAACTCCCCAATCTTAGAAGATTTTTTTTTGTTTTTGGTAATGTGATATGAAATATGTCAATATCCGAAGCAGTCCCGTTCAGAAGAGTTAAGGCCCTTCCAACAGGCATAGCGGCTGGAAGACCCGTCCTTGCGTATATTGTTGAGAACAGTTCTTGCTGGCGCAGTCTAGCGTAATTGTTGGGAACATTTAACGTTTATCTTTGCAGTAATATGGCGAATTTGATCATTAACAAGCCCTCAAGGTGAAAAATGTAACGTTTTCGAAACGTCGACATCATATCGCGAAATTGATTATTTACCTTATATGGCAAAGTTGACGATTAACAAGCCCTGAAGATGAAAACTGCAACGTTTACGAAACGTCGGCATCACTACGATAAACCTTATTCAACTGATAAAATATATATATTTTTTAATAATATTCTATGGCGTATCTCAAAACAATGCTTTCATGCCGTTTACCTGAACTTGATGCAGTTGTCATACTGCGCATTCTGGAAGAGTTTAGGGATGAGGAGGTCTCTTATTTCCAGGAAGATGATGTACCTTCACACTACCGTCGTGATGTGAGAGCCTATCTTGGTGAAAGTTTGCTCAACAGATGGATTTTTTTATTTCACCTGGCGAGTTTATTGCCATGTGGCAATCTCTTCCAACCAACCAGAAAGCTGTTTTAATGGGCCCTAAGTGAAAACCAGACTGAAATTCCAATTAAAAAAATCTGGATTAGGTGTATAGTAGAGGTAGCATTGAATACCCACCGCGCTCCCCAAACCTCACGCCAATGAATTTCTTTAATGGAAACTCATCGAGAATAAAGTAAATAGACAAACGCTACAACAGTTAATGAATTGAGAGCAACCATCGAAAGGAAATGCGGCCAAATAACAAAAAGAATGGTCCGTGAAGTTTGTGATGCTACGCTATCAGTAGTGCAGACAGAAAAGCCATAATTAGATCATTTGTGACAAATGACAAAACAAATACGTTGATCTTCTTTGATTTGAAGTTTTAATATTAGATACAACTTAATAAATACTGAATTTTCAATAATTTGAAATGTGTGTATATTTTTTTGTGACACCCTGTTAAAAAATAACAGCCATTACTTTCACGTCAACCTTATATACGAGTATATGACGGAAGTGTTATAATACAGTAGAATAACTTTATACTAATGTGAATTGAGTATTATAAAAAAAATTATGTCATTTAAAAAAAAACTATGTTCTTAATTAGATATGACAGTCCACTGTCAAGCGAACCCATTTTATTTAATGTTAAAAACGCTTTTTTATAATTTTCGCAAGTGAAATAACCTCTCGTCTGTTTAACGTTAACATTAAACTGGTTATTTGAATGTTTTAAGGGATGCCATTTATCCACGTCTTCTAACTTTCAACCTATTATATACTGTGCTCAATTTATAACTTTTACGCTTCTTTCACTGTCTTGAATTAAAATTAAAGGCGATCTTGAACCAATGTATTTATTATCAAAGGTCTCAACTTTAACTGTGTAGAACTACGTATTAGAATATTTAATTATTAGAAAAGTAATCAATAGAGTAACAAAGTAATTTTTTGTTTAATATATTTTGTCCGGAATAATTAAGTATGCGGGGTTGATTAACGTGATACATACATGTTATAGAGTTTCACTATTGATCAAGTTGATGAGAGTTTGCAACGGGGTATTGTATGGTGTGTTTGGAATAATTAAGTATGCGGGGTTGACTAACGTGATACATACGAGTACATGTTATAGAGTTTCAATATTGATCAAGTTGATGAGAGTTTGCAACGGGGTATTGTATGGTGTGTTTGGAATAATTAAGTATGCGGGGTTGACTAACGTGATACATACGAGTACATGTTATAGAGTTTCACTGTTGATCAAGTTGATGAGAGTTTGCAACGGGGTATTGTATTGGGTGTTAACATAAGTTGTGTCCGTTTTTTTTTTTTTTTTTCAATTTAAAAATGAGCACCAAACAAAATAAAACAAAATGGTAAAGGTTATACGTCATTCGAAAGAAAATTTTCTGCTCTCCAAGATATTGTGTTTGCTTTTACGTTACATTTATTATTTGATTTGATTACAAACCTTCAAAATGGAATGTCACGTAGATGAAATTGAGCATTTTCGACACCTCCTTCTGTTCACGTTCAATCGAGGGAATAAAGCTGCTCGCGATATTTGCGAAGTGTACGGTGAAGACGCTATGAATGAAAGGACAGCTCGTCGATGGTTTTTACGTTTCAAAGACGGTAGTTTTGACTTGAAATATATGGAGCGTTCCGGACGACCAGTGGACTCCACTGGCAAAATAGAAAGTCAAAGTTAAAAACGAGAAGCAGTCTAAATATGTGAATATAGTTATTACATTTAATGGTTCGATGTTGTGTTTTATTGTATAACAACGTGTTGTTTTATTTTATTTTAATGATCTTTTGAATACAAAGGTTAAAAAATAACAAGATATGTAATATATTATTTATGGTTAAGGCATTAACATTGTGGAGGTTTAAATACATTGTAATTTGTTTTATCAAACACTGTCTATTCCACTTTTTGTAACGGTATAACCCTACTGATTTTAAGATTTTCATCTCATTTATGAGTCCCAGTGTTGATCAAGTTGGTGCTTGTGCTCGCTGATGATGGGGTGCATTCAACTTGCATTTGATTGTATTGTATTGTATTGTGCATTGTATTGTATTGTGTTGTATTGTATTGTATTGTATTGTATTGTATTGTATTGTATTGTATTGTATTGTATTGTAATGTATTGTATTGTATTGTATTGTATTGTATTGTATTGTATTGTATTGTATTGTATTGTATTGTATTGTGTTGTATTGTATTGTATTGTATTGTATTGTATTGTATTGTATTGTATTGTATTGTGTTGTATTGTATTGTATTGTATTGTATTGTATTGTATTGTATTGTATTGTATTGTATTGTATTGTATTGTATTGTATTGTATTGTATTGTATTGTATTGTATTGTATTGTATTGTATTGTATTGTGTTGTATTGTATTGTATTGTATTGTATTGTATTGTATTGTATTGTATTGTATTGTATTGTATTGTATTGTATTGTATTGTATTGTATTGTATTGTATTGTATTGTATTGTATTGTATTGTATTGTATTGTATTGTATTGTATTGTATTGTATTGTATTGTATTGTATTGTATTGTATTGTATTGTATTGTATTGTATTGTATTGTATTGTATTGTATTGTATTGTATTGTATTGTATTGTATTGTATTGTATTGTATTGTATTGTATTGTATTGTATTGCATTGTATTGCCTTGTATTGTATTGTCTTCTGTTTTGTTGCGTTACGTTGCTTTTAATGAGCATTAATAAAAAATACACCGATTAATTGGATTCCTCAAAAAAATAAAAAGAATAAACATTAATTGAGGCTTCCACGCATTAAAGTTTGATCCTTACAATAACAAGAGTTAACTTGAAACATCAATTAATAACAACAAATAAACCAGAAATAGTTAAAACACCTTTTCCGCGTAAAATACTAGCAATTTTACTAAATAAACAAAGATACCTAAGTAACTCGGAATAAACATTTTCCCTTCTATTTAATCCATCACCACATAGAATTTAACTGTATTTTTTAACCTTACCAAAAGTTATGTTAACCACAGAGCTAAATTATTCAGTTTAGTTTTCCAGCAAGTTGGCCGTCTGTGTGTTTATTTTGAGTTCCAATCCGAAACGCCACCGCACTTCCCTGTTTAAACTGATACGGGAATGGGTCTCGCTAATTTTGAAACTTTGATATTTGAAACCCATGAAAACCTGAATTTTATTTTATAAAAGATCTTTATGTAAAATAATGTATTTTCAGGCTTCAAAACACTTGACAATACTTGAAACTACTGAAAGATCACCAATAATAGGGACGAACTCTATAAATATATTTAATTTTTTTAAATATAGGTTTTAATATTGTGGCGTGCTCCGTTGCCTAGCTGGAAAGACGCCTGTCTTCTAGCTCGGAGGTTGCGGGTTCGATACCCATTGGAATCCAGATTTTTTTTAAACAATTATAATTATGTTTTCATTTAAGCTCTGTTTTTATATATTTGTATAGTATTGTATTATATTACACTTCCGTGGTTTATAGTACAACCTGGCGGGTATCTTTCATTGCAAGATTTACTTCCAACTAACCAAAATAATTTTAAAGAGGCGTTAAGTGATTTTTTAAGGGAAACTTCTATTGGCGCGGTAGGGCAAATTGGCCTGAACGTCACGAAAAGTGAAACGGTGTATTATATTATTATTATAAATGATTATTATTAAATATTTATTTATTAATAAACTATTATTAATTATTTTAATATTAATAATTTATTAATAATAATTAATATTATTAAGTGAATTATATTATTATTTATTATTAAAATTATTATTACTTATTACTAAAATAAAAATAATGATATTTTTTGTTAGGTAAATACAATTTTTTTATATTAATATATTTAATAATTTTTAATTTTATTTTATATCTAATTTTTTTATTTAATATTTATTTAATTAAATAATTTATATTTAATATAAAATTATAATAAAACATAAATGTTATTATAATTTTAATAATTATATTATTAATGTATTATAATTAATTATAATATAATTTATTAATAATATAATATAAAAAAATATTAATAATATAATAAAAAATTAAGAAATAATTATTTAAATATAATAGATTTAATAATTAATAATAACATAAAAATGTTAATTTATTTAATATTAAAAAATATAAATTTAATATTATTAAGTGTATTATATTATTATTAAAATCATTATTTATTATTTAAATCATTATTTATTATGAAAAATTTAAATTTTTTTTTTTATTTAAATAAGATAGATTTTGTTGAAGTAAATTCCACATAACCATTTCTTAGTCCTAAAAAAATCGTTAATAAATGGAAAAAGTAATGCATTTAATCAAATCTTCCTAGGAGCTAAGAAGTTTCACTTCTACCATGCGAGAGTCTCACGCATCTGTTTTTTTTTTATCTAGGTTCCAGTAAGAATCGAACCCCAAACCCTTGTGTCAAGAGACATAGCATAAGTCTTGTCAACTAAGATACAGAGGTCTTCTTTCAGGTTGGTTGGGAGATATTGCAACATATACTATATACAACGAAAGTGTAATAGAAAACAATACCTCTCAATATATTCGGAATGATGATAAATAAGCCTGAAAGACTTATATTGTATTGGGTTCCAGTAACAGAGCTTTTGGGTAAAGATCCACTGGAGTAGGCAAGTAACTTACAATGTGTTTTGTCTCTTGAACTACCATACATCTCGTCGTGCATAATCTTCTATTTCTCATTATTTTTTTCGAGATATATTCGTACTAGGAAAATGCCTAAGTGTTTCAGTATAAAGCGAACGCTCAGTCGGGCGGACAGCGGCAACGCAGGTTGATAATAATTGGAGGATGGTTGCCTCCAATCTGATAAAATATTTAAAAAAACCGTTTCTCGCCGAATGTGAAGGATAATGGCCGGTGGAAGGTAAGGAGGATAGATGGAGAGACATAAAAGGGGAGAGAAGTTTGAGGAAGAAAATATTTCACAGTTTACGGAGCGTTTTTCTTCTCTTTGAGTTTATTAACTGCCTCAGACAGCGACATCGTATTAATATTAAAAGGACAATTTATAAAACGACGTTTCGAGAGCGAACTCTCTTCAAGGGTGCTCCAAATCAAACATTTTTTTCCTATTATTATTAACTAACTAAAAATATAGCAAAATAAATGTTAAGATTGAGCGTAAGGATAGTAAGGTAGTGGCTGCGGCCATTAATTCGATCATGTACTTCTCCGCATCTTTATATGACATAGATAATAGGAAACAATGAAAAAAAAATATCACTGGTTCCGATTGTACCTTCGTAGAATTCCATACTAGAATATTTAACAGTTAATTACTTTTTATTCCACTAACCATATTTATCCCCATTACATGTGTTTCTATAATACATCCTAACCCGAAGATCTCTTCAGGCGGAATGATTATCATTTCGCATAAAGAGAGCCTCGGGATATGAGGTAGAAACACGTGTAGTTTGTATTATTGTTATAGGTTGAATAACAAAATATTCTTTAATATTTGCTCGTCAGTGTTTGTCTGGCTGTTAGTCATTCTTTAATATTCACTAGTCAGTGTTAGCTGTTAGTCAATCTTTAATATTCCCTCGTGTCTAGCTGTTAGTCATTGTTTAATATTACCTCGTCAGTGTCTGTCTGATTGTTAGTCATTCTTTAATATTCACTCGTCAGAGTCTGTCTAGCTGTTAATTATTCTTAATATTCCCTCGTCAGTGTTTGTCTGGTTGTTAGTCATTCTATAATATTCACTCGTCAGTGTCTGTCTAGCTGTTAGGTATTCTTTAATATTCACTCGTCAGTGTCTGTCTGGCTGTTAGTCATTATGTCACATTTTATAAAAATTCTGTAGTATTTTCGTTTTAAATTAAAAATATTTTGCCCTGCCATCTCTTTACAACACAGTCAAATTTCTCCAATCTAGATGTGGAATTCCCAATGTTGTTTTGCGGTATATACTCGTAAAGGTTTCGCCGATAGTGTTTGAGGCTCTGCAATAAATTGGTTTTTGAGTTCTAAATTACAGTTTTAAAAATGCATGAAAATGTATTAAACCTGTATCTAAGAGAAAATACATGAAATCCCTGTACTTTCCGAAAATGACAAAATCGAAACACAAAAGTAAATTAATTGTTTGCCTTTCCTGAAATTTTAAATTTAGCTGTCCACACTTTAATACATTTTGAAAGAATACTGAAAGAATAAAAGAAGTTTTTCTTTATGATTATTGTCATTTTAAATTAATTATATTTTATTTCCCATTATTAATATGTTTTTATGAAAAGTATAGTGTTACATAGGTTCCATATAGTGGTGAAAACCAACATTTTTGGAGGAGAACAAATAAGGAGAACGAAATGACTCCTTCCAAGGCAACTGAAATGCTGTGTATGGATTTACCGTCTTTGTTTTTTTTTGTGCCACAGAATAACCAACTGCAGCCCAAGTTGAATTGTAACCGGTCAGGCTTAATTAATTATACGCAGACGTTACAGCAAATCGGATTAAAATGGATCGTTCGTATGAGACAAAATTGTCATCCTGTGGTAAAATACACTCCCGTTCGAATATCCGGGTAGAGCGCCTATCCGAGCGAATCATCGCAAGAGATACTCTGTAGGAGATATAACGAAACATTTCAACTTTGCCACTTGACAATAAGTATGAAAAGGGTTCCGCGATTAAAACATGTTGGAAACCACAGATATAATATACAGTCAGTTTCAAATGTGGAATAATAATACAAAAACAAAACTACGCAGAGAAATATAAACATTCGTAAAGGCTGCTTTAAGGGGTAGAAATATAGACAGTCGTAAAGGCTGCTTTAAGGGGTAGAAATATAGACATTTGTAAAGGCCGCGTTAAGAGGTAGAAATATAGAAATTCGTAAAGGTTGATTTAAGGGGTAGAAATATAGACATTCGTAAAGGCTGCTTTAAGGGGTAGAAATATAGACATTTGTAAAGGCTGCGTTAAGAGGTAGAAATATAGAAATTCGTAAAGGTTGATTTAAGGGGTAGAAATATAGACATTCGTAAAGGTTGCTTTAAGCGGTACAATTATATACATTCGTAAGGGTTGTTTTAAAGGGTAGAAATATAGACATTCGTAAAGGTTACTTTAAGGGGTAGAATTATATACATTCGTAAAGGTTGTTTTAAAGGGTAGAAATATAGACATTCGTAAAGGTTACTTTAAGGGGTAAACTATATACATTCGTAAAGGTTATTTTAAATGGTAGAAATAAAGGCATTCGTAAAGGTTGCTTTAAGGGGTAGAACTATATACATTCGTAAAGGTTACTTTAAGGGGTAGAACTATATGCATTCGTAAAGGTTGTTTTAAATGGTAGAAATAAAGACATTCGTAAAGGTTGCTTTAAGGGGTAGAACTATATACATTCGTAAAGGTTGATTTAAGGGGTAGAAATATAGACATTCGTAAAAGTTGCTTTAAGGGATAGAAATAATATAGAATATTTTAGATTTGTTAATATTGATTTAAAGTAATCATTTTTATTTTTTGATATTTAGAAAATGCGTTTGTTTCACTTTGTGGTGTAATGTTTAATTTTTTTAATAAAATTAATTAAACACCTATTTTTTTATTCGCCACTGTTTTATTTGAGTATTGCCGGTTTCAAAGACCTCCGTCTTCCTCGTCAAGCGAAGATGAACTAAATTATGCCTAAAATATATTATTTCTAATTTTAATAGGCGCAAGAGAGGGGAAGGGGAGTAGTGGCTAATAAGGGAAGAAGAGTACGTAGGCGTCGAAAGGGTGGCTTTTGAACGGGAAACATATTAAACAGAGAACTATTATTGAAATTAATTTGGTTGTTTATAATGTTGAGACTTAATTTAATTTAATTAATGAACTGAAATAAAACATTGATAAATACGACATAAAAAAAGAGTTTTGTTTACTTTATTGAAAATTTCTAATATTTTTTATTTTAATGTCATAAATTTAAAATGATTGTTTTTTTAAATGCTTGTCCTATATTTTTTCTGTGTTGTACATAAATGTTTTTCCACTTTGATTATATATTCAAGTTTGTTTTTTTTGTCCATTTTGTTGTAGATCTGTTTAAATAAATAATTAACATGACAAGACATTTTATAAATACATAATTTATGATAAAAACAACAGATAATTCAACCATGGGAATACAATTTATAAAAATCTGAGTGTTTTGCCTTTCATTTGTTGTATCCTAGTTGCATGTATCTTACTGAAGACAGGTAACATGGAAAAATAAGTTGATGCTTTTTTCCATTTGCTGATTAAACAATATCCCGTTGATTATATAATATCGACTTGATAAACAGTAGAACTCAATTACGTACGATATTTATCACATGAGTCAAATGCCGTATACCTAATAATTCCAGAGAGATCAAATAGTCCATCAGACAATGTCCCGCACATGAATCACCAAAAATACACCACAATCAAGAGCTCACACAAAGCTTTGCTACATATCATCCCTTCAGCGAGCTTAAGCACTACATTTTTTACTGTGATAACAACCACGCTCTGATCCACTGCCCGAATTTCTTACACCCTTTTTCTTTATTAAATATTGATTTATTGATAGCAAAATCGTATGCACATAAACGAGTATATCCAAAAATAATGCATTTATTTAAAGGCAATGGAATATAAAATACGTTTAAGAACGAAAATATCAAAAGATCTTAGGTCATCCCTTAACGTTTCTTTATCAAGGTCTATCCCCACCAGATGTCGAGCCACAATAGATGGCGAGCCCGGCCGCGAGAACGTCAGATGTTTTTCAGCGCACACCCTATATTTACCCAATCTCTGTAGCTTAGTTGATAGGACGCCTGTCTTCTAGCTCAAGGATAGTAGGCCCAATTCCTGTTAACACCCAGATTCTTAAAAAAATATTCTACTCTGGGTTTCACTTAAGGCTTATTTAACGCATTTTTGCTTAGTTAGAAGAGATTCGCTTATGGCAATAAACCCATAATATTATCCTGTACAATAAAAGTATAATACTATATTATATCATACATTACAATACCATTTATTTAGATATTTGTTATGTAATATATTTTTAAAAATTTTATTGAATTTTTTTGCATAATTTTTATTCAAATTTGATTTATTGAAAATATATGAAAAAATTAATATAACTTTCACATGATTCATATATGAAACGAGGTTAATAAGATGATATTAGAAGGTATCAGAGAATACTACCCTCTAGAAAAGGCTTCATCCAATAGTAAAGATGGGAAACCCGACCCTGAGTATTACACATTTTTTTCAGCCTAAACTTTTACTCGTATGTACTGAACGATTTCAAAGTTTTTTTACGTTTCTGAATTGTTATTAAACGGTGATTGTAAAAAGTTTATTAATTTTCCAAATAAAAGACTGAATTAAACAAAACAATACTGTTCCATGACATCAACTGACAGCTGAATGTCAAAGCTATAAAATCTTAGCTCGCAATTATTATTTATTCCACATTACATAAAAAAACGTAGATATTTTTATTTCAATTTATTAATGTATAATATTGTAATTTATTACAGCGCACCCCTAACTTTATTAACAAAAGTGGAAATAGTGCGACATCTTTTATTACAAATCAGAACTATCTAAATTATTCTTGACTATTTGAGAATTTCAGAGCGTTCCGGATAGATTAGTATGTTTTATTATCAGGTCTGTAAATATGAAACCGAAATATACGTCTTTATAATATAAAAGGACAGTTGACAGTCCACATTCCAAGAACGGTTCATTTCAAATTACTTATGTAACATGTTTCATTCACGATTTCCCTTTCCTCTCGGCCATTCCTTCCTTTTCCTTTGATTGTTATATCTCACTTTTATTTTTAATACAATGTTCATCATTTTGTACAAATCAATAATGATTTAAAAAACTTAAGTAAAATTTTTGTTCGCTTGGAAGAGATTACCCCCTGGCAAAAAACATGTTTTTTTTATATACAATGTAGTGTTAAATAAATAAATAAACAGTAAAATTAACTGATCTTTGAGCTTTGTGGAAAGAAAATATTTATATCTAAACTAAAATATCTAAATTAAAAAATTAAAAATTATTTAAAAAGATTCAGTGAACAAAATATACGAGTATACACATACTATACATTGCCACCTGAAAATCTAGTATCGACAACAACGTCTTTTGCCGACGGCAAAAATTCCCGGAGGATCTCTTTTCAATCCGCGGACCAGGACACGTTGATGTCCCTTCCAGTCAATACCTTCAGCTTGGTAAGGCGATGCAAAGCATTCTGTTTGACTTATTCGGAATATTTACAACATTTTACAATTTATATATTATCAAACCTCCACAACGTTAAGGCATTAACGTTGTGGAGGTTTAAAGACATCATAATTTGTTTTATCAAACACTGTTTATTCCACTTTTTGTAACGGTATAACCCTACCGGTTTCAAAGCTTTCACCTCATCTTCAAGGGATGAGGTGGTTTATGCTCCCCTGAAGATGAGGTGAAACCCTCGAAACCGGTAGGGTTATACCGGTACAAAAAGTGGAATAAACAGTGTTTGATAAAATAAATTACAAATTTTACAATTTGTAATTCTAAGAATAATTGTAAAATAATAATTAAGTTATGAAAAATGTATCGTGATTATCGAAGATTGTGGGTGGGTTCATCCTATAGGGGGGCAACGTATGTGTATATACGAGTGTCATCCAGAAAATAGTTACAACATTTATGTAGGATCGAAAAATACGTGTATTTAATTGAAATTCGCAGGATACTTCACAAATGTATTAAACTATTTTTCAACGTAATTGCCTTTGAGATTGAGACATTTCTATAGTCAGGGCACCCGCTTTTGTATGCCAGTGTCATAGACCTCCGCCGCCAGCTCTTTCAGCCACTTCTTCACAACTTCCTCGACCTCTTGATCGTTGAAAAATTGTTGGGGTGTAGTAACACACTTACGTCTCATCCTCCGTCACGATAGAGTCGAGAAAAGCTTCTCCCTCCTGTGCAAAACGATCCAAAATTCACACGCGGCGATCACACGGTGTGAGCATTCTGGGCACCCATCTCGCGCACAACTTCTTGTAACCAAGTTTTTACGACACCAAGGAGACTTCGAGAAAAGTCAGGGAATTTTTTGTGAAGGTCATCGAACGTCACACGGCGTTCATTTCGCACTTGTTCTTCAATTTTTTGCACAAATTCATCAGAAATCACTGCCTTGCCTCGTCGTGAGTATCAGTACGGCCTTCTTTAAAACAATTTAACCCACTTCGTGACATGTTGTTGACTCATCACATCACTACCATAAACTTCCACGAGCTTCCGATGGATATTCGCGACGGTATTGTTCTGCAAAATCACAAAACTGATGACCGCGTGGATCTCGCACGGATGACAGTTGGCAGAAACGCACGACGACCTCTCCGTCAGAAGAATTTACTGTGACTGAACAAAATGGCCGACAAACACACGGGACCAAACAAGCTGACCGTTAGGATCCCCCCTACATGCCAATTGCCCCAACTTTTAAACCGAAAAATTCCCCCGGCCTCAGGAGCCCTTGTAATCTTAGTTTCTGGATGACCCTCGTATTATCTTATCGTGTGCAATATGTTGCGATCCAACTGCTTATTTATAACAATACTTTTATTTTGCTAAATTTATTATGTTTTCAATAAGATGTAGAAAGGAGATTTAAGACGTTATGGACATATAGAGAGAATAAATTACGATAAATCAACATAGCGAGTACACAAGTCAAAAGTAGAAGTGTAAGGTGTTCGTTGTAGAAGTAGAACGAGGAGGCCGTGATTGGATCAAGTAGACAAGATTTAAAAAAATTAAGAAATAAATATATTAACATAGGACAAAAAATTTAACGATTTATAACTTTAAGATATTTGAAAAAAAACTACTTAAATTTGTTATGTAATTTGTTTTATCAAACACTGTTTATTCCACTTTTTCTAACGGTATAACCCAAGAGTTTCCAAAGTGGTCGATATCGACTTGATTTTTCTAGGGGTCGATAGTTTCAATAAAAAAAAAATTGCGGGTCGACGTTTGCAAAAATAGAGCCCCTTACTAATGCTATTTGTTTGTTACTTCAAAATATCTATGATTCCAATAGGTACCTAATTAAGAAGTAAAATAATTAAAAAAAAACACATTTTTTGATAAAAACTCATTACATACCAAACTTGTGAACGAAAAGGTAAAATGTGTCATTGAAAGAGTCTATTTTTTTTGCTTTAATTTTCGTCAGCGCAGATTTCAATATTAAATGTTGCACAAGATAATGCAATGCATAATCCGTAGTCCTATCTTTTTCAATCCTTAATTACAAGTGATTAAAATGAAAAGTTTGCTATCTACTTAATTATTTAATATCGAGTACTGCACAAACTTATTAATTTGAGTAAGTAAAGTAAATGATTAGGGGGTCGACGATTTTAAAAGTTTTTGGTAAAAGGGGTCTGCGGCTGAAAAAAAATTGGGAACTCTTGGTATAACCCTACCGGTTTCAAGGTTTTCACCTCATCATTAGAGAGCACAAAAAAGACTGAATTATGTACGAAATGGTAACGATTTACACGCTTCTAACGGTTAGCATTCGGGTTGGGGACTGTGGGTGGAGGAAGTGGAGACAACCTCAGCGAGCAGCGGCGAGATTCTTGGAATATATGTGTTTACCAGATGTTCACCCCGATGCACTGACTTTGACATTTCTAGGGCCTCTAATCTGTCCAATGTATTTCCTTTACTCCTGATATGTAAGAATTTGGCATCATCGATAGAAAATGTATGGTTTTCACGGTAACAATGACTAGCTATTTCAGAATAAATTAGAAGATTTGTTAAGGCGGATTTGTGTTCATGAAATCTCTTTTCAAATGATCTTCCTGTCTTTCCTATGTAGAAATTATTACAGTCAGCACATAAAAGTTTACAGCACACAAAAATACTTTTAAAATGTTTTATATTTAAATAAATATAATACTTGTATATTATAAACTAACATATGTTACATTAGACATTGAACAATTTACAGGATTTTACTGAATTAATGAGTTTTTTTCCCTAAAGGAGTTGAATATTAGACGAAAAACGTCTTCTGTGAGAACACACAAGATTGAAAAGTGTGATTAATCTGGCTTCTAGCATTGCCAAACGCAGGTTGGTTATATAAATAAAATTATACGAGTAAAATAAACTACGGGTGCGTTGTCTCAGATAATTATCCTGAACACTACGACAGTGCTTAACTAGAATTAAGCGAACCAAAAAAATTTACGAACAGTCATATTTAACAGTATTTGCGAAATTCCTGAACATTACACTATATTTTAAGTCAATTATGTCAATATTATACGTATATCAGAAACGGAAGATCTGCAATGATTTGTGGTAATTTGTCTTTCCTTGGTAAGTTGGCCAGGGCTTTAAATAAATATTGGTTTATTGAAAGCAAAAAAGAATGTACATGTATAAATACATTCCGAAATCGCACACATATCTCTAGTTAAATGGCAAAGAATACATTTAAAAGAGAAGCTATTAAAAGGTCTTGGCTCATCTCATAACAGCCCCCGGTCAAGATAAGCCCCACCTATATGGAGCAAGCGCGGTCGCGAGAATATCAGATGGTTTTCAGCCCACACCCTTACCAAATATGTTTTTATATACCTTTTTGTACCAAATATATTTTACCCACACACTTAGATGCTAGTAAGTATATACATACTAGTGCATATACCATCACGATTTTTCCCTGCTGATACCTTAGATTTTCCTCTCTCAACACACATGTACCACCTCTTCTAAAACCATACACCTCATACAGCTCTTAATATTTCTCTTTTTTTATAATTGACAATTTTATATAGCGCCACTTACAGAGCAAACTCTCCTCAAGGGTGCTGTAACTCGAGAAAGCAATGCTTGCATTTTGAGCCCCCTGGGGGCGCAGAACTCACTCATGGTGGAGAAAGTACAAAAAATATATCTATGATATATCTATAGGAGTGAGTTAGCGTCTATCCATGGCTTTATCCTACTTAGTGTCTATCCATGACTTTATCCTAGTCAGTTTCTGCTGGGCATGCTCGGATATAACTCCTTGAGCCTAAGAAGAGATCTGTGTCTCCTGATATACGTTGTCAAACTCGTTCGAGGAGTTGTGAGCTGTCCAGCATTACTACAAAGATTAGCGTTAAATGTTCCTAACAATTACACTAGACTCCGCCGGCAAAAACTGTTCTCAATAACTTACGCAAGAACGGGTCTTCCAGCCGCTATGCCTGTTGGAAAGGCCTTAACTCTTCTGAACGTGACTGCTTCGGATATTGACATATTTCATATCACATTACCAAAAGCAAAAGAAAAATTTCTTCTTAGATTGAGCGCGTTAGAAAGCACTCATCAACGTATTTAAATGACTTTGAATATAAATACGAGTATGTGTATGTTTGTACGGATATACGAGTATATGTATGCATGAACATAATTTTTTATTTTATATAATTTTTTTTTTATGTTTACATTTTTTGTATTTTTCAATGTAATGGCTAAGCCTGTTTTGTATTTTTCAATGTAATGGCTAAGCCTGTTTTGAGAAAAAAAATAAATAGATTGAACGATCATTGTATACAATATAGTTTAAAACTTTAAAATATATTTAAGACTTTTATTGCAAATACAATCTGGCGGGATTATTGCCAGGCGGCAACCTCTTTCAACCAACCAGACAAAAGTAAATGAAGCAAGTTACGTGGTCGCATAAATCATTCAAATGACTATCCATCCCCACGAAATCCATAAACACATACGTGAGCATACCATATACCCACGAATCCCACAAATACGGACAATCACCCGAACATTATTTTTCATATAAAGTGAGATATCATCAATCAAAAGGAAAGGAAGGGATGGTAGAGAGGAAAGGAAAAGAAAAATCAGGAATGAAATACGTTATTTTACTGACTAGAAATTAAGAGTTTTTTCAGTCACCTCTTAAAGCATGCCAAGGACGGAGCGAGTCTTATATTAGTTTGTAACTGATGCCAGAGTCTCACAGCATGGACAGCAAAGAATGACGTAAAAAAAGAGGAGCGGTGAACTGGAAAGGCCAATAAACAATCTCTGTTTGAGCGTAGCGCTAATCCATGATTGGAAAGACGCTGAAAATTTTTCGGCGAGATAAGAGGAGGCGGCGGGACAGTTAACGATATTATACGAGTACAATAGAGACAGTATGTGAATTTGGCACCTATTTCTAACATTCAACCAGTGCAATGCCTTCTGGTATGAAGTTATGTTATGATCGTACTTTCGTAGGTTGAAAATAAATCTTAGACACACATTTTGAAGACGCTATAATTTGTATAAATATATAGTTAATTTTTATTAAATAATTAATTATGTATGTAGAAAAAAATTATTAAATTAACATATATAATAGCTTACCTGTCGTGCGTTGAAGGTGTCTGAAGGGAATTAGCCTTACTCAAGTTACATTCAAGTTAGATTTAAGTTTGAATCGGACTGCGTGTGGAGATACTTAAAAACAACTTATTTTTCGAATGTATCAAATTGATAAAATTACTTTTTCGAAGAGTTTCAAAATAGTTAAACAAACAAATACTCGTAATATAACTGTAAACGCGATTCCGTTTCAAATCGACGTCTCTACGCGAACAGTCGTTTTGCCGTCGCTAAATGCACGCATTCAAATCTAACTTTCAAAACTATTTTGAAAACTTTTAATTTTACACTTAATGTTTAATTTAACGAATTAGTTATTTAATAATACGTTTATGAATAGTTTAAATTTATTTATTGCGAGAAAAGTTAACTATTTAGTATTATGAGAATTTAATTAAACATTTTGTATGATTGTTTTACTATAAACGTGAGTTAAATTTGGGAAAATGAAATGTATCATAAATTCTCGAGATTTATTTGATTTCATAATTTTAATATACTATAAAACTCGGAAAAAATCATTTATTCAAGATTTTTTATATTCAACGCTTAAATTTACTGCCATTTAAATTAAAGAGAAATTCATTTTGTATTTTATTAAAAATAAATATGCAATAATTTTTAAAGAATTGGGGAAATTAATTTTATTTTCATAAATACATTTTTATCCAAAAATCAAAAAAAAAAAAAGTTATTTTTTAACTATTTAACTAAATTTAGTTTAATTAAAAAAATATATGAGATTTCATTGAAAAAAATTCAGAGCCATTTTATTTTCTTTTTTTTTTTGTTGTGAAAATATTATTTAAATCATTTGATAACATACAACAAACTTTTGATAATACATATTTTTTTTAAATCATATTTGAAAAAAATAGTTCAAATATATTTAAATTTCTATTTAATAAATATAATAGAAAAAATTAAGTCATTTTTCTTAAATTTCTACATGAATTAAAAGTACCCTTTTCACAACGAATCAATTTATATTACAATTTCCAGTTTTTTTTTTCAATTTATACAAAATAAACGTTGCATTTTATATTAATCAAAATTTCTGCAAGTCATTTATTAATTAATATTGTCGATAGTTCGAGTCGTACATAATTTTTTTTAAGTATTCAGAACTATAAAAGCGTCTTGCAATCTTGATTTTCCTAAAAAAAGTAATGCGCTTAAAATTTTGATTAACAAAGCTATTTTATAGAAATAAAACTTGAGAATTAAATTAGCCCGAAATATATATATACATATTGTATTATTATTTCCTTTCAGATCTTTTTATATCTTGCGTACGGAAATCTTTAAATATCTTCCAGATCTTTTATAATCTTGCGTTCGAAGAAAATCCAAATAATAACAATTATCTATCATACAACGAATATTGTGAAATTGATCACAAATTAATTCTGAAATAAAAATCATTTTACGCACATTTTTTTATTACCAACTTATTTATTTATATTAAAAAAATATATTTTTAGGCGATTTATTTTGGCGTGACACGAAAACAAATATCGTATTTCCTTATTCTTTTCCTTTTATTTGAAATAATATACCATTAATATTTAATCAATTTCACATACAATAGCATGGAGAAACTTTTTGATAAGTTATAAAAGAAAATAGATTTTTAACCGAACAAAATATTAATACATAACGCGGATAAAAATACTTTATTAAAATATTCTTTCTTATTTGACTTTTTAGGTTATTCAATAGTTAACATATATATTTTTTATAACTGACACATTTATAAAACACTTTATATAATATATTCTTGTATATACGATAGAACTTCGCTCGCGAGTGTTTCAGAGCTTCCCGAATGAGGACGTCCGACTTCTATGGAGGTCGAGAGCGAACTGAGGTATTTTATACTACGTGGCATATAGTAGTGGGGGTAAGGCTCGAGTGGTGGGTGGTAGGGAGGGGGATGTTAGCAATTACGCGATATTGGGTTAATTTTACGTTGTTTTTACGCTTTCTATACGTAAATTTGCGCTGTTCACTGTCAATTGTCACACAACTGTGCCGCGCGGTTTCGAAAAACGTTTTTATTAACTTTGTATTCGAGAATTTCGAGATGGAAACGGAACCGACTGAGCAATATTGTACGAGTGTGGTAGAGTGGAGCCCAACCGCTATTGTACGCCTTTATAATATCTTTTATGCTTACAGTTTCTTTTAGTACGCTTAATGTTTAACTCTGGTATGAACGTTTTATTAATTTATTTACAAAAAAAAATAAGTTGTCATGATATTGATTCAGATATTTTACTAAATATTGTATTTTTATACATTTAAGTTCTATCCAGTACAATTTGGCAGACTTATGAGTATTTCTATGTAGCAATTTCTTACTTATTTTATTTTATTTTAATTATTTTTTGTATTCTAGTTGGTTGAAAGAGATTGCCACATGGAAATAAGCTCGCCATGTTGCACTGTATACAACGAAAGTATAATAAAAAGATAACGCGACTCGACAATAAGCCCGCCATATGTCTATAGATGTTTCAAATAAATAAACGTTCCAGGTTGTACTGTCGAACAACGAAAATAATACACCAATACTCTATAGTACATGTGGAACTCTCATTAATATTTCATTTAATCCATGATTGATGTTGATTGAGGTCAACATAATTTCTACAATTGTTTTCATGCAGCAAATCAATTGAATTGAAGCTGTCAAAAAGACAAGTGTGGATCATTATTATTGTTCAAAAAACAAAGTTTATATTCTTAAAAGGTAATTAAAAAAAACAATTTTTATAGCGCCGTTTAGGGAGCAGACTCTCCTCGAGGGTAGTCTTACTCGCTCATCGAACTCACAGTCATTGACATATTAGAAATATTACTCTGTCTTACTCGCTCATCGAACACAGTCATTGACATATTAGAAATATTACTCTGTCTTACTCGCTCATCGAACACAGTCATTGACATATTAGAAATATTACAAAATAAATATAAATATATATACCTACGTTGAGTGTAAACGATAGGAAGGTAGTGGTTACAGCCAATACTTCCCAGCCTGCATACATATGTTTATAAAAAATATTTTGTAAGAAAACTCACCAAGGAAAGACGAACTGTAAATTATTACAAAAATAAAATGGGTTGTATATAAACATGAGACGATGATTGCTGGTAAAAATATGCTGCAATCAACATTTCTGCAGAAGGAAAACAAAGATACAATCAGACAATCACTATGCCACTGTAAGCAATTGACTATGTAAATGCAGACAATCGATTGTCACTGTAGAAAATTGACTATGGTGCTGTAGACAATTGACTCGCTTACAGAAAATAAACGTAATTTAATTTCTGTCGGGATTTCTCCTTCCTTTGAAAAACTTGATAACCGAGTGACACTATTTTTTATAATTTCAGAATATAACGAAACAACACGTCTTCCATCGGCTTGAGTAAGAAATATTACTGCGAGTAGAGGTGTAAATCGTTAACAGTAACATCGCCTGGCCATGCAGCGGATGTTGTGACGTGGTATGTCCATACAACTTGTTTAGACCGGAAACTTTTAGGGGTTCGATATTGAATATTGAAGAGGGGAATTACAATAATTAAGAATTATTTTTAAACTAAATAAACAGTCAAAGATTGACTAATTGAGCCAATGGCTTAAGAACCACTCGAGTGGACCCAAGGGTTTCGGATTCGATTTTCGGTGATATATGACCAAGTTCTTACATGTTCAACCCTGAAACTGTTGAACCTTAGTAGTCATTTGATTTGAATAATGTGGTATGAGAATAATAATTATGAAAAGAAAATTTATATAGTGCCGCTTAGACAACAAACTACAAATAAAAAATATAACAAAATAAATAAATTGAGTACCTATACGGATAGGAAGGTAGTGGTTGCGGTCATTGATTAGGAAGATCCCAGCATGTGCATATCATATGTTTACAAAAACATATTTTGCAAGAAAACTTATCAAGGCAAGACAAACTATAGTATAAGAATGCACAACAAGAACTGCAATTTTAAATTTGCCCATTTTTCAGCTGTCAAACGTAGGTATAATATTTATAATGGGGATACGTCATCAACATGATGTTTTTACCATTTTCATAATAAATTTTAATAATTTCTAAGTGTTCTGCAATCGTGTACCGCTGCATGATGAATTTATAGGTTATGTAGATGAATTATATCCATTATAAGTAGTACCTACTATATACGTTTGACAGTTGAAAAATGGCGGCAAATTTAAAGTTGCAGTTATTGTTGCGCCACCCTATGAAATAATACCTTCGACCAATAGAAATCGATATCGTGACATGATTCAAACTTTTTTTGGCATCAATTGAAATATTTGAGCTTGGAAAACATGTGGCTCTAGCACTTCTACTTGTTATACTGCTGATGAAACAATGGCTTTATTGTGAAAATTTCTCCGACCGTGTAATTTCTCATCGTGGAATTAAAATTACAGTTCTTGTTGCGAATTCCTATACAAATAAACATTTGTATACCTATCTTACGATATGTAACAGTAACACATTCGGCTTTTGGTGGACTTTAGCGTATACTAAAGTGTATATTATTATTGTGTATATTATTATTATTATATATTAGCGTAAACTATGAGCAGTGTTCACGTAAATTTTGATAGGCTCTTCCAAAAAGGAAAAGTCAAGTGATTCCTAAAGCTGCACACGTCAACCATATATCTAACACTTTGAGGCAGAAAAAGATAAATGCAATTAAAATATTTCTCGAGAAAACGAAAATTAATCAAAAATAAATATCGATTCGTCAAATGGTACGCAACATCAATATCAAGCTTATAAAACTCTAAGATTTGTAATGAGAATCTCTAAGTCGTTTGAAAACCAATTGGTGCTCAAAACGTTGTTTAATTCATTGATCCGTAGCAAACTAGAAAGCAATGTTTGCATTTGGAGCCCGCTGGGGGCGCAGAACTCACTCATAGTGAAGAAGGTACAAAAAAAATATCTACGATATCTCTATATGAGTGAGTGTGGTGTCTATCCATGGTTTTATCCTACTCCGTTTCTGCTGGGCATGCTCGGGTATAACTTCTTGAGCGTAAGAAGAGATCTGCGTCTCCTGGTATACGTTGTCAGACTCGTTCGAGGGATTGTGAGCTGTCCAGCATTACTACAAAGATTAGCGTTAAAATTTCCTAACAATTACACTAGACTGCGCCGGCAAGAACTGTTCTCAATAACATACGCAAGAACGGGTCTTCCAGCCGCTATGCCTGTTGGAAGGGCCTTAACTCTTCTGAACGGGACTGCTTCGGATATTGACATATTTCATATCACATTACCAAAAGCAAAAGCAAATTTTCTTCTTAGATTGAGCGCGTTAGAAAGCACTCATCAACATACTTAAGTGACTGTGAATATATGTGTATCATATGTTTGTGTGTATATACTCGTATGTATGCATATACGAGTACATTATTTTTTATTTTATGTAATTTTTTTTTTCTATGTAATTTTTCTTCTTTTTTAATATCTTGTATTTTTCAAAGTAATTGGGCTAAGCCTGTTTCCAAAAAATAAATAAATAAATAATAAAACAAAGCCGTTAAAATGACAAAAAACATAATTTTATCAACTAAAAACAATAAAAAAATAGACTAAATTTGAAGGAGTATTTATAACATCATATTTATAACATCATATTTATAACATCATACCCAAATAGTCAACAATCGAAAAATTCACTTTTTACTTTACAAAAGTTTTAATGAGTTGTTCTGGGCTGCAGTGATAAGGTATTTATTTAAATTTCGTATGAACAATTTAAAATTTTCTAAAAATATTTTCATTCGTTTAATCAAATTTTAATATTTTCATCTGATGATGTGGGTGATCCATAGTAACATGACACCAGTCTGATATAAGTACTGCTCTCATAAAAAATCTGAAAGGGATGAAAGCCCCCCGATGTCCTTGCGGTCGGGCTCGCCCTACATTAGTGGGCTGTATCTCGGCCGGGGTAATGTTTGTGGAATGAGCCCGGACCTTTTAATGTATTCTATCTTAAATGTGTTTTCTGCAGTTTGTTTTGAGATGTGTGTGCGATACTCGGAATGAGTTTATTATATATGATATACTCGTATGTATGCACACATTGTGCTACTGTCAGGGAACCTTTATTTGTTTGTTTCAATTAATCTGACGTTGTATTTGTTTTTCAGCCATCTATGTATTGGGTGTTAACATAAGTTGTGTCCGTTTTTTTTTTCAAATTTAAAAATGAGCACCAAAAGTAAAACAAAATGGTAAAGGTTACACGTTCATTCGAAAGAAAATTTTCTGCTCTACAAGATATTGTGATTGTTTTTACGTTACATATATTATTTTATTTGATTACAAGCCTTCGAAATGGAATGTCAAGTAGACGAAAGTGAGCATTTTCGAAACCTCCTTCTGTTCGCGTTCAATCGAGGGCATAAAGCTGTTAAAGCTGCTCGCGATATTTGCGAAGTGTACGGTGAAGATACTATGAATAAAAGGACATATGGTAGATGGCGGTATACGGTCATGTGACAACAATTCATCTGCTCAGCCAATTCTACGGAGGTTTGAAGGGGATCGTCATGAATAATATGGTTTAAGCGGTCCTCATCGAAGTCCACTGGTCGTCTGGAACGCTCCATGTCTTTCAGGTCGAAATTATCGTCTTTGAAACGCAAAAATCATCGACGAGCTGTCCTTTTATTCATAGCATCTTCACCGTACAATTCGTAAATATCGCGAGCAGCTTTAGAAGCTTTATTCCCTCGAATGAATGCGAACAGAAGGTTTCGAAAATGCTCACTTTCGTCTACTTGACATTCCATTTTGAAGGCTTGTAATCAAATAAAATAATATATGTAACGTAAAAGCAAATACAATATCTTGTAGAGCAGAAAATTTTCTTTCGAATGACGTATAATATTTACCATTTTGTTTAACTTTTGGTGCTCATTCAAAAACGTACACAACTTATGTTAACACCTAATATTTATTTTCTATTTTTTTATCTTATTTATTCTACATGTGCAAGGGTGTGGGCTGAAAAACATCTGGTGTCCCCGTGGCTGGGCTCGCCCTACATTGGTGGGGTGTATCTTGGCCGAGGGGGTGTTATTAGATGAGCCCAGACCTTTTGATAGCTTCTTTCTTAAATGTATTTTCTGCAAAATGTGTTTTTGAAGTGTATTTAAATATATTATGTATGCACATACCTACTATGCTGCTATCAATAAACCTATATTTATTTATTATTTATTTATTTATTTAAACCGGGACCATTCTTCCTAAACAGAGCCTCGGGAAGGAGGTAGAAACACGTGTAGCGGGGATTAACATGATTAGTGGAATAACAAAATGATTTACTTTTAAATATTCTAATATAGAATTTCACAAATAAAAACCTTGAAAAAACCTTAAAATTGAAGTTAGTTTATTTAGAAAAGTTGATAAGAGGAACGTCAATCTTTATAACTGTTTCAGGAAAGGGGTGGGTGCTAATATTTCAGTCTGCTCTTGAAATGAATACAAAGACAATGTGTCAAGTAATACACGAAATGAAAAGAAAATCTAAAATCCAAACTATTTCATGTTGCCTTTGAAAGAGTCGCTCCTCTAAACCAGACAAATTAGTTAATTTTCCTCAAGCACAATCCAGCGGAGAACATTTGGAAGGGATCAAGTGTCTGCGAGGAATCTTGCCTCGTTTAATGTTGTCATTTATACACGGCAGGGCAGCCTCCATCCCCCAGTGCCACACTACACTCTATGAATATGTCCCAGTCTTCCGCCCCCTTCACAAATGATAGATATGGAAAAGTTGAGGAAATTCGTAGAAGCAAGGCACTTCGCATACCGAGGCGATACGATGGACAATTTGTTTTGATTATTCTTAAAATAGGTTCACGTCGACATTTTCAGTAGTTTTAGAAGAAAGCTCTTCCTGGGGAACTGATTGAACGTGAGAAAAAGACGTAAAATTAACATACTGTCACTATTTTATAATATCCATAACTGTCTCACAGCCCCATCTTATCACGTTCGAAATATTCGCTCAGATATTATTTATTGGCTATCCCAGTTCATCGCTCTCATTTTTTACGTCATCCTTTACTGTTTAGGGGAATGGTTCTTATTGGAAAATATGATGAGGATGATTTGTTGATAAATAATAAAACACGTTAGATCGCAATGAGGAAAGAGAGAGTTTATTTTTATAGTAACGTAGGTATTTATATATTTTTGGAATGTGCGCGAGAGTGCGCTCGCGATATGCTTACGTCTCGCTTCTGTGAATGCAGAAACGGTTATTGTCGTATGTAGGTATTCATCTAAATACGGAACTGGTGAGATAGCCGTGGTGCGTTCTCTCTCTCTGGCGTGTGGTGCGGTCGCTCGGCCGGCGTCAATGGCCGGCATGTGACCTTCGGACTGTTTACTATAATTTATCGAGGAATCCGAAGGTCGTTTCATCGGTCATTGACCGTATGTATGCGACAATATTCCGCGACGACCGCCACTGCTTATGCAATGAGACACTGGAACCAGTTACAAACTAATATTAGAATCGCACCATCATTGGTGTGTTTTAAAAAGCGATTAAAAGCTCTTAATTTCATGTCGGTAATACACGTATAACGTGTTTCATTACTTATTTTTCTTTCCTCTCCACCATCCCTTCCTTTCCATTGATTGATGATATATCCATTTTATTTTTACTATGTACCTACAGTACCCGACGGTAAGTAGTACACATCGGACAAGCTTTAGAAAGAGACTGTCGGCCATAATCGGCTAACTTCGGCTTCGATTTGTCAGTTGTTGTCAAGCGTTCTAGGGACAGAGAAGAGGCTCTACAAAGCCGAAGTTAGCCGAAGTTAAACTTCAAAGTGTCATATCGTGTCTTGAACGAGCTGGCATTTTGAAATATTAACCATGAAAAGTGTAAGAGGTTCCTAGTATTTAAGGGAGGTGCGGAATGAGGGAATGTTTGCTCTTCGCACGCGATGAAACTAAACTTTTCCAAAACAAATATGATGACATAACGCACCTGCCTATACGGGCGAAGGTTTGTGTTTGGGGTGGATACGAGGAGAGGGAGTGAAGCCACCCATCTGTCATCCGACACATTCAAATCTTGCCTGTCAATTAGTGAACCCTTCCCAAGTTGACAGACACTTGTCAACACAAAATACAAAACAATGGATAGACAAAAAACTGTATAGACAACAGGAAATGATGCGTTGGGGAACAATTGTTATACAATATTTTTGCCTGAACCAAAGAGACGAGAACTATTGTAAATGAGGATAGAAAAATGTATTTACCATAGTTGATAAAATTCAAAAATAGGATAAAAAATTTAATAAAATATTTATCAATAGCAATGTAGTATGTGTATATAAATATACTCGTATATTATTTGCAGTATAAGGTCTTTCGTAGTTTTGTGCCATGTAGTTTGTGACGTCTACGTTTCGAAAACGTTACAATTTTTATCACGGCTTTTTTGCAGTAAATTTTGGTAATGCGAAGTTGACTACAAACAAGTTCTAAAGATGGATTATTTGAGTAATATTTTGTAAATTCTTGGCGCAAAGAACAGCATGTTTCTCCACCCATTATACAAAAATATACCATTATGCAATCTCCCTGTCGGGGTAAGCAGAAAGGAGAAGCTCTAGCTTCGACCCTTCTTCAATCTCATACAACTTCCTTCTCTCCTTCTCTCAAAATAGTATTCACTTAATCCACAATCAAAGGCAAGATAGAGGGTCGAAGAGATGTTGGCAGGAGGCGAATCTCCTGGCTCCGCAATATACGTGATTGGACTGGTATAAGGGGCATTGGGGATCTTTTTCGGGCTGCCGGGGACAAAGATGCTTACTCTCAGGTGATAGTCAACGTTGGGGGGACCTGACATGACATTAGGAAGAAGAAGAATCCATATATACTTTCCTTGGTTTTCTTCTACTACGCCTTAGTTTCACGTTTCCACCGTATATTTGTTTTGATAATATTTCTTCATGCATTCGTTTCACACGCCCAATCCATCTCCGATAACTCTTTTGCATCAAATTTATTATTTATTTAACACTTTTATTGAACATACAATCTGGTGGGATTATTACCAGGCGGCAATCTTTTCCAACCAACTCGACAAAAGTAAATGAAGCAAGTAACATGGTTGCAAAATACATTCAAATGACCATCCATCCATACGATATCGATGAACACATCCATGAGCATATGCTCTCAAACCCCACAAAGACGAAAAATCACCCGAACATTCCTTTTCATATAAAGTGAGATATCATCAATCAAAGGAAAAGAAAAGGATGATGGAGAAATCAAGAGAGCACAAAGAAGAGTCGTTTATGCTCACCTGATGGGTCATATTTATGCTCCCCTGATGGGTCATAATTGTGCTCCCCTAATGGGTCATATTTATGCTCCCCTGATGGGTCATGTTTATGCTCCCCTGATGGGTCATGTTCATGCTCCCCTAATGGGTCATGTTTATACTCCCCTGATGGGTCATATTTGTGCTCACCTGATGGGTCATGTTTATGATCCTCTGGTGGGGCATTTTTATGCTCCCCTGATGGGTCATGTTTGTACTCCCCTGATGATGAGATTAAAACTTTGAAACCAGTACAGTCGTATTATGATTATCTAAAATAAAAAAAAACTGTGTTTAGTAATAATAATGTCTTTCAACCTCCACAGTCTTAACACTCTTAACGATAAATAATTTGTTTGGAAATTTTAAACGCAGCCATTCCACTGAAAGTATTTGATCATCAATTCTTAAAGACTGATATCAACAACCGTGTAGAACCATAAACCTCCAGTTCCACACTTAATGCTGGCAACCAGCTGACAGTGAACTGAAGGTGGTATATCATACATGTTGAGATGTAGGAAAAAGCATACCGCAACCCGCAACCCACTGGCTGGTGGCTGGGCTGGGCAGGGCTGGGTGTTCTCCTATTCTGGTTGTATCGATTGGCTCTTATCAGCACCATGCGATCGGTGTTACCGTGCGCGCGTGTTGTGTGTTGCTGCTTGCTGTATTACCCGCGCCTTCCCTGGTGCCTGGGCCGGGTGAGGGGGGAGGGGGACACTGTGCCCGGGGCGCATTCACCAGCCACGATACACGATTGTGAAATGGAATGTAACCCTTTTACAATTCATTTATTTCTGCCACTTTCTTAGAGTAGACTATCTCTCTCCCTCTATCACGCTCTTCCTCTCTATGACTCGCTCCTACTCTCTCACTCGCTTACTCTCACTCATTTTCATCTCCTCTCTCAATCCCTTTCCTCCTTTCACTCTCATTATCTGGCCCTCTCCCGCTCTTTTCGTCTATCTCACTCTTTTCCCCTGCCTTACTTTATTCTCCTCTCTCACTTCCTTCCATTATCTCACTAACTTTCTCTCTCTCCTTCCATTCCCTTATTTCAGTCGCTTCCCTCTCTCCACATCTTCCACTATTTCTCTATTTTCCCCTCTCTCACTTACATCCTCTCTCTCACTCCGTTATACTCTCTTATCCCTCTCTCATTCTATTTCCGTCTCTGTCTATTCCCCTCTCTCATTATCTTCCCTTATCTTTCCCTTCCCTACTCATTATCTTCCCTTATCTCAATAACTTCCCCTCTCTCGCTCCCTTCTCCTCTCTCACTATCTCCCCCTTCCTCGTTCCTTCCCCCTATCTCACTCGCTTCCTCTCTCTCACTCACTTCTCCGTGCTTGTTCCCCCCCCCCCTCTCTCTCACTCCCTTTTTCTTTCACTATATTCGCCTCTCTACCCCTCTTCGCCTTTCAAATTATCTTCCCCTCTCTCTCTCTCCCCGTCTCCCCCTCCACCACTTGGTTCAAGCAGACTATTACTTCCAGCCACTTCTCCTAAGAAGAGTGAAATACCTATTTTTTTAATTTTCTTTAAAATTCATATTCGTTTTTCCTCGCGTATGTATTGACACTATGTATGTATTGACACTAGCTTTATTAGTAGAAACAGTTTTGGATTAGCTAGAAGAGTTTGCTACTTGACAATGAATACACCAGAGCTTCAAACACGTTCGCTGTTTTTTTTTTTTTTTGAACATCGGACATTTCCTCTTACGATAGTGTCGATCCAGCCATAAATGATCATAACATTATTATAAAAAAAAAAGATTTCAAACAACCATCTCCGATTTCCGATCTGAGGGGCTGAGAGGATACTCGTATTTAGCCATCTTATTGTTAGTCGTGACAGGTAATAACAGATTAATCATTACTTATTTGTTCCTCTCCTTGCTTTGTGTCTAAGATAACGTTTAATTAATTTTTGACTTGATGATTTTCACCGAATTGAGAAAAAAATATATAACAAACTTAAATCAAACGAGATACGTTTTTTGCTCGAGTTGAATATTAAAATATGCACAACCAATAAGATGTATCACTGATACAATGCAAAAACACAGCTTCCTTACTAATAAATTATTCGTCAGTACATCAAATTCATCTAAAAACTTAATACTGAAGACACTCGTATTTTAAAAGAAGTACGAAATCCTCAACTAAAGCGATGAAGGTTAAAATAACGTATCTATTTATTTAACCCTTCCTGTCCTGTGATGTGTAACTAGTACACATTGCTTCTAAAACCTTTAATATCTCTATGAATATAATAAATACTGGGTTCAGATTTTAGGTATTCCTCCGTAATACATTTACGCATTGAATGAAAAAATAATATTAATAATAATAATTAGCACTTATCGGCCACATCAGAGATATTTTGTGAAAATCGGGAATAAATTCACCAATACAATCAAACGTGTGCCAGTGTGTGACATAGGTGTATTCATTCTAAAAAACCGCTATGGGTGAGGAAGCGACGCTATTCACGACTCACCTTCACTTTACTTCGGTATATGGGAACGCAAGAAATAGAATCTCAGTTTGCAGTTGTGTTTCTTCCTTCGAGGTATAACACACACAGTGTTAGTCCGTCCCAGGTCTCAGTCGCTCTAACCCATTCATCTGAGGAGGTCTTTTTGCACGTTTTGTGAACGTCAGCCGATGTTTTTTTTTCATCTTTCCAGCAATTAAACTTCAATTATTTCTTCAATTACTTTTGACTTCAAATTTAATGAATTTAAGCGATTGGCTATGAATGTTCTTATTTTTTCCGATTTTAAATCTCTCATTTTCACATGTGTATTGAATACACATCACTGGAACGGGCGGATTTTTTTAGCTCAGGAAGGGAAAGGTTAGTTTAAACAATCTATGATATGTTGTTTATAGTTAAGGCATTAACGTTGTGGAGGTTTAAAGACATTGTAATTTATTTTTAACAAACACTGTTTATTCCACTTTTTTATGACGGTATAACCCTACCGGTTTCAAGGCTTTCACCTCATCTTCAGGGGAGTACAAACAAGTCTTGTTTGTACTCCCCTGAAGATGAGGTGAAAGCCTTGAAACCGGTAGGGTTATACCGTCATAAAAAGTGGAATAAACAGTGTTTGTTAAAAATAAATTACAATCTATGATATACACTATTTGCCAAAGTCTACACCATTACACCATTTTATTCCTCGTCGTTGCTGGCCCTAATAGTCAAGGATCCCTTCACCATTCCTGCCTAAATTTAGTTGTTTTAAGTGAGTGAGCTGTTGCACACCAGCAAACTCACCGGCTACACCGCTGTACTGGGTCCGATAGCACACCGAAGTGAAACGATCAGAGCACACCGGCATGTTAGATTAGTCATTTACTGAAGAACTAAAGGAGACCAATATAACAGTATAAGTATAGGCTACCTTCGTTGTAATTTCCTACTTGTAATTTACATTTTTAATGATCTTAATGTTTAATTTCTTAGGAATAAAGGGTCTTTCAAATTGAGTGGTTTTTTTAATTCTTCAATAAAACACACAATTTGCTTTGATTTCAAAAAACTTTTTATTTGTCATTGAAGTATAATGTATGAAATTTAAACACAAAAAAAACAAAATCTACCAAATTTCCACCTCTTGCAGATCCACAGAGGTCCACTCTTTTGTCAAAATTTTTGTCAATCTTTTTCCACGTCCACGTTTAATTCTCGTGTATTAAAGTTTGTTCTAAAATATTAGTGTGGACCGTGGTAACAGACTGGGCTTCCATGCGGAAGGTAGCCGGTTCAAGCCCCGTACTGTGCTACTCTCCTCAAACGACACAAGCATTTTATCCGCCTAGTGATTGAGGGTATAAGTATAAACCTTCGGTCACATTTCTTTCAAAAAAGGAGAAAAAAGAAAGAAAACATGCTGGTTTACTCCGATCATCTCACTTCAGGTGTACCATCGAATCCAGCACAGTGGTGTTGTCGGTGAATTTGCTGGTGTGCAACGGGACACTTACTAAAAATAAAATTAACCGCACAGATTCACTTCCCAACTGACTTGACATTAGAATAGCGAGGGGATCCTCGACTAAGAGAGGCCCAGCAAAAACGACGTTGACATTATCTGAGAAAATATTTCACGAATAGCAGAATTCCTCAAATTGTTCCAATATCTTATCGTTCACAAATATATAAAAAATTTACTTTTACACTTTTCTATCACAATGACTTCATTCAACAAATTCATTCCGTGTGCGCGTGGTGACGTTCTTAATAACTCAGTCTATAAACACGGCACCTGTGTATTCTTCTCAGTGCATGCATTTCTACAGCATTAATACATTTTATACACTGTATATACAATAACTGAGTGATGTGTTGAGCATGAAATGGACAGATAGATGAATGTCGACATAGAGTCTAAATTCTAAACAGTAACCACGTGACCGAGCAACAATTCACCCCTATTACCGTCTTATAACTTAATTGCTGCTTGCAAAACTGTATCGTGTACTAAAAAATATTCCCATCTACAATTAAACTTTTCAAAATTTACATAGTTAGAATGGAAAAGCGAATCTTTGAGTATAAATTCAAAACAATGAATTAAAGAATTCAGCAAGATATTGTGACCCACTTACAATATTGTCACTTGTTTTATCAAACACTGTTTATTCCACTTTTGTAACGGTATAACCCTACCGGTTTCAAGGTTTACATCTCATCATCACTGTGCTCCCCTGATGTTCACCATCCCTAGAGTTAAAACATATTTTGCTCAAAAGCAATACGTTTATTTGGCATGTATGTTCCCATGACATGCAATGGGGTGCCGAATTCAATTGGAGGGAAAAAAATAGGCTGTCGATTGGAGCGTGGTCGTTATTGCGAGTTTGAATACTTGGGCTTGAAAAAACAATGACTTGTAGCAAAGGTTTGTGTGAGCTCTTGAGTGTGGTGTTTTTTATAATTTTTTTGAGATTATGTCCGGGGTATTGTAGGATGAAAGTTTTGGTCTGTCTGGAGTGATGAAGTGTGACGGATTTGATTCGCTTGATGTATACACACGCAATTAGTGTCACAGTTTGTCAGGTTGATGAGAATGTGTAA